>QEPC01005544.1:219093-234122 GCA_003113815.1 Sphenodon punctatus | reverse complement strand
GCGTCGCCCTGAGAGCCCCGTCGGGAGGGGCCAGGAAGTGCGAGCAGGAAAAGAGCGTGCTGGACGGAGCAGCTGCTGCAGCCATCCCTGGTAAGCAAATTAAAGGGCCCTGGGCTGCTGGGGAGGCTGGGGAGGGGAAGCCCCGACGGTTTGTTCATTCCCCTTCCCCCGTAGAATCTCCTGCCCCGCGTCCCCGCAGCGCAGGCTGGAAATTCTGCGCTGGGGTAAGCGGGTCAGGAGATTCCGCGGGGGGAGGGGAATTCCGCGGGAAATCTGCGATTCGCAGACCCGCGGATCCCTCGGGGCCCTGATTATGGGCTATTATAATACCTGCAAATAATGCTGGGTATTATAATTCTGAAATTTTTGTAATATGTTAATACAATATTCCCCCTTTATGCTGCAAGTTCTCTGGTTGTTGTAAAAGTCACATTTGGTGGCTCTTACAATGACCTTACAATCTTGCAGCATAAAAGGGGAACAGTGCATTCACACATTACAAAAATTACAGAATTATAATACCAGTATTATCTCCAGTTATTTTAATAGCCTAATGTGTAATGCGTGAAAGCAGCCTAACTTTCACAAAATCATACAGGGAATGAGTGGCATAACCAGAAAATTAATGTATGCGTAAAAATAGGCATGACAGTATCCCGCTGTGGCACACTTTCTCCTCTTTGGCTGGAACCGAACCTTCATGTGTATGCAGGCACTGCAAGATGTTGTCCCAGGGTTGTCCCTGGGTTGTGTTGGCGGCTAGCCTGGGCTGTGACCTTGTAAAACCTCCAATGTCACAGCCCGGCCTATTGTCTGCCTAACAAGATCATAGCAGGCAACAACGGGATATCACGGCGGTTATTGGGCCACTAACTCAGCCCAGGTCAGGGCTGCCATGGCTGGCCGCCATAGCTGGCTGTCATTGGCCAACATGGCTGCCCATCATGGTGGGGTGGAGTGCTAGACACAGCTTGGGGGTGGGGGTGGTTGGCCATGGTACATGTTCCTGGTTCTCCCCACCCTCCTCAGCACTCCAGCCATGGACATGTTTGTTCGGCAGTCTAGCCCAGCCCAGGCCATGTCTGCCATGGTTTTCCTCCCCAGGCTGTGTTGGGCTGTCGGCGTGCTGCCGTCACATGTGTTTCTACCCTATGTCTCTCCAATCTAATACCAGGGATGTCATCACAAATCCTCTGCATACTAGCATGGAAACATACTAGCACAACATAAGTAGTGCCATACTGGGTCAGACCAATGGTCCATCAAGCCCAGAAACCTGTCCCTGACAGTGGCCAATCTTTTTCTCCTGCGAGAAGTATCCAACAGGTCACAATAGGCAATCCATTCCCTCTTGTTCCAGCTCCCAACAGTAAGCGTTGACATCCTCCCCAAAATCTACTTGGGTAATAGCCATTAATGAACCTATCCTCCAAGAACTTATCCAATCCCCTTTTAAAACTAGCTATACTACTGGCCTTGACCACTTCCTCGCGCAGTAAATTTCAAAAGTTAATTGTGCACTGAGTAAAAAAAAATACTTTCTCTTATTTGTTTTAAATCTGCTGCCAGTTAATTTCATGGAGTGTCCCCTTGTTCTAGTACTCTTAGAGAGTGTAAATAACTGCTCCCTATCCATGAGTTCCACACCACTTGTGATTTTATAAACTTCTATCATATCCCCTCTCAGTTGTCTCTTCTCCAAGCTGAAGAACTCCAACCTATAAAGTCTCTCATCATATGTGAGCTGTTCCATACCCTTGATCATTTTTGTTGCCCTTCTCGGTACATTTTCTAGTTCTACTATGTCTTTTTTGAGATGGGACAACAAAAACTGCACACAATACTCTAGGTGCTATCATACCATAGATCTATGTAGAGGCATTACAGTATTTTCAGTTTTATTCTCTATCCCTTTCTGGATGATTCCTAACTCACCCTCCACGATAAAAGCGGAAGTGTTTTGCTGGCGTCCCGCCCCCCCGTGGGAGAAAGGGGACGAGGAGGGGTGCTGGGCCGCTGTTGGCGGCACCGGAAGTCGGGCTGGAGCGGCCGCGTGAAGAAAAAGAATGCCCGGGAGTCTCGCAAGAGATGCAAACTCCCAGGCACCATTTTAGAAGTCCCTGCTCTCTGCCTCATTGCGATCCAGGTGGAAAGCAGTGAAGCCGTGCAGGGGCATGTTGCGGGGAGAGCGGCGGCAAAAAGTGGTTTGGCGGACAAGGGCGGGTTCACCTTTGCAGACTCCGGTGGGGATGTGCCGGCTCTCCTGGGTGCAATGCTACCCTCGGTCAGGGCTTCAGGGCCACGTTGGCAGCAGGGAGGCTTGGGACAGCTCCAGCATATTTCTTGCCCCCCCTCATCGGGTGATTGGAAGCCCCCGAGGAACCTGGAGCGGCCACAGGGCCCCCTGGGGAGGCAAACGGGGGTAAATAGGTGAATCAAGGCCACCTTCCCCAACACGAGTGGGGGGAAGCGGGGGGGAACGGTAGAGTGGTCCCACTGGTGAACCCTCCCCTCAGGAACAACCAGGAGGGGGCCTATAAGTATAAGGCCCCCCTGCCCCCCCCTCCCTCATTCATAGGTCCAAGAGACCACCAGATATGTAGTTGAGGGATTCCACCGGGGCTTCAGGATTCCAATGTCGGGCCCCCGTTATCACTTAGGGGCTAAGAACTTGAAATCAGTTTGCGTGAAGGAACAACTGGTCCAGAAAAAAGTTCGAGAGGGAAGGATTCAGGGCCCCTTTGACGCTCTGCCCGTGACCACATTAAGGATATCCCCCCTGGGCATAGTGCCAAAGAAGACCCAGGGTGAGTTTCGCATGATTCACCACTTGTCCCACCCCAAGGGTGAGTCGGTGAATGATGCTATCCCGCCGGAGCTGTGCTCACTGAAATATGCGTCATTCGACTCAGCGGTCGAAATGGTGCGTGCCTGTGGGAAAGGTGCCCTGCTCGTGAAGTGTGACATCAAGACAGTGTTTCGCCTCTTACCGGTGCACCCAGGGGACTTTGAGCTTTGGGGCATGAGGTTCCAGGGTAAAATATACTTCGACAAGGCCATGCCGATGGGCTGTTCCATATCGTATGCGGCCTTTGAGAAGTTTAGTGCGGTGCTCGAGTGGATCGTGCGCCGTCGCGCCAGGTGGGGCCATATAACGCATTATTTGGATGATTTCCTCTTCGCGGGTAGGGCAGGGACTGCAGAATGCGCGCAGGCAATGCCCACCTTCCAGGAGGTCACCAACAAGCTGGGCATGCCACTAGCATCAGAAAAGACGGAGGGCCCAACAACCAAATTAACTTATCTGGAAATAGAGCTGGACACGACTCTCTCCCTGTCAAGGTTACTGCAGGACAATCTTCGTACCCTAAAAGAACTGATAGGTACAGTGCTGAGGGCACCCAAAGTCACGGTTCGGCAACTCCAGTCCCTCACGGGTAGCCTGAATTTTGCCTGCTGCATTGTGGCCCTGGACCGAGCATTCATGTCCCGGCTGTATGCACATATCAGCAGCAACCATCCCCCACACCACCACGTCAGGGTGATGAGGGAAATGTGGGAGGATTTGGCTACCTGGGAGACTTTCCTCGAGGGCTACAACGGGGTCAGTTTTTGGCGGCAACGGCTCCTGCTGGAGGTGGAGTTGTAGATTCAATCAGACGCTGCAGGGGGGCACGGTTTCAGTATTTATTTGGGGTAGGTGGTGTGCAGAACCATGGCCAGCGGGATGGGAAGAACAGGGCATAATACGGAACCTGACATTCCTGGAATTTTTCCCTATAGTCATGGCCGTGGTTTTGTGGGAGGCGGAATTTACTAATAAAAAGGTCTTGTTCTGGTGTGACAACATGGCAGTGGTGCATGTTGTCAATAAACTGTCATCTAAATCAGAAAGGGTTATGAGGCTGGTGCTTGCTTTTGTACTGCGATGTCTCAAAGCAAACATCTTGTTCACAGCTAAGCATGTGCCCGATATTAACAACTGCATAGCCGATGCCCTTTCTCGGTTCCAGATAGACCGCTTTCACTCACTGGCCCCAGAGGCCGAGGAAGAGCCCAAAACATTCCCGAGCGACATGCGAAACCTTGGATCATAGATCTCTATCAGGCAGTACGAGGTTCCCTCACACCCAGAACCAGGCGGGCGTATGACTCAGCGTTCAACGAATTCCAGGAGTTCAGGTTACGAAGGCAGCGGAGCCTAGGTTTTCCCATCCCCGAAGGCCAGGTCCTGCAATTCGTGATGGATCTCCGGAGCAAAGGTTTGGCACCGGGGACCATTGCAGGCAAGGTAGCAGCCATAACATTTGAAAGCAGACTGGCAGGACACTCCTCACCTGACAACGGGTTTTTTATGAGCCGTCTAAGAGAAAACTGGTCTAGGGTTACACCTCACAGGCAGGACACGAGAGCCCCCATTACCCCCCCCCCAGCTATTGCTTCTCCTTACACAAGGATTAAAACGAGTATGTTACTCCAGGGGGGAGATGGTGCTGTTTGGGGCAATTTTCCGAGTAGCGCTGTTCAAAGCTTTCTGGATCAGTGAGCTGGTTCTGGAGGGCAGGACGGATAGGACAGGTGGGGCACTTCAATTTGGGGATGTGGGATGGCAGGCCGATGTGCTCATGCTCCATCTCTGGAAATCGAAGACCGATCAGAAGGGGAAGGGGAAGCTAATTAGGCTGTACCCATCTGAGGATCCAGAAATATTTCCCATCAGGGCAATGGGAGAATACCTAGTCCTGCGCCCCCCAGGGGTGGGCCCATTATTCGTACATCAGGATGGGGCACCCATGACACAATACCAATTCAGAGCAGTCCTTAAGAGGTGTGCCAGGGAAGCAGGGCTCAACCCGGGCAGCTATAGCCACACTCATTTAGGATTGGGGCGGTATTGATGGCAACTCACATGGGGTTGACGTGGCAGCAGATACAGGGCATAGGAAGGTGGCGATCAGCGGCATTCCGAACATACATTAGGGAGACCAGAGTCAGAGAGAGAGGGAGGGGCATTATATCTTGAGTTTCACAGAGAAATGCTCGAAACATCCACAATGACTTGTGATTTATTTTGGAGACACGGCAGCACCCCAGGCAAGAGTGGTGGTTTGGATCGTCGGCCACAGCAACGTGCATTGGGCAGGGAAGATGGCCGCATGCAGTGGGTGGGGTACCAGCTGGGTCTTACCAATCGGGCGGAATTGATCTGGATAGGCTGGTGCAGAACGCAGTGGGAGCAATTGCTCCGAATGCTGAACACAGCAACGGAGAGATATCCACCGCCTGGATTGATAGTAGTACATCTAGGGGAAAACAACTTGCCAAATGCGACGGGACTGTGGTTGACCAAGAGAGTAAAGGCCAACTTGCAGGTGCTGCAACAGCGATTTCTGGGGTGTTTAACCGTGTGGTCTGAGATGCTCCAGAGGCGGGTATGGGGGAATGCCAATCGCCCAGGTAGAGTGGATAGGGCATGGAGAAGAGCAAATAAAGAGATTGGGAGCTGGGTTCGGTCAAAAGGGGGAGCCGTGATACAGAACAATGAGATTAGCTATGAGAGGGACGAGCTCTTTAGAAGTGATGGCGTACATCTATCCGATGTAGGGTGTAACCTGTATCTTGGGGTCCTGAAGCATCATTTAGTGGAAGAAATGGATAGGATGGCGGCGAACCAGCCAAGCAGAGCTGGCGGTTTTAGTGGCGGAGGGGTTGGATCCAAAATTATCATTTAAAAAGTTAAATTAGTTAGCATAGGATGGTTACAAATATCTCCTTAAGAGATTGGCATGGCCATGCATCAGCACACAGTGTGGCACACAGCATGGTCAGCCCAAGAGTGAGGAACGAATGGCCGGACCCGCTGGGAGGACCATGTACCAACCAAGGGGTGACGGTGTGCTCACCCTTGTTTAGCCTCGAAGAGGGGTATAGATACGAGCAACTCGCCCCGGCCCAAGGAAACTCAGCCATCGGTACAGGATGTAAGTTGCAAGCTGGGAAGTTAGGCCACAGGAGGTTCACTTAGAGTCAACCAAAGATGGAAGTAGGAGGGCCGGAGGGTCAGGAAAATTGTCAGTAGGGCCAGTAGCCTCCTGTGGTGGGGATGGGATAGTTACAAAAAGATAGGACCCCAGTTTAAGAGGGGAAATGAGATGGTTGCCTCTTACCCCCCTTTTGCGGTTATAAATAATTAATACAGAGTGCGGCCGTTCAAACCCATGGAATGTGTACTTGTCTTCTTCTGGGGTGCATCAACAACTCACCCTCCACAATAAAAGCGGCGGGTTTTGGTGGTGCCCACCCCCGTGGGAGGAAGGGGACGAGGAAGGGTGCTGGACTGCTGTTGGCGGCAACGGAAGTCGGGTTGGAGTGGCCGTGTGAAGAAAAAGAGCACCTGGGAGTCTTGCGAGAGGCGCAAACTCCCGGGTGCCATTTTAGAAGCCCCTGCTTGCCGCCTCATTGCGATCCAGGCAGCGAGCAGTGAAGCCGTGCACCCACCCACCAGCCCCCTTTTTAAGGCACCACTCCAAGGGCTAACTGGTCGCTAATTTGGACCGGAAAGGAATTTTCCCCGAACCTAATTGGACTTTGAAGGTAAAGGGTTTTTCGACTTTCCCGGAGTGACTTGCTGATTCAGCCCAGGGGGTGATGGGGCAAATTGCCGGTGGTAGGTCATAATTGTCACACTCTGACGGAGGGGTTGGATCAAAAATTATCATTTAAAAAGTTAAATTAGTTAGCATAGGATGGTTACAAATATCTCCTTACGAGATTGGCATGGCCATGCATCGGCACACAGTGTGGCACACAGCGTGGTCAGCCCAAGGGTGAGGAACGAATGGCCGGACCCACTGGGAGGACCATGTGCCAACCAGGGGTTGATGGTGTGCTCACCCTTGTTTAGCCCCGAAGAGGGGTATAGATACGAGCAACCCGCCCCGGCCCGAGGAAACTCGACCATCGGAGCAGGGTGTAAGTTGCAAGTTGGGAAGTTAGGCCACAGGAGGTTCACTTAGAGTCAACCAAAGATGGAAGTAGGAGGGTCGGAGGGCCAGGAAAATTGTTGGTAGGGCCAGTAGCCTCCTGTGGTGGGGATGGGATAGTTAAGAAAAGATAGGACCCCAGTTTAAGGGGGTAAATGGAACGGTTGCCCCTTTCCCCCCTTTTGAGGTTATAAATAATTAATAAAGAGTGCGGCCATTCAAACCCATGGAATGTGTCCTCGTCTTCTTCCGGGGTGAGTCGACAACAATCTGTTTGCTTTTTTGACCATTGCCGCACAGTGAGCTGTGGATTTCAATGTATTGTCCATAATGACTCCAAGATCCTTGGTAACTCCTAATTTAGAACCCAGCATTGTATTATTATTATTATTATTATTATTATTATTGTTGTTATTATTATTAAGCATTTATTTAGCTCCAGCAATGTACCTAGTGCTTTACAAAGTCATTGAATAGACACGGTCCCTGCCCTAGGGCTTACAATCTGAGAGTCGGGGGTCGGGGGGAGATGAAGGAAGGGGAACAGAGGGAGAGATGAGGAGTGTAACATTCACGAGAATGCGAGGTCCCAGGTACACTGGCTTAGTTACATAGAGAATGATGACTGGTTGGTCCATGTGGTGAGGATATGAGTAGTACACAGACCTTAGGTAACAGATTGTACTGGATGGAGGGTATCAGTAGGAGTTAGGTGAAGGGAGCAAGAAGTTGGGGAGGGCAGAGTGGAAGAGGTGAGTCTTGACATACAGTTTGGGTTATTTTTTCCCTATGTGCATAACTTTGCATTTGTCTACATTAAATTTCATCTGCCATTTGGATGTCCTGTTACACAGTCATGCACGATCCTCCCTGCAATCCTTCACAATCTACTCACAATCTACCTTGAATAACTCTTTATTCCCTTCTCCAGATTATTAATGAATATATTAAACAATACCACTCCCAGTGCAGATCCCTGGGGCATTCCACTAGTTACTTCTCTCCACTGTGAAAACTGACGAGTTAGTTCTACTCTTTGTTTCATATCCTTTAACCAGTTACCAGTCCACAATAGGACACTGCCTCTTCTCCCGTGACTCTTTCATTTCCTCAAGTGTCTCTTATGAGGGACCTTATCAAACACCTTTTCAAAGTCCAGATACAGTATATCAACCAGCTCATCCTTATCCATACTTTTATTTACACTGTCAAAATCTTCCAATAGATTAGTGAGGCATGACTTCCATTTGCATAGTTCCCCTTTCAGTTCAGTTTATTAACTAGCTTTCACCATGGCCAGAAATTAAACATTTACAAGTAAAAAAGATAGAAGAGATATCATATAATACATGATATAAACATGTATAAAATTACTTATTAATACAATAAATGCTGGATGATCTTTCAAGCTAAAGTAGAATAAACATAAAATTAAACAGATATACAGATATGTAATTGTCAAAATTTGATTAAATTTGTTCAGGCATTGATTTGTGCCATACTCCCCCAAAACAGTTGAATTAACAATAATTGTCACATAGTTCAAAATTTACATAGTCACAAAAGTAATTCCCCCAAATAATTTACATCATCACAAAAGAAATTCCTCACAATAATTTCTATACATGGCAACAATTAACAAAGCACCTTCCTTAATTAGCTAAGGGACAACATACCATGATAAATAACGGCAGATATCCAAATTACATACTATAGACTAACAAAGAAATAAGAAACCTTCTACAAGGCTCTAAATAGATTAAATATCCTAGCTCTCATACGAAGCCCAAACACAGAGCTGCTTGGCCCCTATAAAACCCAAATCAATCTGAGCAGAATTCTCTCTGGATTATAGCCAAAAATGTTGTTCTTTTTTGTATACATAATGATGTTGTATCTGCTCAGCTTGCACTGCAAATAATGCTAATCATTTCATAAAACCCGCATCCTCCTGTTGGAGGATCCAAACTATATTTTCAAGATTGGTATATGCCTTTAAACTGGATGGTAAGGGGAACAAAAGTTTGGAATGAGTATTCTCAAACAAATGGCATTCTAAAACATAATTGATGGTATCTTCAATTATCTCCTGACCCCTGGGGCAGTATCTCTCACTTCTAGGTATCCCATTCCTGTGCCCCTCTAGGATTGCTGGGGGCATTTGTTCATAGCACAATCTAGTCAGTGCCAGTCTCAACTTCAGCTTAAGATCAACTTTCAGGTACTTCTCCATGCCCCAGGTGTGTTTAACTAAAGTGTACAAAGGTGCAATCTGGGAGAAGCGGACCATGGCAAGATCATTTTGCTTGGCAATATCTCAGATACATTGGACATGCATCAATTTATCTTCAAATGAGACAAATCATACATTTTCTGATATATAATTACCCAGTTCCACTGTCCTCAAGGTGTAAATAACAAATTACAACCATATGGAATGCCTCGGGCACTAACCCCAAGTAGGCACATTTTAGAAAAGTGACCAGGTGAATAGATTAAGACTCGAAGCCAGTAAGTTAAGACATGGATGACCCACTTTGGTGCCCACAGAGTCCATACCTGTTTCCAATCTTACACAGGCAGCCAGAAAAGAGGGTGAAACCACCAACAAAGAGCAAAGAAACTTATTCTGCAAGATTTCAATGTAATCTCCAGTTACCATGCCCCAGATATCTGCGCCGTAAATCAACTGAGAGTTTACTATCACCTCGTAAGCTTTTAGCTGAGCTATTTTAGATTTTCTGGCCACCAAACTATGAAATCTTTGGATGACACAGGCAGAGTGAATCACTTGAGTTATCAGAGTTATCTGTAGATAACCATGAGATATCATGAGTTATCTGAAGATAACCAGAGGCACAGATTTTTTATAGCTATTCACTTTCTCAATTTCATTTTGTCCCATCCACCAGTGATACTTCTTCACCCCAGGACCCCAGGACATTATTTTGGTTTTTCCATAATTTACCTGAAGCTTGTTACTAGCACAGAGATTTTGCTAAACAAGCTCTGATGGAAATGGGTATCCCTCTGTTAGCAGAGGGAACTTGGGTTCTGGCAGCAAGAAAAGCCCTAGAAGCATCAGGGTTGGGGATATTGTTTTCCAAGGCCCAGCCATTGCGTCTGTCTAATGAGAGGGAAACTATTATAAAGCACTTTTTGGATATATCTAGACAAAATGATATAGCCAATGTCATGGTGCTTAGATATTTACCCTACTGTGTGCACATCTACTCTGAGATGGGGGCCCCCTGCCTGCTTGTTAAAACTTAACTAGTTCCACTTTAGAGATTCTATGACAAAACTCTGCCTGGGTCAGCTGGAGACTAAGGTACAGGAGGAGAGGTGGGCCAAGATTCCTTATAGACAAAGAATATGCCCTTGTAAAAGGGGAGAGGTGGAGGACACTTTTATCAGGCGATCAAAGAATGACACTTGTTATCAATAGTGATGCTCCTGCAGGGGTTTGATTTGTTTGGGGAAAAAAACATATGGCTTTTTCAAAATGAGTCAAGTGTGATGACCTCATTGGCTAAATTTGTGTATGAAGCGCAGACAATTTGCCAGAAGTAATTGAGAACAAAGTCAAATTGATAGAAAATGAACCTTGTTGCACTTGATATAACTTTGGCAAAAATTTGAAAATGAATGTTTTTATATTTAAGCTTTTTAATGTTGATTTTAGACGCAACTTGTTTTTGTTGGCATTATATGTCTTTGGACGAATGGTCATAAATAAAATTCTATTCTATTCTATTCTATTCTATTCTATTCTATTCTTCTTGTTCCTAGCACAGAGATTTCCAAATTTAGTTGTAGACCTTTGCAGTCCTATTAAGGTTCTAGAAAGGATCACTGCATCGTCGGCATACATTAATATCAGCACCATGGTAGTCAGCAAATTGAAGGGGTGCAGATCCCCATCCAGCATGTCCACAATGATGTCATTCATATACAGATTAAATAATAGTGGGACAAGAATACACCCTTACCTAACTCCCCTCCTTGTGGAGAACCTGTCTGACATTTCCCCTGACAGACCACACCTTACCTGAGCCCATGTGTTAGAATGGTAAGACACTATCAGTTTAAGCAAAGAGGGATCTAAACCATATCTATTTAATTTTCCCCAAATAATCCATCTATCCACAGAGTCAAAGCTGCTGTCAAGTCAACAATTGCTACATATAATGCTGATTTCTTCAGGTTGACATACTTATATCTCAGATATTGAAACATATGCAGATTGTCTACTGTGGAATATCCTGACCTAAATCCTGCCTAATATTAATATAGAATATCCCCTTCCCTTAACCACGCCATTAGATGACTGAGGAGATGTCATCCAAATAATTTGGCAGAGATGTCGATCAGGCAAATAAGTTGGTACAACTCAGGCTTATCTCTCAGACCTCTCTTGTGAATGGGAACAATAATGCTCCCCTTCCAAGAACTGGGAATAATGTCTCTATGATAGAATTGAACCAGGACACTAAAATTGGAAGCCACCAATCTCTGTTATATGAATAAAGTTATTTATTATTATTATTATTATTATTATTATTATTATTATTATTATTTCTATTCTGCTGGAACTCCATCTGGTCCTGGAGCCGTATTTTTGTTTAAATCTTAATAAAGCCATGTATTGCATCAGTTGTCACGTGATAAAGTGACATATCCCTGGAAATAGAATAGTCTATATTGGTGTCATTCCTTACATCTTCCTGGTAGACGGCAAGTTGAACCGAGAACTAGCTTACTCAGTGTTCTGCTGTAATATTTGCTTCCAGATTTAGTACATATTTCCCCATACCTTTGCTGACCAATTGCCAAAAGCTTTTAGAGCCTTTGGCCTTGATGGGTTGTTGTAATTTTCCCGACTGCAGCTCCGAGAATAACAATTTTTTTGTGGCCCAGACCCCGGGTCAGAATTGGGCGCAGCAGCCACATTGGCCACTGCGCCTGCCCGTCTCCAGGAGGGCGGGTGGCTGGGGGAGTGGGGGGGGGCTGTGTGGCCGCACATTCCGCCCCGCAGCCCCGCCCCCCCCCAGATACCTCGCCGGAATCAGCCGGCACATCTGTTGCACGTGCCTTTTTTATTCCGGCGGGGAATCAAAAGGTGATTCTGGGACGGGGCCAATAGGTGCTCTCCTGGGTGTCTAGGGAAATGGACATGTTTATTAAGGGCTCCCTTAGTTTAAACAGCCCATCACATAATACACTCAACTTTCCAATAATATTATCTTGCTTTTGTCTCGGACGTTCCTTAAAGTGGGCTAAGACATCAACCTCCTTCTCAAGTATATCTTTTGTAACCTTCAGCTGACTTAATGATGTTTGCAGAGGGGAATTAACCTCTTCCTCTGAAGTTCTGACCAAGCTCTTATTTCCTTCTATTTCTTTTTCAAAGTCAGTAAAAGGGAGAATATCCCTACAGTCTGACAAAACCTCTTCTACAGGGGAAAAACTCCCCAGTGTAACTTCCCCATTATCTCTTTTAAGAGCATCCTGTTCCAATGTGTCCTTGACAAGAGCAGGAGGATTAAGAGATGGTTCTAACATTTCTGGCATTTCACCCCTTAGTCCTTCCCTCTTGTAGATTTATCAAAGTTACTGAAGATAAACCCTTTGGCTTAAATGCCCCATGATTTCTCTTCTTACTGTCCCCCCTATCTCCTGATTCAACAGACAGGGCATGGGCAGGGGCCAGATCTTTAGAACATCTTATAATGTGCAAAGCTTCCTGAGAGTATAACTGTCTCTTTCTATAAACTTTCTTCACTATTGCATTTGATTTGAAAGTAACTAATGCTCTAGGAGAGGTATTCTGTCTTCGCAATATCAGCCACCACAACTAATCCAGGGCTAAACCTATTAGTCAATTTAGCAAAATGAATTTTCCTCTCCCCCTGGGCTAGCAGCCCATGCAGTTTAGGGTAATTTATAAATGCTAATTGGTGAGCTATCAATTGTAGTTTCCAGGCATCTACAGTCTGCTTACTCTTAGATGGATTAGGGACATACAAATGGGCCAAAGAATTCTCAACCAGTCCTTGTACAGACCAGGGATCTTGGAGAATTACCTCCCCACTGGCCTCTTCTATAAATAAAACAGCAGAAAATTTTGTATCATCGGTCTTGGTCACACTATTTGCCTTAGTCATACTAATAACCTTGGTCAAAGTATTAACCTTATTAAACCCATCCTGGAGGAAAGTGGAACTATTTTGATTTTTATCCAAAAGTTGAAATAATCTTTTGAAATTCATCTTGTTAAAGCACCTAGGTTTACTAAGGTGCCCATTAATATTTTTGGATTTCTTAGTAGTTAATTTACGCCTATAACTTCTGATTTTCTTACTCTTCTGTCTAAATTTTCTCCTCAAGCTGTTTCTCTTTGAGGGAAGAGGGGGCTTTTCCATATCTTGCTGACAAACAGATGTCTTACCATCCAGGACCTCAAGATCACCCTTGAATGTAGGAGAGATAATCAGTTGGGATAACACATTCCTTCAAACTATCAAAGACTCTTTGATATTCCCTAATGCTTTTAGCAAATGTGCAGTTAGTTTAATAATCAATATACTATCGGAACCCAGGAGCTCTATGTAAAGTAGGTGGTCAGACTCAGTCTGATTGGAAGGCTTCAAGACCTGCCTGTCATTTCTCCCAACACCTGATCCTGTGAGATCTCAACTTCCTCCAAGCCTTTCCTTGCTAGGTGAACATGATCTAATATATTAGGTAGATCTACTGCTATGCCTTGTCCTTCCAGTACTAGGTCATCACAATTCCAAGTAGTCTTAGAAGAGGCTGCACACTTTCATAAGTTCCACTGCTCCTAAACCCCCCCCCCCACATGGGGGGGATCATTCCCAGTAGGACTGTGTGAACAGATCACAGTTTGGTCATTCAGTCGCTCGGTTGTTTGGTTTGGGAGCCAAGTTCAGGTTTGGTCGTTCGGTCCGGGGACCGAGTTCAGGTTCGGTCATTTGGTTCGGTGGCGTTCGGTTCAGCTGTTCGGAAATTGGTTTTGGTTTCAGTCTAGGTATCGTGTGGTTGGTCCCGTGATCGTGTCAGAAACTGGCAATTCGAGTGCATGCGGAGCTTGTGTGGAGAGAGAGCGTGTGTGATGTGGCTGGCTGGTTGTGTGGTGTGGTTTCTGGTTTGGCTGTGTTGGTTTGGCTGGTTGGTTGTGTGAGTTGGTGGGTGTTTTGTTTGACTGTGTGTTTGTTGATTGACTGTGTTTGTTTGGAAAAAAAAAATGAAGATGGTCAGGCTTAATAGAGGGACCTGGGACAAGGTGGCGGAGCCGGTAGAGAAGGAAGAGGTTGCCACTGGTAGGGCTGTAGCGGCATACCGCCATGGCAGCTGTTACCAACATAAACCCCTATTCCGCACATCACGGCGCGGTTCGGCAGAGACTGCTTTCCAACGGCAGTGGCGGTGGTTTACCGCTAACGTTGCCGCATCATTGGAACTGATGGGCGGAAGCACAACTTTTGAGGATTCCCAGTAAGAAGCAGCACCACCTCCCCTTTCCACAGAAATAGCCACAGAATCTTTGTGATTATCTGATCATTGTATCATGTTTTCGCCACCCTGAATAAAAGGTATCACGAGACCCGACGACATGATTCATTGGCCAATTTCATTGTCTAGGGCTTTTTCATTTCATTGGCTAGGGCTTTCACAGAGAGACATGTCCCACCTTCACCATTAAGTATAAATAGGTGTGTTTGTAGTTTGTTTCTCCCTCTTGATCCCCAATCTCAGTGAGAGTGAGTGATTGTTGGAGCCGCGTCGCCAGTGTCTGTGTTTGTTAACACACTCTGATCTTTTGCGCTCCGCAACAAAACACCGCATAGCGACTTGAGGAGAGAGAATCCTATCCCTTCCTCCTAATTCATATAATACCATCGATTTTGGATAACATAAGAAGGTTTTTGTGTAAGTGCTTGAACTTTTATTCTAATTCTTCAAAACGGGGTTTTTATTTAACAGCTAATTTAGTGCTAAAGCAGCTAAAGTAATTTTGGTACA
>QEPC01005544.1:151398-218175 GCA_003113815.1 Sphenodon punctatus | reverse complement strand
ACTGCCACTATTCCCATAATTCACACAACCTTTAGAGTCCCTGCAAAAACTTTGGTTCTTTTAATTTTATTTTCATGATTGTACAACTACATGATACAATACAATACACAATAATACAACTACAATTCTAGTTGTATTATAGTCACAAAGAACCCCTGAGCAGCCGCACTCACCTCCGAGCATGGCAGCAGAGCAGTCAGCCCCCTCCACTAGCAGAGACATAGACCCTGCAGTTGCTGAGCAACCATGACAGCTGGGAATGCCAGCCCCGGCCCCCACACCGCGCAGGGCATGGGGGTGGGGCCAGAAGCGCCGCACCATTCAGCGTGGCTCCAGGCACGCACCAGGGGTGGGGCTTCCTCTTCGAATGCCGGAGCTGTGAAGCACACAGCACCGGTGATCTGTGAGACTGGGTCCCCCCCCCGCGTTTCGAGAGAGGAGGAGAGAGAGACGGAGGCATAGAGCTTGGCGAGTGACTTCCGTGTTTTCCCCCCTCCTTTCCCTTCGGGTGACTGTGTGGCGTGCTTCTTGGAGTGACTGTGAGTGTGAGTGTTCCCCTTTACCCCATTTTTTCCCCTAATTTATTGACGGTGAGTGAGACCTTGGTGTGGGTGGAAGGTGAGGGGTGTGAGTCAGTCTTTTCCCCCTCTTGGGGCCCCTGGCTCTTTCCCTCCTCTGCTGTCCGAGTGAGCCTTGTCCTACCCCTCGAACCTGGAACCCCTTCCCTTCCTTCCTTCACCTCGTGCACCAGCCTTCCTTCCCTGTGGGGTGATTGGGGAGTGTTTACGGTGGGTGGTGGGAGAGGAGGAGTGTCCCAGCATAGTGACCCGGCACCCTATGATGATATAGGCATAATCCCTCATGGATTTCAAGGGCCAACTAATATCCTGACGGGCTTTCTCCACCCTCCAAGCCAGTCCGGGGAGCTGTGCTGGGCCCCCCTATCCCAGGGTGTGTGTCTGGGGGTTTGGAAGCACCCAGGTCGGGGCTTGGGGTATTCTGTCCCTGTCTACCCCCTCCCCCATGACACAAACAGTCACCAACACCCACCGAAAGTGATGTTTACACAGACGCCCGCACCCATCTTCACCCAGGGAAATGCTCCCACCCACCGGCCAACACCCATCTCCACCCAGAGGAACTGGGTGGAGGCATCATGTGTGCACAGGCCCCATGGCTGCAGTGGTGCCCTGCAACATGTATAATAAAATGTAACACCCATTTTATGAGTGTTAGAGCGTCTGTGTAAAAAGGGTCTATATCTAAATCTTCATTTAGTGTCAAACACTCTATGGCCATTTTTACAAGGACCTTTTTTACACGGATTGTTCAGCAGCACCTACGGGTGGAGATGGGTGGAGATGGGTGTGGATGGTTTGGTGAGCACACCAAGTGAACACCCAGCACCGCCGAGCAGGGAGACATTCACATGAACAGCGCCGTGGGGGGTTGTGGGAAGGAAAGGGGAGGGGAGGGGCCCACAAACACCCAGCACCCAAACACCCATCCCGGGAAACACCCAGCAAACACCCGTGCAAGTACACAGATGGCTGGGACCGGGAATGGCAGGGAAGCCCCGTCCGGCACAGTGACGGCACAACATGGCCGACCAAGGGCAAATGAAGCTGCACAACGTGGCCCCACCCCCCCAGCCACCAGGACCCATGCGGGCAGGGCGGGAGGGAGATGGGATGACAGCTACTACAAAGGAGCCGGCTCCACGCAGACCCGGCACAGAGCCCAGACTGCCTGGCACCATGCCCCCCCTCCCCTACACACACACACAGCAGAGCTGCACACACACTGCAGGCAGCAGAAGCACACAGGGATGGGAACAAAGCCCAGAGGGGTCAAGGAGAGGGGACGGCACCAGCACAACACAGGCAACACCCCCACACCCCTCGCAGAGGCACCCGCACAAGGGGAGAGGTCACAGCAAAGCACAACATGGACACACCAGGAAAGGAACACACAAGCCTTTATTAACACGGGGAACCAGCAACAGGGGGCAACAACCACAGGGCAGGGTGGGGGCAACAGAAGTGGGGGGGGACAGCGCCAGCAGAGGCAGGCCCAGGATAGAACCCCGGTCAATAGGGCCAGTGACCCCACGCCCGGCACCAGCGCTCGGTCTGTGCATGGTCCAGCAGGTGCAGCTGGTCCAGGACATGCAGGAGGAGCTCCAACAACTCCCCGTGCTCCCGGGTCTGCTCTGCAATCATTGCATGTACTGTATGGGACAGAGGGAGAGGAGACAGCCATCAGAGCCGGCCCTGGGCACCCAGGAAGTAACAGACCCCCCCACGGAGGGACACAGGCACAGGACCCAGCAAACAGGCAGCACACTCATGGATGCCATTGAACAGTTGCCCTGCTGCCCGCATGTCCCACGCTACCCACTCCAGCTGCTGCACCATCACGCCCAGGTGCAAGATTGTCAGCAGCATGACAACAGTAGCTGCAGGAGAGAAGGGACAGGGCCATGGGGAACACCCTCACCAATGGGCCCTGGGAGGGCAGGGGCAGCGACACCACCAGGGGCCCACCCCACATGCTGACAGGCCACCCCCCCTGAGGAGCACCCTGGTCCCTGCATGAAGGGGCATCGATCGGGCCACAGGCTGGGTCCACATCAACCCCTACTCACACTCAGCCACCCAGCGCCCATGGTGCCACCGCCCATCCATCGCCACCACCACAGACGGCCCGCACCAACAGGGGGCAACATCAGAGGGGAGCAGAGGGGAGGGACAGGACCACACCAACATACAGGTGAGGCCAGGGGGTGCCTGGCCGACCACCCACCACCAATACCAACCCTCGAGCGATGCCAGGCAGCAGCACCCAGCAGGGAAGCAGCCAGGGGAACACACACCTCACAGCCAGTGCCCACCCTACAGGCCTAGAGCCCCCCAGTATACACCAAGCACACACCCCGCACACAACCACACAGATGGGGGTAGGAGGGCTGCCAAAGGGGAAGAGGTAATCAGACACCACAGCAGCAACAGAGGCAAGGCAGGACAGAACATCACAGAACAGAATTTATTGGAGCTGGGGGAAAGCGGGCCCCCAAGCACAGAGAGGCAGAGCACGGGGGCACTGCGTCACCCACAGCCGGGCATGAGAGGCACAACATGAGGGCACAGGAGTGCCCGCGCAGGGTGGGTGAGGACACCCTCCCAGCCCCAGTGGGAAGGGGCAGCAGTCACACAGAGGGGGAAATGAGGTCCAGGGACTCCAGGCGGCAGCCAGTAGTGAAGCAGACAGCAGTGCACAGCCTGCTCGGAGGCACAGGGGCAGACGCCTATGCACTGTCCCAGGCACCAGGGTGGCAGCGAGTGGGTGGCGGTGAGGGGCTGCTAATGGATGGTCCGGTGAGTGCTCCCAGGGCAGCAACCCTGGCACCAGACCCTCCCAGGCGAACAGGCCCCTTCGGAAGCCTCGGGTGCACACATGAGCATCCACCAGGTAGCACAGAAGGAGCAGATTTGCACCTGCAGCTGCAGCCCGTACATCTGGAAGGTCCCTCACCAATCGAAGGGCAGCAAGCTCCGCAGCGGTGGGGTTCCCAGTCTGGAGTGGGCCACCAACCTCGGGGGACAGCAAGCCCAAGTCCCACAGGAGGGCACCTATGTCAGAGGGTGCATGTGGGATGCCGCGTGCATGCAGGAGGCTGCCAGTGTACAGGGCAGCAACAGGGGGGCCCCCAGACAGCAAGGCAAGGCAAGGCCATACCTGGGTAGTTCCATCAGCAGGCAAGCTGCCGTTACCTCCGCAGCGGTCCACGGCACCACAACGGCAGGCGGATGCCCCCAAGGAGGGGTGCAAAGGCATGCTGAAGGGAACAGGACCGGCGTGCCGGGGTCCTGACCTGCTGACCCACATGTACCGCAACAGGAGACGGAAGCCAT
Organism: Sphenodon punctatus; assembly: GCA_003113815.1. Classification (NCBI taxonomy): domain Eukaryota; kingdom Metazoa; phylum Chordata; class Lepidosauria; order Sphenodontia; family Sphenodontidae; genus Sphenodon; species Sphenodon punctatus. The sequence goes on along the minus strand of QEPC01005544.1, from coordinate 214,261 downwards.
CCCCCGCCGACCGGGGGTCACCCACCAACACCTGCATGTCTGGGCTCAGCCAGAGGCCCCCCAATAGCATGTCTGCACAGGGAGACCACCCCTCCCTGACATCCCCGGCTGAGGGCGCCACAGAATGGCCGGCCATGGTAGCAGTGGGGCTCGCTCTGGGGAAGCAACAGGCAGGAGATGGAGGGATGCCACAACTGGGACATGCACACACTGAGCAGACACCCTCGCCCACAGACAGCCTTGCATGCCAGAGATAGGCAGACCCGCTGTGGACAGGGCATCGCAACCCACGCACAAGACAGCAGGGATGCTGCACAGCTGCTGAGATAAGAAAGGGGACCACGGCCAGGCACTGCGCCAGGTTGTGGAGCCGAGCCAGCACTGCATCCACAGTGGACACTGCTGCAGCTTGCACAGGCAGACCCAGGCTGGGGGGATGCCTGTGTGGTTGTGGAGGCAGGGGTACCCAGGGGTGCGCGTGGTCCCATCCCCCCGGTGGGCATGTAGCCGGCCCGCTCGCGGGAATGCGCAGCCAGACCTGGCACCTGCTTGCCACCCCAGCACACCCCCTGTGCAGCACCAATCACTGCCCTGCCCCCACCGACCTACACAGTACATAAGGGACACACTGCGGCCGGTCAGGTGTGGGGCGGAGGGGCTATAGCATGGGACCATGCAGCACACAGAGAATGGCAATCCCAGGCTGGGTGCACATGTAGGAGCTCCCGCGACACCAGGGGAGAGTGGGCTGTGGGCACAGGCTGGACAGCGGAGCGCACCGCATTCATGGCACATGCCAGCAGTGTGTGGCAGGGAGTGGGAAGCAGCAGAACCATGCTGCCGGGGGATGAGGACCCACTGCCCAGGGCCGTGCTGCTGCACCTCCTGGGCGTGGGCCTCCTGCTGCTGTGCATGCTGCTCTGGCAAATGACCATGCCCTGCCTGCAGGGGCGCCGGTCCGCCGTCCTGGGGGCATGGCAGCGGAGGGCAGCAAACCTCAGGAGAGCAATGCTCATGCGATGGGTGAGGCGGGTGTCCGTCTGATGCCGCTCCCTGCTGGGCTCTGCGGCGTCCCTGCACCAGTGCCCTGGGCCGGGCCACTGCCCCGTACCAATGTGTCCAGGAAGGGGCAGCCCCACACAGCTCTGAGGGGAACAGGGATGGCATCTTCCACCGCACTGCTGCCCGGGCAGCCGACCACTGACCAGCGTCGGACCCACACCCATGTCTGTAGGCCTGGGACCCCCTTCCAAACTGCTGGGCCCTACCCGTTACCTGCATCCTGCCCTTCATTACATGTGTGGCCTACTGGGTCCATGGAACGGGTCCCATGGGTTGGACAGCGGCAAGCACCCTCCTCTCGCTGTCGGCTGTGGGGTGAGCTGGCCCCGCACATGCCCGGCGGCCAACACAAGCCGGTTCGTGTGAGCAGGTCCAGTGCACACCTGTTCCTGTCACCTCAACTGCATGAGGCATCGCTGGTCTATCCTCCAGCCCCGCCAGCTGGCCAGGGAGTACACAGATCCCCCAGCCTGCCGGTGCCCCCCTGCATGCTGCACAACCCCCCCAATGTACCCAGACAGAGGAAGCGACTGCAAGATATAGGTACAACACCTTTATTGGAGGGAACATGTACAATGTAAGGGGGCAGGGGTCAATGTCTGGGGTGGCCTCTCCCCCTCTTGGCCGCACCACCGGGGCTCGCTGGTCGGCGTGCCCTGACCACAGCTGACCACAGGGATCTCCGGGCCTCCCTGTCATCCACTGGCCACTCCACTCCACACCAGTCTCCACTGTTGGTCCCTGCTTGGAGGAGCAAGACTCGGGGAGCAAGAATGGGTTAAGGGATCAGTGTTTGCACTCACCTCTGTCCCTTGTCAGTGCACGGGCACTTGGGTGCCCCATAGAGGCCCGGGGACCCCCCTACTCCCCATATGAGCATGACATGTGCCGTAGGGTGCTCCCTGATGGTGCCCTCCCCCCTCCCCGGGCTGGGCCGGGCCGCCCATGGNGGTCCCTGCTTGGAGGAGCAAGAATGGGTTAAGGGATTACCGTGTGCACCCACCTCTGTCCCTTGTCGGTGCACTGGCACTTGGGTGCCCCATAGGCATCCGGGGAGCCCCCTACTCCCCACATGATCATGGCATGTGCCGTAGGGCACTCCCTGAAAGTGCCCCCCCCGGGACGGCCCACCCATGTATCACGGCACCTGCCCATTCACATACTGCAGCACCGTGCAGGTACACATGGCCGTGTAGTGTACTGTGTGTGCTCAGCATGGGTTCAACAATGTGTTCCCTAATGGGGTCCCGCCTCACGCAGTTCCCTGGATTCCCATTGCGCCCCCCCCCGGTGTTGCACCCCACAACCCCTGGGGACCCAGGGTTCTGCAGCCATACCTGTGGGGGTGGAGCAGCCCGGTGGAGGGGTTGGGGTGGCAGCGGGGGCAGGACCACAGCAGTTCAGGATGAACGGGCGGCCCTGCAAGTGGGTCCAGCCGCCCCATGTGGGGGAGAGGGACCCCATGGAACAGGGCCAGATAGGGTTGCTGCTGGGGGAACCACAGGTGGATGAGGTGCAGGGGGGCACCGGCACCCATGGGAAGCTGCCATGGTGTTGGTCGGCTGCCGGCCCTCCTTCCACGGCATTGCGTGGCCTGTCGCGCTCGGGGTCATGCCGCAGAGCCTCCATGGCCTCCCCAATGAGGTCCATGAGCTATGCAGCCTGACCCTCCAGCCTGTCACAGGCACGCCGCTGCTCACGTTGGAGGGCGGCAGCCTGGCACCTGTCGGTGCTTGGTGTGGGACCGGGCCATCATGGCAGCCAGGATCTCCCGGTCCCTGTACCCCTCCCCTCTGATGAGCTCCCTGGTGAGCACGAGCTCGCGGGAGTGCACCTCGGCTAACTGTTGTTATTCCGCCAGCAGCTCCCTGCCACGGTCCTCCCTCCGGTGCCGGTTCCTGGCCCACATCTCCCGGTTCTGCTCCACACTGCTGGCAACTGCTCCTCTCACATGAGCGGGTGCCTGATCTGTGAACGGGAGGTTGGACAGAACGTTAGTGCTTCTGCTCAGTGTGATCCGCTGCCCGCCAACACATGTCCTGGTGTGCCCGGTGCGGCGGACCCCATATTGTGGCAGTTCCCCTCTGTCCTCCCCTTTGGGACCCCTCTGCCCTGCCTTCTTGTGGGATCACCCCCCCCAGCTGCAGATCGTTGTGGGTGGGGCTCGTGTCCATAATGTATTCCATGGGGGCTGCTGTAAATCCACCAGCCTCTCCCACCTGCCCCCACCACCACACCCCTGTTGGACCCTGCTGCTTGTGGTTGCTCACCTCTGGGTGGCCTCCCTCTGTACATCCACCTCCCTCTGCAACTGGGTCCTCCATGGCTCGTGTGCCCTGCCGTGGAGGATGGCCCACCTGGTGGTGAGGGTGCTGCCTGCCCCCCCATCCTCCTCCTCCTCCATGACCTCCACCTTGTGCACCTCCAGGCTGGCTTGAGCTGCAATGGGAGGGGGTACCATTACTGTTTACCTGCCCCTGACCCCTCCCACAGCAGCTCTGTCCAGGCCGGTCCCACCCCAACCCCCTTCTGGCCCCAATGGGGCGATCATACCTGGATCCTGTTCCTCTACCTCCTGGGGGCTGTCCCAGGTCTCCACTTGCTCTGCACATGCCCCCTGTCCCTGTGACCAGATGGTCTGTGAATCTTGTGGGTGCGTGCGGAGTGTGGTGGTCTGGTGCTTGGATCCCTGGGGCGCCTCCTCCCCCTGTGGGACAGGGCTGTCCCCTCCCGCTTTGTGGCTGGCCTCACCAGGGGCACCCTCCCCCCTTGCTCTGTGGGGTCTGTCAGGGGGGGTCTGCGTGGTGGCACTGAGCCTGCCCCTGGCAAAGGCGCTGCCGTGTGTGCTGGAGACCACAATGTGCCCATCCATGCAGAGGAACTTGTCCAGCTCCTCTTGGAACTCAGCTGTGTGCATGGCCCAGCCAGACTTGGGATTATTGTCCGTGATATTTTTATATCTGGGCCTCAAGTCCTTTGCCTGCTGCATGCATTGGGTTACATTCCGATTGTACTGCTGCTGCATCTCCTGGGCGATGGCTTCATAGACCTGTCTGGTCTAGTAGCTGTGCACCAGGTCGTGCTGGACCCTTTCGAACCCCCACATACGTATAAAGTCCCTGACCTCCTGCCTGGACCAGGACTCCCCCTTTTGGTTCCCACATATGGGGGGTCTACTGGCTTGGTGGCATGGGGCCTGGCCTGTGGATGCGGATGCCGTGGTTGTGGTCGTGTCCTGTTGGGGGTAGTGCAATAGGGGTTATTATGGCTCCTGTTGGCCCCCTATGCCCACCCGTGGGGCCTGCCCCCCCTTTCCCCCTGGGGTTCCCTTTTTCTCACCTGACTGTCTGGGAGGCCTTCCTTGTCCATCATTCCAGTGGTGCGGTGCTCCGTTGTCTGGGAGCTGTCCTATGGGTAATGGGAGAACTGGTTATGCTGCTTCCCCCTGCCCTGTGTTCCCGGGTCCGGTGGTCTGACCCAGGGCGTGGCCCTCCCCTCCCGGGGGTGTGTACCCTCATGCTCACCTCACTCTCACTGCTGCTGCTCCTTGGGCCGTGCCCTTGGGAGGTGCTGGGCTGGGGGTCATTGCCCGTGGGGGCATCGGTACAGCCCCTGGGGCGGCGTTGGCTCCTGTTGTCTTCTCATGGGCCTTCCTGTTCATCATCGTGGGAGTCTGCTTGCATGTGCTGTGGTTCCTCCCTCCTTTATGGGCTCTCAGCTGGATTTCCAGCTTCCCCCTGCCCTGTGGACGTGTCTGTGTGGTGGCGCATGCATGCCCCATGGCACCAGTGCAGTGGGGCTCCACCAGTCTGTTCCGCGTGGGTGTGGGTGTTTCAGCTTTTACACAGATGCTCGGGTGTTGAACACCCACCTCCACCCACCTCCACCCATGGAGGGTGCTGGCTCCCTCCCACGTGCTCCGTGGGTGTTGGCGGGTGGGTCGAGCACGCGCCCCCACCCACCCATGGACATTTACACGGATGCTATCCCACCCATCTGATGTGTGTTTACGGGTGTTTGTGGGTGGGTGACGTCCGCATAAAAGTGGCCAAGGATGGAGGTGGGGGGGATGGGTAGGTGTTCATTTACACAGACACACACACACCTCCACCCATCTCCACCCACCTCCACCCACAGAGCCTCCTCCAGTTTTCTGGAGGGCTCCATGGGTGGAGATGGGTGTGCCATGGGTGAAGATGGGTGTTGCGTAGGAGCACGCATGCACCCCCACTCATCCCGCTCAGTGTTCACATGAAGCCCCCCCCCCAACATCCACCCGAACACCAAGTGGGGGTAGAGGGCGTCCATGTAAAAATGGTCTAATTCTTCCATCTTACATTTTAGCCTTCTAGCATTTGTATATAGACACTTAAACATATTATTTTTATTCTTATTCTGTGGGTAGTTATTGCATGAATAACAATCTCCAGAATTGTTGGGGATTGTTAACACTATGAATTGTCTTCCTAAAATATTTATCCTTTCTTGTGATAAGGGCTGTGCATTCAGATTTTGGCAAAATACAAATAAATGCAAAAATATATATAATGATACCTTTTGGGGTTCCATTTTCAAAATACGAATACTAGGTCTGTGTATTCAGGTTTTGAGTGAACCCAATATTTCTAAAAAAACCATAATATCCAAGATGTCAAACTGGACCCCCACATAGCCACCTACTTGGGGAGCCTGTAGTGAGCCCTCTCATGCCCCATTCCTAGGTCCTTTCATTTTCAGTTTAAACTGATTTTTACCGAAAAAATCCCAGGTTTTACAAAAACTATTATTCAATTTTTACTGATTTTCACCCGAATTTGGTATCACTCAAGTTCATAAAAATAGATCATTTTATTAGGAAAATTGTATTAACAATAAAATACATTGTTTTAGATATATGTGTTAAGTTAGCAAAATGAGTATACATATACGCGTATGTGTATATATACAAAGCTGCCTGTTGAAGTAAGACAATGTAGTCAAAGATATACACACACAAGTCACATACACATGCACATTCAGAGGTGCCCAATAAATTGGCCCAATTATTCAATGTAAATGTTTATAGGCTAATGGTTTTAAGTCACCAACAGTAAATTGTTTATTCAAGGAAAAGTTTTTATTGGGCAATTAGAGATATATTGATTTCTTAAACTCAGAGGTGGCATACAGTGTTTTGAGTTCTCTTGCAGTTCTACAGCAAAACACATTAAATACCATTTATCAAACCATTAATCTACTTAATACTTTTTTTTGCTATCCACCAAAGTAAACCCCGATATTTACCCAGACAAATTAGACATTTTTGCACCAGTTTCCACCCATTTTATTGTTGTTGGAATAAACACTGATAAATTCCCAGAAAATAATAAAATAAAAGCTGAAAATGAAGGGCTCTACCCATTGCCCCATCCCTAAGACATTCCCATGTTCAATTCTCGCATCTTCCAAGGCAGCCACGTGCCTCACTTTCCCTCGACCCATGCCCTGTTCCACTCAACCCGAGCTAACAACCTCCCCCACCAGGCTAACCATGTTGTCCATCCTCCCTCAAACCAGAGCTCCCCTTTTAAAACAGGTAGCAGACTTAGCAGTTTTTTACTGAATTTTCTTTTCCTTATAGGTCTGTCAAACTGGCAGAGCCTCACACTACTGTGGAAAAATAATCCATAAGCAGAGACCTGTGTTCACTGTGTTTTCCACATTGGCAATGATGGGGTAAATGCAATGAACACAGGCAAAAAAGAAGATACAAATACAAATAAATGCAAATACTAAAACCACAAATAGAAATACAGATACAAATACACCTGACCCCATGCACAGCCCTACTTGTGATGCTTTGCAAACGTCAAGTTTTTACTTTAACTGAGTTTCTTTTTTAGTTGTTCAAGTTCAGTCACAAGGTTGTCAACCCCAAATGTAAAAAAATCATGATTCTGATGCCACAAAAATCATGATATTTTTTTTAAAGTAGAATTTAGGTTTCTATTATCTTTTCTCTGCACCTTTAGGGCCTCATTACAATAAACCTTTCCCACTCTTTGTCGCAACTAAAGGGGCTAGAAAGTTTTTATAATGCACACCAAACTCTAATGATTTTATTGCAAATCTCACAAGTTTTTGCTTTCAGAACTGCAATTACAAGCTCTACAAAGATCGAGAACTGCTATTCCTGTAATCACTGCAAGGTGCAGAGATATGCTACTGAGGTTTAAACTCTACCTCGCACTGTCTCACAACAAAATAATACAGCAAAAAAATTAAAAATACTCTCACCCTTCCCCACACATTACAGATAATTCCTTTTGAAATTGTGTAAATTCTGCCCCCTGATCACATCAGTAAAGTGCTAAATTCACAGTAAAGTGCTAAATTCATTTGGACCATTAAAACAAGAATATTAATAATCACATTCTATTAGTCACAGAGTGAATGCATTTGACCTTATTTTAAAAGTTGCGAAGCCAAGAAATGAAATTACCATTCCAAATGGAAAACATTTTTGGCTGCATTGCACCGATGCTATATTTGATGGTCTATACTAGGACACAAACAGGATTACAGTTAACCAATAAACCAGAAAGAGAATACACTGCTTATTCACAATATATGTGTGCTAGAGCCCTGTTTGGGCCTGATATTTTGGCCTAAGCCCAAGCCTGGTGCATCTGGGCTTTTCCAAGACCCCACTTCATGCAGCTGGGTGGTCCTCCCCCACTATGGAGTGTCATGATCATCTCATGATGCTCTGCAGACCTGTGTCAGAATGGAGTGGGGATGCGACATTCCTTACCCCTTTCTGACATGGCCATGTCCAATATGGTGCACCATGAGGTTATGGTGCTCCATAAGAGATGGGACTAAGGCACTCCCCTGTCCCTTTCCTATGAAGTCACATCCACTACCAAGTGCCATTGTACTTTGGAGGAGTGGAGACACCGGCAGCTGGAGTAACCGCAAACAGAGCCCAATGAGACCAGCTGGTAGGGATGTGCGAACAGAACCGAGTTCGGAAATTCGGTTCGGTTCAGTTCAAAAATCGAGTTCGGTGGTTTCATCCCTGACAAAATTGACTAATAACCATTTATGTACCCATTCTCTAAGAACTTATTCAATCCTTTTTAAAACCTAGTTACACTATTGTACTAGGTTATAGTATTACATTATGCTAGTTATACCTTTGTGTATTTCTTTTTAAATATGTTGCAATCTGCCTTGAGCCTTCAGGGATAGACTGGGATACAAATCAAAATAATAATAATATCGGACTTTACAAAATCCTCTGGCAATTAGTTCCACAGTCTAGCTGTACACTGAATGGGAAAAAAAACCTCCTTTTACTTAGTTTAATCTACTGTTAATTTCATAGTTCCCTAGTTTTATCATTTTCAAAATTACTCTATAACAACCTCTGTTTACTTGTTCCACACCATAAACTATCTAAGCTTCGTTGGTCATCTCGTCTCTAAACTAAAGAGCCTTATCCTATTGAGCTTCTCCTTGTATGGAAGTAATTCCATATCTCTGATCATCTTTGTTGCCCTTTGGTTCTGTACCTTTTCAGTTCTACTATGTACCCTTTTGAAATGGGGCAAACAAAACTGCATCAGACAGGTTTATACTGTCTGAGCAGTAGGTTTCCAAGACCAGCAGAGCGAGAAAAGAAGAATGATACTCAAAAACTACTTGTCCAACAAATGTAATTGCAATAGGCAAATCACCGAGAAGAACAAAACAAAGCTAGCAACAAGCCAGACTGCAGCAGATCTCTATACAGGATCCTTGCTACAGACTGCCTTACCACTGTGAAGTGTGCAAAACTAAACCATGCTCTCACCACATATAGAGTCAGGGTAAAAACAGACGTTACAGTGGCCCACTGTGGCCAGGGACCCACCAGTACATCTTTTTAGGCACCGCCAAATGTTAGTCTGGGACTGCTCCAGGATGTGCAGGTAGCTAGTCTGGACTGTGTCCTCAGAAAATCTCCGAGATCACAGCCTGAGCTAAGGGCTGCCCACACAGGCTAACACAAACTAGTATGTCTATATAGTCCCGCCATACCTGCCCTGGGGCAGGGCCCGCCATGGCTGCCCATCATGGTAGGGGGCAGGATGCTGGGAGCAGAGTGCGGGCAGGGCTAGTTGGCCATATGTTTGTCGAGCTCCCCACCCTACCTGGACCGTGCGGGCAGCAGGACGGCTCTCTGGCTGTGGGCATGATTGTTTGGTGCCCCACCCTCACCCATGTCATGGCGGCTGCAGTAAATGTCTTCTGGAGGCAGTGTAAGACCTTTTTACCTTTGGTCAGGCATTCAGTGGGGAGGGGTAAATTGGGGGAAGAGTGATGGGGTGTTTTTAGTTCTGTAGGGTTTTAATTATTTATTTTATGCTTGTATTTACTTATACTAGTATTTATTTATTTTATACTTGTAGCCACTCTGGTTTGCCAGAGGTGAGAGGGGCGGGATATTAAATGTAAAGAAATAAAATAAATAATTTAATATGTTTGTGCGCCACACTGAGCCTTCGGGGATAGGGCGGGATATAAATAAATAAATAGTAATTCTCCTCTCCGTGCTTGCTCATAGCAGGAGGGTAGGGGGCGCTATTTTAAACTCCCCCCATCAGGAGGGATTGAAATGTAGCTGCTGCTCCCCTTTCACATGACAGGTGAAAACACTTTCCGCAGAGGGCTACACAGCTACCTGCATTTAATCCTAAAATGATTCTCCACCCACAATGGAGCACTTTAAACATGGTTTAGCGAGAGTGCAGGCAAGCACAAGGCCCCCTAAAATATGGCTGCCAGCTATGATGGCATCAGAGGCAGTAGGCCATCTGGAATCTCTTTTAGCTGGGGGGACTTTCAGGTAGTCACTAGTTCGGCTGTCCATGCTGCTTTCCAGGAGCAGTACAAAGAAGCTAGAATCCAATTCAGTCTGGTAGCTGTTTGCTCTCTGGTTTCAGTGTTGGCCAGACTGGCAGAGAACCATAAATTTCTCCTCTGTCCTGAGCCCACTTCTACAAGAACACAAGTAGAGCCCAGCTACAAGAAGACTTTTTGTTCCCTCCTAACTCTTCCTTCCCCCAAAGACAGTGAAGAGGAGACAGCATTACACCTCTGAGACCTTTCACATCAGATTGAAAATTAGGACAGGCAGGGCCCAGTTTTCTCTGCTATGTCAAAAAGGAGGAAGGGCCCAGCTGGGGCTAAGAGTGGAAGCAGGGATTGTGCATGGGAGGAGGTATGGTTTTGACATACATGGTGAGGTAGGGCTTTCGGTGTGAGAGTTAGGACATGGGGCAAGAGGGATGAATAAGGCATAGGGATTTGTGCGTAAGGGAGGTGGGCAGCAGGGAATGTGCAGCCTAAACTAGTTGCTGTGTTCCCCACGGATATGCCACCCCCCAGGTGCAATCTCAAGTCATCCCTGGGTATTGGTGGGATAAGCTGCACTCTGTGGAGGATGTAGCATCCAATGTGTTCATTCTTTCATGTCAGGGAATCTGCTGAGACCCCTTAAGGTGGTGTGGCTTCCCACTGTTCCTAATGATCTGCTCAAATATGTAACACAGTAATGCTGAAAACCAAAATCAAAGTTTATCCTTTGACAGGCAAAGGCCTTGAAGTGAGATGTGAAATAAAAATGATGAAGTCATTTCTGTGCAATATAATGTAGCTATTCTCTTTGATATTTTGCATCCAGTGTTCAAAAAGGGTGATACTAAGTATCTACAGCTCTTAGAGGTTGACTCTGCCAGTCTTGCTTGTGTGAGGACTGAGTAGTACCTTACCATGGTCAGCAGCCCCACAGACTGAATACAGGCCCTAATTATTACACCAGTCAAACCATGAAATTGATGAGGCATTTAAGAAAAGGGAATGCTTTCACACATGTTGTTTTGAACCTGCTGGTGACATGTACTAATTAGCTGTCATTCCAGGTCACCTCAAGCAATGTGTCATTTCATACAATGTAACTTCGGTTACACAATACGAAGTGACATGCGTTATGCTCAATATTTTAGGAAAATATTAATGGCATGGGTAGAAATCAGCACAAGCTGCTACACCCCAAACTCACTTTCTTACCAATAAAATCCTCTCAAGCAGTTCTTCCTATTCAGTGATGCAAAGGGGTCTACACTGGTGGTCTGTGGAACCGGTCATGACAACAGAGAAGCAGGCTTTGGTCCACACCAGCACTGTAGTCTTCCCTGAGAAGGCTATAGGGTTGCCTTTCCCCCAGGAGAGCTTTATGCACCCACCCACCCCCCAGCTATGGCTGTGATGTCAGCAGGGACCAGAACCACCCACATTGTGCAGCCATGGCCAGCTCCCAGTCAATATGCACTACACCAGGGATGGGGAATATTTTCCCTTCCACAGGCCACTTTGAAAATTAGTCCAAGTGCAAAATGCTGCATAGGGATCGGTGGCAGATCTGTGCTCAGAATGAGGAAAGGAAGTAGTCCAGGTCATGAGCTTTCCATGGATCCGTTCTTGAGTGCACACCCTCATCTCTGCTCCTTTCTCATGAGCTCATTCTTTCAGTGCTTGAGAATAAGGACTGGACCAAATAACAACCAGTCACAGACCAGATATGGCACATAAGCCAGAGGTACTCTTTAGCTTGTCAGTTTGCTCTAGAGCCTCTTCCATAGTCATGGAATTTGATTTGTGACAGTTCTTCCAATTCATCACCTACAAAAAAAAGTTCTGGTGTGGGTATCTCCCCAGCATCCTCTGCAGTGAAGACAAAAGCAAATAATTCTTTCAGCTTCTCTATAATGGCCTTATCCTCCCTGACTGCCCCTTTAACACCCCCCCCTCACCCCCCAGTCATCTAATGGCCCAATTGACTCCCTAGCAGTCTTCTTGCTTCTGATGTATATGGAACATTTTTGTTATTCGTTATTGCATCTAAAGATAATTTAGGCCCTTTTCACACAGGCCATGGTGAGTGGGGGAATGGGTGTGCGCCCACAGTGGGTGGAGGTGGGTGTGCACCCGTTCCCATGCGCACAAACCCATCTCCATCCACCTCCACCCATCTCCATGCATGGAGCAACCAGGATTGGAGCCCATTGCTCTGTATGTAGGTGACGGGTGGAGGTGGGTGAAGATGGGTGGAGCACCGGAGCGTACACTCACCGTCACCCATCGTGGGCGCCATTCACACCGATGCCCTCCTACTGCACACCCACTGTGGCCGTTGTTCTCACAGGAGCCCCAACATCACCATACATGTATGCGGGGGTGGGGGAGGCACCCATGTGAAAAGGGCCTTAGATGCGATAACGTTTAGATGCAATAACATTATTGCATCTAAAGAGCAAGTCGCTCTTCAAATTCCCTCTTGGCCTGCCTTATTAATGTTTTATACCTAATTTTGCAGTTCTTATGCTTTACCTTAAGTTCCTGACCCACAAATGAAAACTGACACAAATTTTGTTGTAAATCGACAAACGGAGCTTAGGCTCTCAAATGACAGATGTTAAAAAAATAATAATAATTCTGCCTTCTACCTCAGTCCCATTATCTATAAACTATGGATAGCATTATTTCCTTTGAGCATTTTATATTATATTACAACACTTCACAGCAGGGACTGTCTCCTACCATTTATACGTACTAGCAAAGTACTGTGAAAGTTCATGAAAAGAAAGATGTTGAAATATAGTCTTTCTGCCCCTGTTGATTAGAGGCGCTATGAACTATGATGACTGTGGGTGATTTCAGACATGACGAATCCAAGATTCACCACTCCTGAACCACACTCAAACGCGGCCAGTGTTTGACTGAGGTGAACGTCTGTTTGCTACCCGCCAGATGTTCACCACAGTCATACACGGAACACGTTTGCATTCACCACACTTCTGGACCCGAGGACGCGAGCGGGTCCAGAAGTGTAGTGAATGGCCACCACAGCAGGGGTGAAGAAATTGTATAATCTGTTTACTCACCCCTACCGGTGGTGGAATCCATTCACCCCCAAACGCGGTGGTGAGTGCGGTCGGATTGGCCGCTCTCGCTGCCTGTCTGGCGGGGGGAGGGCCGTTGAGGAATGCAGGGGGTGGGGCCGTGCGGCAGCATGATGCACCGCGCATCCCTGCCCCCCTGCGATCCGTGGTGCCGCAACAGACGTTACGGCAGGCCCCATTCACCACGGGCTGTGGTTCGCCGGTCCCCTCGGCCCGGGGTGAAGAGGCACACGTCTGTTGGTGTGCCCCTTCACCCCGGACCGTGGTCTGAACCACCCCACGGCCCGTGGTGAATGGGGCCCACCGTAACGTCTGAAATCACCCAGTGACATCAGAAGCAGCTGAACCCATGACACTTCTTTCTCTACCAGCTCATTTGCCTGCTGAAGTTTATTGGTAGGAAGGAGTCTTTAGACAAACATATTCAATCCATGTAAGGATGGGCAGTGCCTTAGAAAAGGGTCTCCAATCTCAGTTAGAACTGAAATACGGATAATAAACAATAATTATTATTGGAATCACTTTTTTGCACCCACTGGAGAGCACCCAGCTCTCTTACCTGACAGATCTACTTCTATTCCCACTGAAGCTAATGCTTAATAAAAATGTATAAAATATTATGCATGTGCCAATATAGATTGTCTCCCCTCAGCCTCCAAAGCAAAATTACTATTTTCATTATGATCTGTAGCATCAAGTCACAAATTTCTTACAACTGGACCATAAGTAACAGAGACAAAGTTGCATCTTGAATAATATATAATCTCAAATTTAATATTAATCCTGTTGTATTATTTAACTCCAGCATCACATGTGGAAGCAAATATTAATGGTTGAGGTTTTCTAAAAGAGTCTTCACTATTTTTTATTAAACATGTTAGCAGTGTAAAATATTAAAATTTAAATCTACAAAACAGATTTTTAAAAAGTAATTAATTTTAGCAGTGTGCTCTACCATTCTGATGGAAGGTGCCTTACACTTTGAGTAAAGAACAGACATGATGCTGGCCTGCTGTGGCCCATTTTGACCCACTGTGGCCTGGGACCCACCAGCATATGTGTTCACGCACCACCTGATGTTGACCTGGGACTGTCCCGGGGCAGGTAGGCAGCTAGCCCAGGCTGCATCCTCAGAAAATCGCCATGGCTGTCTGTCATAGCAGGGGGTGGGGCACGGGGCATGGGCTGAGCAAGTCAGCTGCATGTTTGATGAGCTCCTTGTCCTATCCAGGTCATGAAGGTTGTGGGATGGGATGACCAGGGAAGGGTGGCCACTGTTTCCCACAGTGGGCTGGACTGCTGCCGCACCACCCCCACCCTTTGAAACTTTGGCCCTTCTTAAAGGGGAACACTCACGCATGAACACCCAGAAATCTGGGTGTTCATGCATGAGTGCTGCCCGTGTAAATCCCGTGGCAGGTGGGGGTGCATGTGTGCTCCCATGCACACATATGCACACCCACCTCCACCCATCCCTCCCACATGGAGTAACCGGTGAAAAGAGTGGTTGCTATGTGCATGTTGATGGGTGGAGGTGGGTGTAGATGGTTGTGTGCTCATCTACACCCTCCACCCACTCATTGCACATGGACCGCGGCATACACTGAGACACACACACACACCGCATCGCAGTCCGTGTAAAATGGACCTTCATTTCCTTCACTGACTTTCCCCAACTTTTGAGGACTCCTCTGAGGTTATTCTTGAAACCAAGCCAACAGAGGATTAAAATCACTCTTATTTTCTATTCAGTTGCTCTAACAGGAGAGTTAAGTCAGATGACTACAAAGACTTTCCTGCTATTTATCTTTTGAAAGGTGTTTGTCGCAGAGATTCCTAAGAATACGAGCATGTCTGAACCTGTTTGATGCTAGTGTTCTAAATCTAACCCAAATGTTAGGATGGTAAATATAAAGCTGCTAGTATTGCCCTCACCCTGCTATAGTTTTAAGCACCTAAATATGAAAAACCCTTTCATTTTAAAAGCAAAGCATGGGAAACAGGAGATTTCTCAACTTTTCCAGTGCTTTAACCCCTTTCTTTTTCTTTGCATTTGAGAGAAAGCTTCAACCTCTCCACTGAAGAAGAGCTCTGTGAAGCTCAAAAGTTTGAACACGCTTACCAAAAGAAGACGATATGGTTCAAGTTATTGTCTAGATACTTTGTTCCTTGTCTTTCTTTTACTTTTGACCAATACAGCAACCATGCTCTTTAAATTGGAGTTTTGATTTTTATAATGATCTCTGCATCCAAATATCATTTTACTTGGGATGGGACTTTGGGCAAATTCTCGATATTGGTTTTATATTGGTATCGGATCTCCATTTATCAGATCTATTGGATCTCACAGAATTGGATCTTTAACATTGTGGATTTCACCATGGGCTTCAATGGGGAAAACTGCAAAGTTAAAAATCTGATAATGTAAAAGAACCAATATTGCCGATACCAAGAATTATCAGTTTTATTGGATTAGAACTAAGAGCGCCATTATCGGACAATCTTGGTTCTCAGCAATACCAATAGTCCCACCCCTACATTTTACCCAAACATCACACTAAGGCTACAAGCAGGGGCGTAACTAGGCTGCAATGGGCCTTGGTGGAGAATATGGATTGGACCCCCTGCTGGTGCACTTCACTCCAGTGTGCACATGCACTCTACATTCATGTGAGCTTCCCCATTCCCTGCTCCCAGGTTTGTGGGCCACAGTGCAGCTGCACCTATTATGGCTCCAAAGAAGATGTACATCAGAAAAGAAGAAGCTTGTCATAGAACAACAGTAGAAATCCCAGTTCATCCCCCTCCACCCCCCCAAAGGGTATGAAAAATTCCACTGAAAGAAAAAAATAGCAGAACCACGGATCTGTCGGGAAATGTGGTTGGGGGATAGGGGGTGGAGGGATGTGGTTTGCAAGCCATAGTTTGCTGTGAGAGTGGTCTCAATGAAAACCAATAGCAGCAGAACCATGGTACCATATCTTTCAAGGTGTTAAAGGCAGTCAACAGACTTCACATTGGCTAGGAGAGTAACCAAAATGCAATGCTAAGCTTTGCAGAGTGGCTCCACGCACTCCTCTGGAAAGCCACAATTCCCTCTAAAATTCTGGCCAGAACTTTTAGGGTGCCAGAATTCCCCCTAAAAGTTCAATCGATGCCTCTGTATTTTTATACAGCATTCTCAGTCAGATCTAGCTGCAAAGGTAGGGGCTGCCTAAGTATCTATTAGTTTTAACTAGATATGATTTTATTTTATTTTATTTTATTTGGCAAAATGGGCCATACATAGCAAAGCTATACACACCTTCTGAGAACAGAAAGGCAATGACAGCACCACAATGACAAATCTGTCAAATATGCAGCTTCTCTTGAATCATCATTCCAAACATTTCACTTGGATGTTTGCAAACCTTCCAGATCATGCTGGAATGTAGTCACTATGACCTTAAGTTACATGTGCAATCAACTCCCATTTATTTAATTCGTGTTTTATTAACTGCAGCCTTTAGCAAACACACCAAATCCCAGCTCCAATTAATGAAATGCTCTTCAATTAGTGAGCAACTAAACACATTTAAACAAACTTCAGGCATTCATATTTTTAAAAGTGCACATAGTTAATGAAAATGTAATTGGTGTGAATTCTAGATAATGAGCCAAGTTAAAAAAAAACAACACAGGTTGGTTTTTATTGTATGTATTCATTTTAAAGATAGGGCTGTAACCAAGCACGTGCACCTGAGACCTCACATCTTCATGAATGTTACACTCTTTGTCTTGAGAAGGTTAAGGAGCTGTTTCCCTTCCTTTGTCTCCCCCCACCCCCACACCCTCTGTCTCTCAGATTGTAAGCCCTATGGCAAAGACCCTGTCTATTTCATTTCTTTGTAAAGCACCAGGTACATTGGGGTGTGTGTGTGTGAAATGTCGCCCTCCTTTTGGCAGTTTTACAATGTTTTATATTGGATTTTATTTGTGTTTTTATATTGTAAGCCGCCCTGGGCTACCTGATGGCAGGAGGGGCAGGATATTAAATTGAAAAATAAATAAATAAATAAATAAATAATTGCTAATAATAACAATAATAATCCTGCAAATTCTTGCACAGGTTTAACTGTACACATTTCAGTTGTCCCATGCATAGCATGCTAACTCATGTCATTCCATTTACTGAAGTTAAAAATTGCTGTGTTTTTAGGAGCAAGGCAGGACCTAATGACTTAATTGAAACATTTCTGGATCACCTTACAAATGTAATTTCTTAACCTTCTCAAGACCCATCTTCCTGCCCTTCTTTGCCCTTGTCAGGGTGGTGGACCAGTTAGATCGTTCAGCTCCAGAGACTAATGGATCCAAGAGGATTACAGAACTCTGTGGGGGATTTACCCACTGACCTTGACAGGTGCTGCATTGACAGCCTGGTGAATGTGTGGAATAGCACGTTGTCTTGGGCTATCAACACCGTGGCATCTAGGTGTCTGCTTCCACCGCTGCAGCAGCACAGGTCCCCCTAGTCTGCAAGGGAACTTAGCAGAAGGGTAGACAGCTAGAGTTGAAGTAGAACTCATCTTGAGCCAGAGTCAATCAAATATAGCATAGATAATTTTTGAAGGACAATGTCATGGCTGTGGTAGCATCAAAGAAAGCTTTCTTTCCTGCTGCCGTAACGTGCAAGGTGCCTTCTGATGGAACTGTTCCGGATGGTGAATGTACTGGTGAATCCTAGTTTTCTCTTCCCAGAGAGCTAGTAGCACTATTTCCCACTGTGTTGAATTTGCCACATACTTTTTAGACAAAGGGTGAAAACAGATGAAACTTTGGCCCTCTGTGGTCCACCTTGGCCTGGAACCACCTGCTTATGTGTTCCCACACTGCTAAATATTGAACTGCAGCCACCCCATGGAGAATAGGCAGCTGGCCTGGAATGTGTCCTCCAGAAAACCTTGCAGAACCATCCCAGGCCAAGGGCTGCCCACACAGTCCAGTGTGGGACCACAAGTCTCAACGGTCCCATCTGTTCCCACCATGGGGTGGGGGCTGCCATAGCTGCAAATCATGGCGGGGGTAATGGGAGCAGGATGGGGGCAGGGCTGGCCATCCACACGTATGTTGCATCCCTCACTCTACCTGGGATGTGGGTGCACTAGGGTGGCTCTCCAGCTGCCAGGGACTGCAGGCATGTCTGTTCCATGTCTCTCTCTCCCGGAGAGCAGCGGCTGGGCTTTTCTGCCATGCAATGGCCTGGAGAGCTGCCTCACCACCCGTGCATCTATTTTCCCCCAAAGTTGCCCAGATTCAGCACAAATTGGGAAATCCTATTTTAGGTGCAGAGTCAGAGGGTAGAAACACATAGGACGGTGACACGATGGCAGCCCAAAATGGCCCAGGGAGGAAAACCATGGAGGACATGATCCAGGCTGAGTCAGGCCACTGAATAAATGTGCCTGTGGCTGGGGAACTGGGGAGGGCAGGGAGGACCAAGAATGTGCCACCAGCAAGCCCCACCCCCATGCTGTGCCCCCTGCCCCACCATGATGGACAACCATGATGGGCATGAGCATGATGGGCAGCCCACTGTGGCCCACTTTGGCACAGTTGAGCGGGCCTTAGCCCAGGCTGTGACCTTGGAGGTTTTCCAAGGTCACAGTCTGGACTAGCTGCTGACAAGGCCCAGGCCAATCCCTGGCCAACATTTGCGAGGTCTGGGCCAAAGTTGACCACAGTGAGCTCCTGTTACTTCTGTTTTTACCCAGAGTTTGGGGTTAGAGAGGCTCATTTTTGTCCTTTTTATGTGGATAGCTTCAATTAGCATTGCCCACCAGAGGTTGTGCTTGGAGCAAGGTGGGTGACCAGTTGTTAATTAGATCCATACCCATCTTGGCTAGTGAAAGATATTGGGGACATTGCTGGTTGGGGTTTCAAAAACTCCCTTCAGAAGGGCAGAGTAGCAGATTGCTTTGGATGTTATTGGATTCCTGGGCCCATGTCAGTCTGGATTTCACCTTGGGCATGGTACTGAGAATGCACTAGTAGTCTTGGCCGATGATCAATGACTTGAGATTGACAGGGAAACTGTACCATGTTGATTTTGTTAGATCTTTTAGTGGCCTTTGATACAGTTGAACATGAGGTGTTGACATGACTGCAGAACCTGTCAGCCAAAATGGGGTAAAGCTGGCCAAGGCATGGTAGCTCATTTATCCAGTCTCCAATGCTCCATCTTCCCTGTGGGGCTCCAGTCACAAAGCATAAGAAAATCAGACTTTACAATTGAAAAAGGAACTCCATTCTTGGGTAATGTATTCTAATTGACTTACAGGGAGAAACCGCAAATAGAAGGCTATTATGGAGCCACAGTAGTGGCTCCATAGTTAAGGTGGAGCTTTCTTCATTGAGAGGCCATAGAGTTCAATGGGAGTCCCAGGGGCAATTTCCTCTCGCTTGCAACCCACTGTTGATGGGGTTTTCTCATTCATTTTCCATGAATAGTGAATGTGGTTTGCATAGAAGAGTCAGAAAATGCTCAAAGTACATGCCACTGTTCACAGATTGTGCAATGGATACCTATAATATGTTTAATTATGATTTTAAGTACTGTCAGTATGCTTTAACGTATGTCATGCACTCTTCCATACCTATTTGATCTGAGGACACAAAACAACTGTGGGAGCTTGGTGCCTTAAAGGTAAGACTCTTGTTTAAGAAGCAAGATGTTGTGGGTTCAAATCCCCTGTACTGCTGCTGTCATTGAGTGGAAAAGAAAAACAACTGTTCCTTTAGGGATTTATTTTTTTTGGTGCTGTTTCTGGCCATCGAAGGTTCACATCCAGTCCTGGCCATGGGGCCCTGATCCTGGAATCCAAGCAATCTCTGCAGCCGCAGAGTGGCACAGCACCGTGCCAGACCTATAACCCAGAGGGCAATGGATAAAACCATCTCGGCTAGATGACTTCTTTGAGAGCTGTAACTTTCAAGGGTGTGTGTTGGTCTACGTGTATGATACTTGTTTGAAGGGTAAGAGATTGTGGGTTCAAATCTCCTGTGGTGCTACTGCTGATTGACAAACAAAAAGGTTACATAATGGTGCTTATGAGGACCATATCAATGTCCATTGTATGAGTAGGGTATACTGCTATGGAGAGAGAAAAAAAAGGCCCATGTGACAGGACTGGTAAGAACAGCATCAATAGAACACATGTAATATTTAAGTTCCTGTTATGTTCTGTATATTGCCATCAAAGGTTTTTTAAAAAGGCTTGTGTGTCAAGAAAGAAAAGTGTGGTGTAATGGGGCTTGTGAGGAAAAACATCAATAGGATGCTTATGATGAACCTTTGTACATGTGAAGAGTAATAAGAACTTGAAATGAAATTGAGATGTCCAAAACCTCCAGTCTGATTGGTTGGTGTAAACATTTTTTGTAGGGACCCAGGCAGCTGGTTAGAAACAAGGCCTTTGGACCCTCCAACCCTTTCTTACCTACATGAGGACAAAAATCCCAGTTTTTCAAGAGCAGGGCTTGTTGGTCTAGAGATACAGCTCTTGCTTGGGGAGGAAGTGGGCCTGTGTTCTAATCGCCTGTAGTGCTGCTGACATAGAATAGGAGGGGGAAATGCCTTACCTTTAGGGAACTTTTTGTTGTTGTTTCTGGCTATCAAAGGTTGACATCCATTCCTGTTCATGGGGCCCCAATCCTGGACTCCAAGCACCCTCTGCAGCTGCAGAATGGAGCATCATTGTTCCAGACCCATAAACCAGAGGTCAATGAATAAAACCATACTCGGCTAGATGGTGTCTTTGAGAGCTACGAGGTGCAAGGGCATGTAAGCACTAGGACAGGGACTGTGTCTATTCCATTACTTTGTAAAGCACCAGGTACATTGCCCGTGCTATATAAATGCTTGCTAATAAATAAATTAATAATAATAATAATAATAATAATAATAATAATAATCTAGAGGTATGATCCTTGCTTGGAGGACAAGAGGTCCTGGATTCAAATCCCCTGCGGCACTGCTGTCAAGTAAAGTTGTTGTATGGTCTCACATACCATGCTCACTTACAACTTAGGCTCCATGTACCCACATTTTGCCTGGGTCTTTCAGCCCCAATCCTTTTCCTTTGCAGGTTGGAGGCAACACTAAAGCTGGGGGGGAATGCTATGTAAGTGTTTGTTTATTTAGAATGTGGGAAAACATTGACATGAAATCCATGGAATGGCCTATGGAAGGAATGGGGAAAACATTAATGCTAATTTGAAATTAAATTGTATCTCATTAACTGTGAAATGATACAATGGAGTTGTATCTTTGCCGCTCTGGGCTACCATGAGGTAGGAAGAGCAGGATACAAATATGGTAAAATAAAAAATAAAAACCTTTGGGACTGGGGGAGGAAGAGGACGTGGAATAATGAAGGCAGCAGGGAGAGACAATGGAATGACAGGGAGGAGGCCATAGGGATTGAGTACAGCAGGAAGGAACTTGGTGGAATAATAGGAGGAATGCCATAAGAAATGGGTGGAATGTCAATATTTTGGATGATGTAAGTGATCAATATTTTGGGTGATGTAAGAGACTATGGGGAATACTACTATATTTATTTATTTATTTATTTTTACAATTTATATTCTGCTCCCTCTTGCCTCAGACATCTCGGGCGGCTCAGAATATATTAAAACATTTCAAAACTTTAAAACATTAAAATAAACCATAATAATTTCTATTAAAACAATGTAACCCCCNCCCCCCTTATCCTAACCCAACCCACCCACCCCATCTCCCTCGTGAAAGGCCCAACGGAACAACCAGGTCTTACATTGTCTGCGGAAAGAGGGGAGGTCGGCAGCCAAGTGGATCTCGAACAGGAAGGAGTTCCACAGCCACGGTGCAGCCATGGAGAATGCCCTCCTCATAGTAGACACCCAGGAAACCCGGAGAACCCCGAGGAGGGTGCCCCCAGCCGACCGCAGAGGCCACTCCAGGACCTGGATGGTGAGGCGGTCCCGCAGATAGGCAGGGCCCAAGCTGTTTAGGGCTTTAAAGGTCAGCAACAACACCTTGAATTGGGCCCTGAAACCTACCGGCAACCAGTGCAGAGAGCAAAGCACTGGTGTAATATGCTCGCATAGGCTCATCCCCATTAAAAGATGGGCCACAAAATTCTGCACCAGCTGCAGCTTCCGAAACAATACCAAGGGTAGCCCCACGTAGAGCGCGTTGCAGTAATCCAGTCTCAAGGTGATAAAAGCATGGATGACTGTGGCCAGATTCAAGTCAGACATACGGCCTAAGCCGACACACCAGATGTAACTGGTGAAATGCTCCCTTCACCACAGCTGTCACCTGAGCATCCAGGCGGAGCTGTGGGTCCAGGAGCACTCCCAGACTCTGAACCTGAGGAACCGGGGGGGGGCAGACCCCATCAATGATAGGGGCCACCACAACCTCGGCCTTCCCCACAACCTTCACCTCCGTCTTGTCAGGATTTAGTCTCAGGTGGCTCACCCTCATCCAATCCCCTACAGCGGAAAAACTCCAGGTAAGCACTGAGACTGCAGCACCTGAGTTGGAGGAAAATGAAAGATATAATTGGGTGTCACCAACATATTGATGACAACTCACTCCATACTCCCTAATAACCTCTTCCAAAGGCTGCATGTACACATTGAACAGGAGAGGGGATAGGATGGAACCCTGCGGTACTCCACATGTGAGGCCCTGGGGGGAAGATGAAAACTCCCCCAGCACCACACGCTGGGTTCTCCTGGCCAGGAATGAGTGGAACCATTCAAGAACAGTCCCACCAATCCCTGCCCAGTCCCACAATCGAGTCACCAACAACTCATGATCAACTGTATCAAATGCAACCAAGAGATCTAACAAGATCAACAGGGTTGAATGACCCCGATCTAACTCACAGGAGAGGTCACTGGCCAAGGCCACAAGTGCAGTCTCCATGCCATAACCCGGACAAAAGCCCAACTGTGAGAGATCGAGAAAATTAATCCAATCCAAATGCCCCTGAAGCTGCTGAGCCACTACCCATTCAATAACCTTCCCTAAAAAGGGAAGGTTAGAGACTGGCCAATAACTGGCAAGGACATCAATGTCCAAAGATGGTTTATTGAGCAAGGGCCGCATCACCGCCTCCTTGAGACAGCCAAGCACCCTGACGTCCCCAAGGGAGGTGTTGACTATCCCCGCCAGCAACAGTCCCAATGTCTCCTGGATAGCCTTAACCAGCCAGGACGGGTATGGATCTAATTCAGCATTGGTGGCTCAAACAGTCCCAAGAGCATCCCCCGCATTTGAGGGCGACATCGTCCAAAACTCATCCCACTGGCTCAGACCCATTCTCTGCTAAAACAAAGTCACATCAAAACCGTGGTGAATTTGAGCGATTTTATCCACAAAAAAGTCCACAAACAAATCACAGTGAGCATTTGATGGTTCCACATCCAGGTGGAAGAAGGCCGGACTGACCAGTCCCCTCACAACCCAGAACAGCTCAGCCAGGCGGGACTTAGCGGATGCAATGAGGGCAGCAAAGAAAACCTTCTTTGCTGTCTGCACTGCTATGGCATAGGTACGTAACCAGACTCTATACCGCAACCGGTCCACTTCAGTACATGAGTGACGCCATCATCGCTCTAACTGCTGCCCTTCCTGCTTCATCCACTGCGGCTCACCCATATACCATGGGGAGCTGCGTTGTCAGCATCTTGGGACAACGCAAATTGTCCTATAATGCTAATAAGCACCACAGCTACCTCTTTGTTATTCATCTAGTCTCTATTGCCCCGTTATATATTAGTACAACTTCTCTCCTGGGTTTTCTTTTTTTTTTGAGAGCGTGGAAGTTGTCATTTCACACACTCGTAGATGTATTTGCTATGAGTAATGATGGTTATTATAGTGGTCAGGAGTCTTGCAATTTTGGGGGAAGTGAGTGGGTTATTGTGTAGTAGTAGAGGCCAAACTATGCAGTTGGAAGCTAGTGAATAAAATAATAATAATAATAGATGATGATGATGATGATGCTTTATTTCAGCCATAAGTCATTTCAATACAACAACCAAACACAGTTCAAACAAAGAGGCCTATCTTATGGCTATGCATCTGATAAGCCCCCTGCAGCAAATAAACCCGCTACGTAGATAGGGTGCCATAAAGCCCCCTAGGGGAAGTAGCAAAGGCAACAAATAATAAATTGTCATGTAAGTATGGTGCAAATTCAGTACCTATACTGTACCTGAGACTGATTGAAAAAAGGCTTGGCGGAGACTGAACACTGCTACCAATAGTTGGAAATGGTCAGGGTAAGATGGGGGTCAACATCTGCGAGAACCAATAAAGACAAATTATGCGAGGTTCTATCACTAAACTTGGAGAAAAACGGCGCTAAAAATTCCTGACGCAGAGAGTCATACAAATGACATTCAAACAGAAGGTGCTCCGTGGTCTCTTCCTGTTGGTGGTCAAAAGGACACAAGTGGTCAGAGAATTTTATGGTACTAAAGTGGCCCTCCAATACCTTAGTTGGGAGGGCATTAAAGCAGGCACTTGCGAAAAGCTGTTTCCCCCTCTGGGTAAAGGTTGGAGGACACTAGTGAGTTAAACGTGGGTGTGTGTGTGTGAGGGCAGTTAAAGTCAGAACTTTTCTATCCTCTGAGAGTGAAGTGGTGGTTAGTTGATTGGGGGGGGAGGGCGCGAATAAGTAGTGGGTTAGAGTAGGTGGTGATCCCAAATAAAATAAATTTAAATGTAAGGACAGCACAACTGGTCCATCTAGTTGTTTTATGTCGGACTATTTACATGCTCTTAGTCACCTGTGCAGTGGGGAGATGTACTTGATCAGTAATATTATTATTCTTCTTCGATGTGCCACCGAATGGAGATCTGGAATATAAGCCAAAAAAAGAGAAATTATTTCCACATTGGAAGTAGAGTAACAATGTAACATTGGACAGGGAGGAGCATGTCATCCTAGCTTTAGATTGCCTCCAACCTGCAAAGGAAGAGGATTGGGGTTGAAAGACCAAGGCAAAGTGTGGGTGCATGGAGCCTAAGTTGTAAGTGAGCACAGTATGTGAGACCATACAACAACTTCACTGCTTACAAGGTGTGCAAGTTAAGGTGGGAGCCTTAACATACGATTTCCTGGTTTGTTAGTTTGCTTGATGTGAATCTGCCTTAACTAGGTTTTGTTTGTCTAATAACAACACAGGATAGAACTATCAGACTGTTTGCCGAGTGCCCTTCATGAAATGATGAGGTGGCATCTAACAGTGGATTATTTATTATTATTATTATTATTATTATTATTATTAACATTTATATAGCGCCAGCCATGTACCTGGCTCTGTACAGAACATAGAAATAGACACGGTCCCTGTCTGTGGCTTACAATCTAAAAGACAAGGAGGGGGAGACAGGGAGAGGGGACAGTGGGAGAGACAGGGGAGAAGACAAAGAAACATTCAGGTGGATGCGAAGTCTCAGGTGCATGTACTTGGCTTGGTTACAATCAGGTTGGTTGCAGCAGTCTGCAGAGGAGGGCAGACAGTAAGTACATGGGAAACAACTAGCAGGCATTGGGAAAGGCAGCGAGGAAAAAGTGGGTCTTGAGGAGGGATTTGAAGGAACGGAGGGAGGGGGCAAGGTGGATGTGGATAGGGAAGGAGTTCCAGGCATGGGGGACAGCAAGGGAGAAGGGTCGAAGGCAGTTAGGTGAGCAGGAAAAACAAGGGAGAGTGAGGGACGGGACATAGGTAAAACCTTAAGACAGTTGAGAATAAGAACAACAGAACATAGAAATTGTCGACGCACACACACACCCCAAGGAAGACGAGGACACGATATATGGGTTTGAATGGCCGCACTCTTTATTAGTAGCCAAAAAGTGGGAAGGGGTAGCCCTCCCACTTCCCCCTTTGAACTGGGGGGGTTATCAATCTACTTATTCCTAACTGTTAACCGTCCCCACAGGAGGTTCCCCTCCTGTCCCAGGCGCTGTCCTGTTTGCCCGGTGCCCCTCTTCTAACGTCTTCAGGTTAAGCCTGAGGGGAATCCTCCTGTACCCTACCTTAACCAAGTTCTTCAACTTACACCCTACCCTGACAACCGGATTAACCGAGCCACACCTATCCCCTTTCACCCATTAAGGCGGGGGTTTAAACAACAAGGATGAGGACACCGTAACCTACTGTTGTTTGGTACATGGTCCGCCCAGCAGGTTTGGCCGCTCGTCTCTCACCCTTGGGCTGACCATACAGTGGGCCGCACTGAGAGACTATGTATGGCCTATACCCATCTCTTAGGGAGATGTTGCTACCCTATGCTATGCTAACCCTTTCAACTTTTAACCATTGGCCTGAACTCAGCCTACCGCCACCAGAACTGCCAGCTTTGCTTGGCTGGTTCACCTCCATAAACTCAACTTTCAAGGATTTTTGCTAGGCTGTGTTTCAGGACTCCGAGATATGTGCTACATCCAGCATCCGATAGATGGACTCCATCGCTCTGATATAACTCATCCCTATCATGCCTAATCTCCGTATGGGAAATTGCGAACCCCCCTGTTCGCTGGAGCCAGTTCCCAACTTCCGTGTTTGCCCTTTTCCTGGCCCGGTCCACCCTGCCCGGGTGGTTGGCATTAGCCCAAATTCTCCTTTGTAACATTTCCGACCAAACCAGTGTGCACCCTTGGAATCACTCTTGCACCTTTTGCAGATCAGCCTTTGCCCTCTTCGTTAGCCACAGCCCTGTAGACTTGGGCAGGTTATTTTCTCCTAAATGGATCACCTTTACCGCTGGTGCCGATAAATTTTCTGATGCCGCAGTGAGCGTTGGGAGCAACTGCTCCCACAGCATTCCACGTCTACCTAGCCAAATTATGTCTGCCCTGTCGCCCAAGCCCAGCTGAGTGCCCCACCCGCTGTGTGCAGCCATCTTTCCTGCCCAATGTACGATGCTGTGGCCGATGATCCACACCACCTTCCGTCCCTGCGGGGGTTCCGGGTCTGGAAAAGAAATCAAAGTTATGCGGTTGCCATCAGACGCCCCTGTGCCCCCTCCTTCTTGGCTCGGTGTTCCTGATGTAAAGGCGATACGCAGTAGACCGCCATCTCCCTATCTGTTGTATACTCTCTGCAGGCAGTCCCATGCTTGCAGCAACCGATGCCATCCCTATGCGAAAGGAATGTGCAGTGTAACAACCTGGATCCAGGCCAGCTTCCATAATGCACATGTTGAGAACTGCCCCAAACTGATATCGTGTAAGCGGGGTCCCATCCCTGTGGATAAACAACGGGTCCTCTGCCTTCAGGTGGGATGTTAAATACTGCTTCATAGCTTCGACCGGGCATGTAAGGGCATCATCTGAAGGGCACAGCCTCACTAACCGACCTTTTCCCTTTTGGTCCGTCTTTGACCTCCTCAGATTTAACAAGAGGGTGCCTCCCTGCCAGCCCACGTCGTGGATCTGCAGGGCTGCACCCAACCTATCCTGCTGGGATTGGGGGACTATCTCGCTGATCCTGAAAGCCCCAAATAGTGCCACGCGAAATGCGGCAGTAAAAAGAACTACCTCGCTGTCCAAGTGACACATGGTATGTAATGCCTGGCTAATAGCTGTGATGAGCTGAGGGGTGATGGGGGCCCTTACGTCCGGCATCCGGGGGGCACTACGGGCCCAACTCTCCCTCAAACGGCTCATAAAAAAGCTGTTATCAGGAGAGGGGTGGTCTGTCAGGCGGCTCATAAAGGAGATGACTGATATTTTCCCACTAATAGTGCTTGGCGCCAAACCTCGTTGCCTGAGCTGGAGCGCAAACTGAAGCATCTGCCCCTCAGGGATGGGGAATCCTAGTTCCCAACCTTTCCCTGACCTGTATTCCTGGAACTCTGTAAAGGCCGTTTCGTACGCCCGCCTTGTTCTGGGCGTGAGTGATCCCTGCACTGCCTGATTTAGGTCTAGAATCCAAGGCTCCACATGTCCTTTGGGAATGGCGCAGGGTCCTTCATGGCATCTTGTGCGAGTTGGCAAAAATGGTCTGTCTGAAATCGAGAAAGGGCATCGGCTATGCCGTTATCGATCCCGGACATGTGTTTGGCCACGAACAAAATGTTTGCCCGCAAGCATTTGAGTATGAAATGCCGAACCAGCCACATAACCCTTTCCAACCTCGATGACAGCTTGTTGATGACGTGAACGACCGCCATGTTATCGCACCAGAACAGGACCCTTCTGTTTGAAAACTCTGCCTCCCACAGCTCTAATGCTACCACTATGGGGAAGAATTCCAGGAATGTTAAGTCATGGGTTAGCCCCTGCATTTCCCAATCCTCAGGCCATGGGACTGCACACCATTTTCCTCTGAAGTATACCCCAAACCCGTGGCCACCCGCAGCGTCAGATTGTATTTGGAACTCCACTTCCAGAAGGAGTCATTGCTGCCAGAAATTCACCCCGTTATAGCCCTGGAGGAAGGCCTTCCAGGTAGCCAAATCCTCCCGCATCACCCTTGTCACTCAGACATGATGATGCGGGGGATAGTCGCTCCCAATATGGGCAAATAATAGAGACATAAAAGCTCTCCCTGGTGCGATGACTCAGCAGGCAAAATTAAAGCTACCCATGAGGGACTGCAACTGTTTAATTGTTATCTTAGTGGCTGCCCTTGTCGCTGCTATCATTTCACTGAGGGTTCAGAGCTTGTTGGCTGGCAATCTAGATAAAGAGTGTATGGTGTCCAGCCCTATGCCCAGGTAGTCATTGGGCCTTTGGTCTTTTCAGGCGTCAACGGTACCCCTAGCTCAGCGGCCACTCTGAAATCCGCGCATTCCGAGCGCGCATTCCGAGGTCCCTGTCTTTCCCGCGAAGAGGAAATCATCGAAGTAATGCATGATCAAGCTCCACCCTGCGCGTTGGCGTGTGATCCATTCCAAAATGGTGCTGAACTTTTCAAAGGTCGCGCATGAGATGGAACATCCCATGGGCATTGCCTTGTCAAAGTAGAACTTACCCTGGAACTGCATGCCGAGGAGCTCAAAGTCCTCAGGATGCACTGGCAGGAGACGGAATGCCAACTTGATATCGCATTTTGCAAGAAGGGCACCCTTTCTGCAGGAACGCACCATTTTGACCACGGAGTCGAATGATGCGTACCTTACCGAGCAGAGTTCAAGAGGAATTGCATAATTCACTAACTCCCCCTTCCATGCGATACTCCCCCCGGGTCTTTTTTGGCACTATGTCCAGGGGGGATATCCGCAACGTGGGAATAGGCAATTCGTCGAAGGGGCCCTGAATCCTACTTTCCTTCACCTCCTTATCGATCTTCTGCTGGACTAGCTGCTCGTTACCCATCACTGATTTCAATTTTTTTGCACCCAAATGGTAACGAGGGCCTTGCGTGGGGATCCTGAAGACCTTCCTAAATCCCTTGACAACATAATCGGTGGTCACGCGGTTGGGGTAGTCCCGGGTCACCCACTGTAAGGCTTCATGCCATATCGGGGTTGGCGCCCTTCCCCACTGGCAGGTGCCCTCCCTTGGCTGGCGGGGGCCTTCCTGTTACCCACTTGCCCCTTGTTTCTAGCTCTGTACTGCCTGAACCTATTACACATTGAGGCGGCGTGGTCTCCCACACACTGCGTGCACACGTGTTTAAACTTGCTTTGGGTCCGAAAACACCTGCCCCCGTCATTGAAATCCCAGCATGTAGGCCCACCTGATGACTGCCACGGTCTGCCTCTCTGTCCCCCTTCGACTTGCTGTGTACCTCCTGCCCGCGAGAGAACATGGCCACTATCAGATCGGGGGGTGTACCTGGAGCAGCTGATGCACTCCAGCCAGATGTCGTGGGCATGGAGATCCCAGCACAGTGGCGGGTTGTTGGCCTCCCTACGCCAGAAGGATTCATCATAGCGCAGCCAAGCACCCGGTCCACCTGTATCAAATACTCGGCGCACAATGTCTGAGTATTTGATCATCTCCAGCCCTCACTCAGGGAACCTGACTAGTGTCACTCCCATATAAATAGTATAAGCAGCTGTCCAGTTGGACCAGGTGCGCTCGGCTTTGACATTTTGAACTTCTCCTTCTCTTTCCTCTCTTCCTTATCATTAGGATCTGGTATGGGGTCACTAAAAAGGAGGACAAATATATCAATATATTCACTGCTCCAGATCTTCTCTTTGGTGGCATGGAGAAAATGTTTCCCTAGTGGGGCTGACACATCTGCGTACCCCTCTAACAGGTGGGGGGGCTCTTTCCAGTGGCCACAGCAGCATGTAATCCGTCGCACACAACACTGGTCCGCCCCCTCACCTGGGCCGCTGCCTTGTACCTGTGGGCTTGGGAGTGCCCGCAGCTGCCGGCCTGGCCATGTGCTGCCTGCCCTCCTGGTTGCCCGCCCCATTCGGAGCACGAAGGGAACTGACTCCGTCCGTGTTTGCAGTGCATACACGGTAATGCTGGGCATTCTTCCTCTTATTTATTTATTTATTTTATTTGGTAGATTTTTATACCGCCCCATCCTGCACAGCAGCTCGGGGCGGTTTACAAAATAAAATCCATTTAAAACATTTAAAATACAATTATAAAACATATCAATAAAACAGGGTGGTATAAAAATAAATATACAGGTGGGGGATTAAAAATCACACCCCCCCTCCCTCCCAAAGGCCTGGGCAAACAGCCAGGTCTTACAGTTCCGCCGAAATGTCAAAAGGCTTGGGGCCAGGCGAGCTTCCTCCGGAAGGGAGTTCCACAGCCGCGGCCCTACCACCGAGAATGCCCGCTCCATCGTGGCCCCCCGCTTAACACGGGGGACCTCCAGGAGGGCACCCCCGGCAGACCGCAGGAGTCGTTCCGGGGCGCGAAGGGCGAGGCGGTCCCTAAGGTAAGAGGGGCCAAGGCCGTATAGGGCTTTATAGATCATTACTAGGACCTTGAACCTGGCCCGGCACACTATCGGCAGCCAGTGCAGCGCTCGGAGCACCGGTGTAATGTGCTCCCGGCGACCCGTCCCCGTAAGAAGACGGGCCGCCGCATTCTGCACCAGCTGCAGCCTCCGGGCCAGGAACAAGGGAAGCCCCACGTAGAGCGCGTTACAGTAGTCGAGTCGCGAGGTGACGAAGGCATGGATGAGGGAGGCCAGGTCCGGGCCAGAGACATACGGACGCAGCCTACGTACCAGATAAAGCTGGCGGAAGGCAGCCTTCGCGACTGCCTCCACCTGCTGCTCCAGCCGCAGGCCTGCGTCCAATATGACCCCCAGACTCCGGACCTGCTGAGCTACAGGGGGGCAAACCCCCCCAATCAGGGGGGCCACCACCCCCTTCGCCCTCCCCACCACCATCACCTCCGTCTTATCTGGGTTGAGCTTCAGTCTGCTCCGCCGCATCCAATCCGCCACGGCCTCCAAACATTGGGATAGCACCGAGACAGCAGGGTCTGGGTCGGTAGAAAACGAGAGGTACAGCTGAGTATCATCAGCATACTGGTGACATCGCACCCCGAACCCTCTCACGACCTCCCCCAAGGGCTGCATATAGATGTTAAATAATAATGGAGACAAGATCGATCCCTGCGGAACGCCACACGGTAAGGCGCGGGGGCTCGATGTTTCCTCCCCCAACACCACCCGCTGGCTCCTCCCCGAGAGGAATGAACGGAACCATTCAAGAACAGTCCCGTCCAGACCCCCCCGGTCACGCAGTCGTCTCAACAGCAGCCCATGGTCCACGGTGTCAAAAGCGGCCGAGAGATCGAGCAGGATGAGAAATGTCGAACATCCCGCATCCATCTCCCGGCGGAGGTCGTCCACCAAGGCCACCAACGCCGTCTCGGTGCCATAGCCGGGGCGGAACCCAGATTGAAAAGGGTCAAGGAGCCCGATATTATCTAGATGACCCTGGAGCTGGAGCGCCACTGCCCGCTCAATAACCTTCCCTAAAAAGGGAAGGTTAGAGACAGGTCGGTAGCTGGCGAGCGCGTCTACGTCCAACGATGGTTTTTTCAGCAGGGGGCGCACCACAGCCTCTTTTAAGCAAGGCGACAACCTCCCCTGCCGAAGGGACGCATTCACCACCCTCGCCAGCACCGTCCCCAACGTCTCCCCGGAAGCTTTTATTAACCAGGACGGGCACGGATCTAGTTGACAACACGTGGCCCTCACAGACCCCAGGACATCCACCACATCGGCCGGCGTCACTTCCTGAAACTCACCCCATAAAGATGGACCAGACGGACCCTCCGCCCCCCCGCGCTCTTCCCCTACTGCTATCAACCCAGCGTCGAAATCGGCCTGAATCCGAGCGATCTTGTCTGCGAAGTAGATGACAAACTCCTCACAGCGGGCCCGGGACAAGTCCCCATCCAGGCGGAGGGAGGCCGGACTAACCAGCCCCCGCACCACCCGAAACAGCTCCGCTGGACGCGACTTCGCAGACGCTATGAGGACGGCGAGGAATTCCTTCCTCGCCGTCCTCACAGCCTCCACATAGGACCGCAAATGGGCCCTATGGAGAAGACGATCGGAGACAGACCGAGTCCGACGCCAGCGTCGCTCTAGCCTCCTGCCCACACGCTTCATACACCGCAGCCCCTCAGTAAACCAAGGGGTCCTGCGGTGACGAGACCGAGGCAGAAGGCGCCTCGGAGCCACCCTGTCAATGGCCTCCTCCAGCAAGATGTTCCAATGCCGGACCAGCTCATCCACAGAGTGACCGTCCACATCCAGGGTAAGCTCCCTCAGGACCTCCTGGAACCGCTGGGGTTCCATCAGCCTCCGAGGGCGGACCATCCTAACTGGTCCCTTCCCCTTCTGGAGGGGGCGCGCTAAAAGACCGGCCTGAAGGAGGTAATGGTCCGTCCACGACAAGGGCACCGCTGTCACCTCCCCCACAACCGGACCCCCCGCCTCAAGGCCAGAGCCGAAGATCAGGTCGAGGATATGTCCCCCCACGTGGGTCGGGCAGATCACCTCCTGGGACAAGTTCATAGTTGCCATGGCGGCCATGAACTCCCGCTCCGCCCCAACAAGGCCGGCATCGGCGTGGACGTTGAAGTCCCCCAGAACCAAAGTCCTGGGGGAGCCCAACACCACCTCCGAGGCCAGCTCCGCTAGAGCGGTAAGGGATGCCGCCGGGCATGAAGGGGCCCGGTACACCAGCAGCACCCCTAGCTTGCCCCCAGCCAAATCGATCACCACGTGCAGAGCCTCTACACCCACAATCTCCGGCACTGGATACCTCCTAACAGGCCAGTCTTCCCTAAAAACAATAGCTACGCCTCCTCCCCGGCCGCTCATGCGGGGCTGATGCTGCACGGCATACCCAGCTGGAACCAGATCCGCCAAAGTTGGACCGGCCAGATCATCCAGCCAGGTCTCCGTGATGCATGCGAGGTCCACGGCCTCATCCACGATCAAGTCGTGGATAATCGGGGCCTTGTTGACCACGGACCTCTTGGCCTCTAAAGGGGCCTGCCACCCATTTCTCCCCTTCTTCTTCCCACCAACCATCACCACCCTGCTCACCTTTGGTAGGTTCAGGTCCATAGCGGGGTCTTGGGCCACAGTTGGGGTCGACTGATTCCCGCTGTCTACGCTGGGCTGCCTCCAGGCTCTCAGTCAGCACCTGTATCCCTTCCCGGAGTGCCTCGAATTGTGCCTTGTAGTTGGGCGTACCTTCTTCCCTTTGCCTGCTTGCTCCCAGTTCCTTATCCCTGTAACGAGAAGGCAGGACCTGACGCCACCCACTTCCCATGCATCGCGGGCCCTCCTCGTAGACTGGGGGGCAGACCATCCGCCCCTTCGCCCATTGGCCATGTTTGCCCAGTTTCAACTCCCTCACCACCTCCTGCATGGAGACCTCCCCGCGGCCACCCTCCAACTCCACTGTGCAGACCTGATATCCAGCTAACTGGGCCTGCATGGTTTGGAGGACTGCCTCCTGCGTGACCCCGCCCTGTTGCTGCCCTTTGGCTTTAGTCCCTTTGGGAGGGGCCTTCATGACCTTCTTCACCTGGGCTTTCTTTTGGCCCTTACGGCAGGGGGGCATTATGCCGCCCTGCTCCTCGCAATTCCTATCTCCTTTAGTTGAGTCCCCACTGAGGAATTAGACACAGGTTCGTTAGGACTGGCCTATGGTGGTCCCATAGGGGTGAGGGGGTGAGGATAGGCACCGCAAGCCCTCTGTGATGAGCACCTCACACGGGGGTGAAAATTACCAATGGGTGAGGGGGGCTACCCTGTATAGTCCAAGTCTTCCCCCAGTTAGTGGGTACCTACACTTTGCCCTGGGAGCCGGACAGTGGTAGTCCCGTGTGCCCGAGGTGTTCCTGGCCTGCTACAACAAAAGAAGACAGGGGAGAGCTCCTATTGCAGCCCCCGGAGGGGACCCAATCCGATTTCCAGGGGGGGAAGCCCACCCCTCTCACCCAGCACCCAAGCCCTACAGTGTTCAATGACCAGCAGCCTGTATTCAGGCCACGTGGAGGAGGAGACCCACTCTGCGATCCGGGGGGGGGCAACCCGCCTGGTACATGAGCCCACCTTGTTCGATGACAGATGCCTGTTCCCTGCTTTGCAGGGGGAAACCCTCAGAACTTCAGGGGGGCAATCCAGTCCCACTACACCCGGCTCACCGTCATTTGGTGCAGCCACCTGTTCCCCACTTCACGGAGGAAAACCTTCAGAACTCCGGGGGGGGGGAGGCAATTGAGCCCCGCTCCACCCAGCTCACAAGCCCTCAGCAGTCTCAAGGCAAGTGGCCTGGTTCATGCTGCGCGCCTCGCTGCTTGTCCTTCTCCCCACTCTCCGCCTGGCCGAAAGAGGTGGTTGAGCGGGGAGTCTAAGATGGCGCCTGGGAATCCCGACTCTTGCAAGAGTCCCGGGTGCCTTTTCCAAGGGTTGCTTAGCAACCATGGCCTCCCCACCCCCATCCCTCGAGCGGCTGCTCCTTCCTCGCCTTCCTTGTTAAGAAGGGGGAAGGGACGCTGCCAAACCCCCGCCGCGGCGATTGCGGAGGGGACTAAGCTTAAGACTTGCGCAGCATTTGCTCCATTAGTTGAGCATTATAATGACCAACATCAGGGTACTAATGAATTCACCTTTTGGGGAGTTGAAAAACTCAAATAACCAGTAGATCCAAAACAGGTTATGGAAAGAGAATTTCTGGATCTTTACTTTAGATACCTTGCAACCGCAAGGCTTAAATGAGTTGACAGATTTTTGAAAGTAATTGGACCCCCACATAGATACCTCTCTGGTATTTCCCTAGCTATTTCTAGGCCAAGTAGGTTGGAGCTTATGTGTATTTGACAATTCACTACAGTACATAGGTATTTTATCACACAGCATACCATTCACAAGCCACCATTTCACCCTATCCAGTTAGAGTGCAATGGTGTGGCTCCAGCAGCATTTCTATGTACCACAGGGTATCTGTATGGATTTGATTTGATTATCGCTTTCATAATGAAGGCACCTTCATCTGTAGCAGTATTCAGACAAGGCTTCCCA
This sequence comes from Sphenodon punctatus, assembly GCA_003113815.1. Taxonomy (NCBI): domain Eukaryota; kingdom Metazoa; phylum Chordata; class Lepidosauria; order Sphenodontia; family Sphenodontidae; genus Sphenodon; species Sphenodon punctatus. The sequence continues at coordinate 178,679 of QEPC01005544.1, read as the reverse complement.
CCTGAGCATCAGATTTAAATACTAATTGACTACACATTTAGATTTTAAAAGATCAGAGCTTCAGATCTGTTTTAGGAAGCTTCGCATGGGTGTGAGGAGCAAGGAATAGCCAGCAAGGCACAGCAAAGACACCAAAAGCAGCATTTTAATGTTAGAGAACAATTAAACAGTTTGTTTTTTCTCTTAAGACATTAATTTTTCTCTTCTGACAATAATTTTCTCCTGGTTTACTACACACACACAAACACAAACACACACACACACACACAGAGAAAACTTATTCCATTTACTCATAAGACTCTTTTTGCTTGTGGTATCCATTCAACACTTAGGCATTTTCAGACAAGACACTCTTGTTCCCCTATGGGTGCCCTGTAACATGTATAGTGGGTGGGAGGCGGGTGGGTAGTGGATGGAGAGTGTCTTGTCTGAAAACACCCATAGAGATCTATTATTCATCTTTCACCCATTCATGCTAACTCCTGTCATTAGTATTGGAAGTTAACCACATGCATACTTCAGTCAGTGATGATAACAGTGATACCCCCTCTGATCTGAGGTTTCTTTTCATCTTGTAGTATTTCTTCCAGGTTGATGATAGGCTGCTACAGGTCTTTAATGATTTTTCCATTTGGTTTTGATTATTGTGCCACTGTTTTTATTTAAAGGGTCTCTTCAATTCCATGCAGCCTTTAGTTCTCCATTCTGCAGTGTTTTTTGCTGAAATAATGAATGGTTTAATTCCTTCCCTGCAAGATGAACTGGGAAACTCTCCTTTGTTCACAGAGGTTGAGTGGGTACGACTGCCTGTCATGCTGTGATAAAGCTTCTGAGTGGTGTCACTGAGTTCTGATGGCCATGTTCTCTGGAAGATTAACACCTTGAGCTTGATCTGTATAGGATAACTAGCAGTTGTACTTCCAGATAATTCCATAATAATAATATGTTTGGCAAAACGTAGCTGTTAATCTCTGAGTATATTTAGCCTGAGATATAAATTATTTGTAAACAAGAAAACCCCTCAGGTAATCACTTGAATTACCTTAAACTCTTAATGAATGTCTCAGAAAACCTTTCTCTCAGTGAGAGACTGTACTAGTTGAACTGCTGTAAGTATTTCCATATTCACAATATTTTCAGATGAATAGGCATAGCCTTGTACTTTTTCCCTGTAAGGACTCTAATTTAAGGAAGCATGTTAACTCTTGAATGTGTGTTTTGAACAAATTGAATTGTATTTTTGTTAATTTACTAAAATTATTTGCATTTTTGTGTAACCATTAGAATATCAGAACAAATATATACAACAAAATATCTGTGTATCCGTGTTTGGATACTTCTTTTCAGTTACACCATTTATTCTGGTGTTTGCAATCACTTCCGTTTGCATATTGAGTTATTTGACCAAACATCTGAACTGAAATGACAAAAAAAAAAAAAAACTTGGATGGTGGGAAACCCAACCACCTGGAAAGCTGAAATAAATATCCAAACAAAGCAAGTGCAAATACTTATTTTTACAGTATCTGTTTCATTGTAGTGGGCAAAGCTGATAAATGCAATATTTGCCACAGATATTCATTTCAGCTCCAGTTTTAATAGAAAGTTATATGTCAGTCCTAGAATTCCCTAGAATTGCCCAAAATAAACAGAAAGTTTAGCAATGCTATTTAGGCTTTCTGAAAAATTTCCATAGTTTAATCCAGAGGGTTGGGACTCTAAGGCCCTTTTTAAACAGGACCCACCCACCCCTGCATACATGCGTGGGGGGGGGGGATTCGGAACACTGTAGGTTGCCACCAGCAGTAGGCAGGGTGCCTATGGGGAAACCGCCAGCGGTGGGTGGGGATGCATTTTTATGGACTTTTAAATATGCTTTTATATATGTTTTATATCTTATATTTATATTTTATGTTTATATTTTGTTTGTAAACCACCCTGAGCCTTTTTAGTAGTTCTGAAATGAGAATCAAATTGATTCTCATGATAATTTAACGGGAATCAAGAACTGTTGCTCAGATTCCATGACTTTTTCTAACCCTAATCAAGATCTCAGACGAAACTCGATTAATAGGTTACAGCAAGAATTTACAGTATCTTTAACCAATTACTGTGGGTTTTTGCTGTTTATCAATTGTATACTTCAGGTGCCACACAGGGGCCCTCTGCTGAATGTCTTTGTCCTGCATTTAGGCGAGAATGACATACCCCAGTTGAAAGGTGTACAATTGATAAAAAAACATTGAGAGATGTGTGGGAGATAAAGAAGATCTTCCCATCCACTCTTATAGTCTGGACTGATCTGGTAGAGCGGATGTCTTGGGGCAAGGGGGTACACCCAAGGAAGATAGATAGAACCAGGAGGACCATCAATAGGGACATAGGCAGGTGGTTGACAGGTGTAGGAGGGGAGTGTATCCATAACTATGCCCTGTCGCATAAGCGAACCAAGCTGTACCACCGGGACGGAGTACATCTGTCCCTGGAAGGGAATGACCGCTACCTGAAGGCCCTGAAGGCCCTGAAGGAGAAGCTAATTTGGGTATTGGATCATTGTTAGGTAGGTGGTGTTAGGGCTGGGGGAGGGGGAAGGAAGGGTTCAGGGTTCGGGGAATGGGTCCCTGCTCTCCCTTCTGACTCGGCGGGGTACCCTTGGGAAACCAGTGCCCTCCGGATCATATTGGGGCTTTCGCTCTGAAACCGAGAGCAACCCAGATCATCACTGGGCAGAGAGTGCAGGGCCCAGGAAGGGAAGGGAAATACAGGGTCAAGGCTACTCACACTTTCAACGAGGGGAGTCACCGGGAGTGACTGCTCAGGGTCTGTGTTCCAGGTCCAGTGGGGTGATCCATGCTGTGAAGGAGGGCAAGGGGGGAGGAAGGAAGGGAGACAACCACACCCTGCTGCCTTGGTCATGGTGTGTGTGTGTGTGCAGAAGTGGAGGGAGGGAAGGGGGCATTCTGGCTCACAGTCACTTTTTACCAACCTTAGTAAAAGCACCCACGCACACCAGCTCTCACTCACCGATACTCACTCTCACTCAGTCACACACAGTCCCACAATCTCTATGTCAACACTCCACTGGAATTCAAGGTCAATGCAAAGGGCCAGCCTCTCAAATGATTACCAACAAGGAGGAGTCCATCTGTCCTGCTTTTATGCTGAGCCCTCCCTATGCCGCAGGTGCCTTGTGTCCCGCAATCCCTGGCCCCACCTCCTGGCAGCTCATTAGCCATGCGCTGCACTGCAGCTGGGTCCCCGGCTACCCCGCTGCCTGTGAAGCTTGTGGCGCAGCACTCCCAGAGTCATGTGGGTCACGACGCTGCCCCGCCTGCAATGCGTCAGGATGTTGCGGCACTGGTTGCCTAGCAATTGGATCCCCGCAGCTCTTGGTGTCACTGGGGCAGCTTGGCGCCAGGCAGGGATTCTGACAGGTGGGGGTCGGGTTTGTCTGGGCAGGGGTCCAGTACTGCAGTTTAGAGTTTACAATAGAATTAGAATAAGTATGAGTTATCTCCTTAAGAGATGGGGAGGCCACATCTACCACAAAAGCAGGATACGGCAAGCAGCAGGGTAGCCTCCCTGGGAGGGGTGTCCAGCAAGGGCAGTAGGGACAGGTATGGTCCCCAGCCTGCAGGCATCTTCCTTCTTGCTCAGGTCCAGAAGGACTTGGTCCCCCTCACACGTGACCTGTGCCGTGAAAAGGGGGGGAGATGTGGGGTTTGAGAATGGGGTGGTAATTGAGGGTATATCAAAACCACCCCTGTGTTTTTGGTTTGATGGACAGTTAAGTACTGGACATGAATCACACTAGGTAATTTGACCTCACCTATTTTAATTATGTTTGACTTTAATCAAGAGTGCAGCCGTTTAAACCCAATCTTTGGTGTCCTGTCTCCTTTGGGATGTGTCGTCAAATAGAGGGTGTTTTCATAAGTGACGTTGCTATGCACCATCATGTATTCATCCTTCCCGGGGTGAGGACCCTCACCGCAGGCAGGATCCGGCCTGGCCACCAAACAAACATGCCAGTGGCTCAGGCAGGGGAGTGGGCAGGGCGCCCCCATGCTGCTGAGCATGGCCCGTCCTCCTCCTGGATGGGCAGGTGTGGCAGCCACTGCACCCTCCCGGAAAAGCTGGAGTTAGGTAGAGTGGATCATCACACGTGATGGCCCACTCTACCCAGGTCTGGTGATGGCTTCCCCGGACCATGGTGGTGCTTAGCCTGTGCTGTGACTTGGCAGGGAGCCCAAGTCACAGCACAGGCTAAATCCTGCCACTGTCCAGGGAAACCCCTGATCCTGCCCGCGGTAACATCTGGTCACCGGGATCAAACGTGACAGCATCGCCAGTGGCAAACAAACCCAACAAAAAACCAAAGGACACCTGATACTAATGAAATATGTTAAATATTTTAATGACAATATTTGATTTTACAGGAGTTACCTGTAAGCTAAGCTTAGTACGAATCTTGTAATGCCATCTAAGCAGGAACTCCAAGGAGAGACAAAGAAATAAGCCCCAGTTCTTTTTCTCCTGAAGGTAATGTTCACATTGACTTCAATGGGAGATTTGAATTAGTCACAATTCAGCAAATAAGAGGGGGTATAAGTATAATTATAGCAAAAAATAACAGTATGCTGGGTGGTGGATTTCTGGTCTTTCATACCACCTAAAGAGAACTCTGCTTTTCTGTTTTCATATCCCATATTCATGTATTTTGTTATATATTTTGTTATAACAAAAATAACATAATCAGGTGTTTATAGGATATTACTATAATCAGGTGTTTATAGGATATTACTATATTTATTGGCCCTGATTATGTTATTTTTGTTTTCATTATGGTATTTTGGTAACAACTTGTTTAATCAATTGTGCTTTTCCTTTCTAGAACGCCCCTGAAGAAGAGTTTTGCTCGAAATGCATTGGGCTCATAGCACTATTCACTCTTTCATGCTATCTCATTGATGGTTTACATGTATACCCCTTATGTATAGTGTGTTTATTGTTTTATGATTGTACTGTATATTTTATATTGTGTTTTATCCTGGAGTAGGTGCAACATGGCTGTGGCCGTGTCCAACTCTATTCCCAGATAAGTCAGCCTGGAGGCCGGTCCCTCTGTTTTTTCTGGTGCTAGGGGAATGCCCGACTCCTCCACCACCCTCTGGAAAGTGTGCATTAACCCCTGGCACTCTTCCCTGCTGGCCCGTCCGATGAAGAAGAAATCATCCAAATATTTGGTGAGCTCCTCATCCCCTTCGGCCTGCTGCTGCATGACCCACTGAATCAGGGAGCTGAATCTCTCAAACACCAAACAAAAATGGAGCATCCCATCAGCATGGCCATGTGGTAATAGTACTGGCTGTTAAAATGAAAACCTAGCAGATGGTAACTCTCGGGGTGGGCTGGGAGCAGGCAGAAAGCCGACTTAATGTCGCACTTTGCCAGGATGGCACCGGGGCCGCGACTCCTCACCAATGCCACCGCCGAGTTGAACGACGCATATTGAACCAATGTAAATTCTTTAGGTATTGTGTCATTGACTGAAAGACCATGGGGGTAGGACAGGTGGTGAATCAAATGCTATTCCTATGGGGCCTTCTTAGGGACCACTCCGAAGGGGGAAATCACCATGTTAGGTGGGGGGGAGGGGGCTGAAAAGGACCAGTGACCTGCCCTTCTGCTCATTCCTTTCCAATTTTTTCTAGGACCACTTGTTCCAGCCCTACCACTGATTTCAAGTTGCAGGCCACCCACTGCTGCTGTACATTAAACGCTGGTATCCTAAATCCTTGCTTGAAACCCGCAATTACATTATTGATCTCCTGCCAGTCAGGGTGTCCCAACAGGGCCCGCTCAAGCTGCTCGGACCTAACTAGAGTTGGGGCTCTTACCTGGGGCATTCAGATTACCACCTTGCCTGCCTCTTCCAGCCCACCCGGTGTTGGGTTTTCCCTTCACCCACATTCTTACACGGGGGCAGACAGAGGCTGCATGGTACCCAGCACAGTTGGGGCAGGTATTCCGAAACCTGTAGGAGGAGCGGGAACATCTCCCATTATGGCTGAATTCCCAACACTGGGCTGCGGTATTAACCACTGCCTTTCCCCCTTCTTTGCGAAAGGAATCAGCCGCGGATGTAGCACCCCCTCTTGCCAATAGATGGCCGCTGTCCAACCTAGGGGCACTGCCTGTACCACTCATACAGTTGAGCCATAGGTCATTCACGTGGAGATCCCACCAGAGGCCTGGGGTGTAGGCTGCCCTATGCCTGAATGTCTCATCATACTGCAGCCAGGCCCCAGAAGGTCCCGCCTCATATGCATGCCGTACAATGTCGACGTACTTGAGGAGGTCAGCGGCCCGGCTGGGGTACACTTGGATCACTATCCTGTGGTAGATTGGAAATGCTGCGGTTCAGTCAGACCAGTTCCTCTCCACTTTGGGGCGCCTGAACCACCCCTTCTCCTTGTTGTCCTGCTCAGCCAAATCCACTATGGGATCGCTGAACAAGGGGGCAAAGATATCTATGTATTCCCCTCACCATATTCCTGTGTGGCCAAGAGGAGGTGGTCCCCGATAAGGGTGGAGACATTGGTGTAACCACCCCCCAAGGGGGGCATTGCCTGACACCCATGCCAAGAAGGTGTGCTCCATGTGGCAGAGGGTTTCCTTGCCCAAAACTGTTGGATGGTGAGGCCCAAAAATGTAGGGCCTGGCCTTCGAAGTCAGTGGTGCCCCCAGCCATGGCCACAGGAGGCGGCATCCATGAGGGGCCTGCACCGCCACCGATCCCCAAGGCAGGAGTGGGGGGGGGGACAACCGGAACCCATGCTTTGTTCCACCACACCGAGTCCATTCCAGACCCATTACTGGGCCCGGCTGTGCCCCCCCCCAACCAATCCGGTAATGCCCGGGGAATGCACCACCAAAGGCAGGACGTGGGCCAGTGACCCTATGCCCAGACTGTCCGCCCACATGGTTGTTGGGCAAGCTGCTGTGCCATCACCTGGATGGCGCACTCTGTTGCCTCAATCCTCTGATGGAGGTCATCTTTGCCTTGGTCTTGAGACTCCAGGTGTGGCAGCTCATCCCTGTGGGATAGAAGGGGGGGCCTCCTCCGTCCCATCCCATGGGAGGGCCCAACCTGACACTGACACAGACCCAGTCACCTGCTGGCCCAGGGTGGACAAGACATGCTGGACGTTCCCCCCCTGAGTGGCCCCAGCTGAAGGCATACCCGTCCCTTGGGGAAGGGGCAACCCACCAACCCCGAGCCCGGCGGCAGCTGGAACCCCTTATGATGCCACTGGGAAGGACTCAGTCGGAGATCCAAGGCACCGGGAGTCACTCTGCGCCACTTGCTCACCCCCCCCAGGGGCCACCCATGCCAAACCTGGCAGTAGGGTATCATTCCTCTTACAGTGACCCCTCCCCCCCGGTGTGATACAGGATTCCTGTATCACACCAGGGGGGCGGTCACTTGTCCTCCCCACCGGGGCCATGGGGGAGCCATGGAAGGCCCCGCCTCCTCTTGCTGACTTTGTAGTTGGGGGACAAGGAGAAAGGCAACCTGCCTGGGGCAATTGTTCCAGGGGGGCAGGCCCGTCCCATGCCTGTTCCCCCACTGCGAGCTCCCTCAACAGGGCCTCACACCCAGCCAGTCTATCATAGAGGGGGGAATCCACCCACACCCCATACTCCCTGCTGGTCCTGGGCCAGCCTGGCCCTCTGCTACATTAGGGAGGGGCCCTAGAGGTGACCCCATGCTGGCCCCTACCATGGCAGGGGAGGCAATCAGAAGATGGAGCTGGTGCTTCTGGCTTATTAGGCCCCTGCTGCCATCTGCCTGCGGCTGCTGAGGGTTTCTTCTTCACTTTCCCCATCTTGTGGGGGAGGGAACAACACAGCCCTACCTGGCCGGCCCAAGGATCCCAGTCGGGCTGCTGGCAGTGGCCACACTCTGATTTCTCTCCTTTCCCCCCCTTTTTCACGGCAGCAGCTCCAACTGCTGCCATTTCTTCTGGCTCCAGCCCACAAGTGGGACGGTGAGCTGCCAGAGCACTAAACATTGTGGACCCCGCGTGGGCCCCGAAGATTGTCCTCAGCTTATCCTGGACCCACCAGGCCGCCTAGCAACCCCGGCGGGGTTCTAGCTTCAGTGTGGCCACCTCCTTCTTCCTGCCTTTGGGGGTGCGCAAACCCTTGAGGTGGGAACCACTCCTTGCCCTGCCCCCTCCTCAGGCGGGCATGGCAAGGGGCCTACCACCCCACCCCCATAACAGTAGGGGGGAGACAATTACCATAATGCTACATTACTGTAATGCACTCTACGTGGGGCTGCCCTTGATGACTGTTTGGAAGCTGCAGCCGGTGCAGAATGTGGCTGCCCAGCTCCTTTCAGGGATGGGTCACCATGAGCACATTAAACCTGTGCTTTGTAGTTTGCACTGGCTACCTTCTATGCAGAAACAGCCTGGGCCCCACGTATCTGAAAGATGGCCTTTCTTACCATGCTCCACTGCAACCCCTGTGGTCAGCTGGGAAAGCTGTCTTGTGGGTACCACCTGCCCAATTTTGTTCAAATGACCTCTGAGAGGCATTCTTGGTTTCTGCCCTCGAATTGTGGAAGTCCCTTACCCTGGAAGTCCGTAAGAGCCCAAACTTGAGTATAATCCAAAGGCAGTGAAAAATCTTTCTTTCAGGCAAAACATTTGGAAGAAAGGGATTGGGGTTGGGGTGGGTTGATTTAGGGATGAGTGTGGGGTGATTTAAGGGATTTAAATTAATTTGTGTTTTTAATATTGAAAGCTGCTCTGAGCTGTAGGGTGTTCTTAAATGAGATGCTACCATGATGTCCACCCAGGAGCCACTGACCACCCATCTGAAGGTGGTGTGTGGAATTGCATGCTCCCATGAACCACGTAGCCCCCACTCATGGCCTCTCATGGTGGACTGCTGAAAAGTCCAGAGTGCGCCGTGCAGGGCAAGCCAAAAAAGTATTGGGGATGGGTACCCATGCATCCACTGCCCGTATAAACTGGGGTGGCTACTCAAACCAGCAGGCAGGTCCCCCACTCATAGCCACTGTGAATGAGGGACACAGCCTTTGCAAGTCACAGGAGCTGGCCATGAATGCTCAGGGACAGGACATGTCAGTTTCAAAGGCCGACCCAGCTCGCTTTCCTCTCCTCCATGGTCCATGGAAGGGGGAGCACAAGTCGGCTGTCAAGGTAGCCATGCCCATTAGAATGCCTCTCCACTCACTCCATGTGGGGGGCTGCTCCACAGCTATGCCACTCAGCAGCCATGGACCACCACCACTCCTCAGCCCTGCTCATTTAAAAACACCCTTAGGGGAAAGGTGGGGGTAGAAATGTATGTAAAATAAATAAATTAATTAAATAAATAAAAATGGGCCAAGTTCAATTCGGTAACTCTTTTTAAAAAAAAAACCATAATAAATTAATGTTAATTATGTTAAAAACTGGAGAGTTCTCCCCCCATGCCTTCATGGTAACATCAATTAAAAGGTGAGTCAAAGAAAGGACGACATTCTGTGGTTAGCTGAGCAAGTAAACGGTCTCAGTGGAACCTAGAGATAGTAACAACATCAAGATTGTTATATTGCTGCATCAGGCCGCTGTACGGTGAGCAAGCGTTCCCCAGCCCCTTCTGTTTCTGGCTAATCTTGTCTGACTACTGTCATTTTCAGTCCTGTACATTTTTTTTTCTTTTGGTACGCCATGAACATTATCTCAGCTGATGCCTCTGATAGTCTGATTTGGGGCAAGGTCCTGTCTTTAAAGGGGATGGAATATTTGTGACAGATTTCTGGTCTGACCTTTGAAAGACATAGAAAAAATCTCCAGAATTCTGATCCTTTCCAGTCACTTTCCAGTGCTGCTTTGCTGATAAGCACAATCCCAGCCATGGTTATGTCCTGTGTTGCTGACGTCTTGGTGTACCAGGCTCTCCTTGCTATTTTGTCTATGTAGCATGACAGTTTCTGAAACATGACAATTTATTCTGCATGAGTTGTACGTCCCTTATTCAAATCTTGAAAGGAATCTCTGATCTGTGAGGAAAGCTCTGTCTGCATCAGACCTCATGCCGACGGCTGTATTTATTTCCAAATAATCAAACCCAGACACGCTTCAGATTTTTCAGCTCCTTAAAAAAATTGAATTGGAGTTTTAAAAAATATATTGCTGAAAGTGAAAGGCAAAGAAGCCCAGCAGTTCTAAAGAGAATTACATGAATTATGTATTATATAATTCATAAAAGATTTTGGCTTTGGATTTCTGGCTTTTACGTGTCATTCTTGTGAAATATTCATCCCCCGGATACTGTAGTTGAGGATTGCACAGTTTGTTCAAAACAGAGGTTTAGAGACATTGAATGTACAGTCTGAACCAATGACAGCCAGATTTTAAAATAGACTAAACAGCAGCAATAACATCATGACATCCTCTGTAACTCATCTCCCTGTCCCAGGACTGGAATACTGAAAGGCACTCTTTTGTATCCTTTTAGGTAGCATAATTGCCAACTAAGTGGTTCTAAAATCTATTTCACAAGGGCCTAATATGATTATAAACCACACCAATGGCCTTATGGTAGGCATCACATACCTGGTTTACTGAATGAAGGAGTGAAATTAGCTACAAATAAGTTGCATGGAAGTTTTCCATAGTCTCCTTATGTGACCCTGTTCAGGACTTTGAATATTTGAGGTCAGAGGGAACATAAATATTCATTTCTAAATGACTCACTCTGAATCCTTCACTGGATAAATTAAAGAATAATTCTAGTTAACCAACAACAACAACATTTGGGGCATTGATCATTAGTGCTGGCTAGAGAGATTTTCCTACATTTTTTTTTTCTTTCCAGTGTGAGCGTTGCATAGTCTGCCATCTACAGAAAATAAGAATGCTTTTTAAAACATGTACACTAAATGTTTTTTTTTATTATCAGTAAGGAAGTTAATCCTTATTACTAGAATTGCAAGAAAGTGTGTTCAGAAATATCTCAAGGGGGGAAGGGGAGGCTGGTTCTAGTCTCACCTTAGCCAGAAACTCACTAGGTAACCTTGGGCCAGTCACAATGCTCTCTCAGCCTAACCTACCTCACAGGGTTGTTGTGAGGATTAAAAGATGTGTTAAACTGTTATATGTAAAGCATGGCAGGGGGTGTGCGCACTCCCGCGCTACATGCATCTCCACCCATCTCTACCCATCACTCACCCATGGAGCAATGGGCTCCAATGCCCAATGCTCCATGGGTGTAGATGGGTGGAGGTGGGTGTGCACCCATGGAAACAGGCACACACCCACTGCAGCCGCACACCCATTGTATTATACATGTTGCAGGGCACCCATAAAGCACACCTGCAGCCCTGTAACATGTATAATGAAATGTAGCACCCATTTTACCAGTGTTAGAGTGTCTGTGTGAAAAGGGCCTGTGTGAGGGGAAGGAGTTCAGGGGCAGAGTTTATTGGCTCAAAGTGTGGGGCTTGTTCCTCTTTGGCCACTTGAAATGTTGAGGGGTTGCAGGTGGGAGGGGATGATTATAAAAAGTGAGGCTTAAAAAGCTCAGTAGAAGGACCATGAGGGAAGGGTTTAGAGTTAGAGAGTTATCCTGAAGGGTGCAAACTCTATGGAAGGGAAGAAGCTCAGAGCTTCAGCCAGGGAATTCACTTCATGCTGGCAGACCCAGGGCTAGGCCAGAGACCTGGGTTGGGAAGTGCCCAGAAAAAGAGACCCAGGTGAAGGACCCTGAGAGTTGTTGGCATTTGGAATGTTGGTACTTCAAATAAATTCATGACCTGACAAAGGGACAAGCAAGTCCAACTTGTTTCATAGCTGGGTGGGGTGCAGCAGGGACCTGAGGCTGTACCAATTTACCATTGCTGGAATGCAATAATATTCTGGAAGAGAATTCTCTGCGAGAGATTTCTCTTAACATATTTTACTAACCATTACATTAAACTCAGGAATCTCTACTTAAGGTTATTTAAGGCTCTAGCACTTGAGACAAAGGGTACTTTCAGACGATACGGGGCCCCTTGGCCCCGTACCGGCACCACCGGCTTCGTTCCCCGCCGGGGTCACCCTGTAACGGCACAACAGATGTGCCGGGGGGATCCCGGCGGGGAAAGTGGGAGGGGCCGGGGCCGCGCGGCGCAACGTGCGGCCGCACGGCCCCGCCCCCTCCACGCACCCCGCCGCCTGCCCTCCGAGGAGACGGGCGGGCGGCGGGGCCAATGCGGCCGCTGCGTCCGGCCGATCGTGCCACGGCCCGGGATCCCGCCGGGGATCCCGGGCCGTGGCACGCGGCCAGACATTACTTTTTCTTGGCCACGGCCCGGGGTCCGTTTGACCACGCTTCCCGGGACCTTCCCCCGGCTAGCCCAGGAAGCGTGGTTCAAACGAACCCCATGTGGGTATTGACCGTGGCCAACATCTGGCGCGCCGCAAACAGACATACGGGACACAGTGACCACAGGTGGGTATTCACCGTGGTTCACCGTGTTAACGTCACGTCTGAAATCACCCAAAGTGAAGCACTTCCCCCCTCTGGACTTGATTTGCCAAACACCTAGGAAGGCCATGACATCACTATGAAATAAAGGGACCATGTTGGAAAGAGGCAGGGTCACACCAGAAAGGAATGGGGCAAACAGGATCCCCACCCATTTTGGACATGGACATGCCTCCTTGATAGCACCATGACACTGCACCACTCCACAGGGACAGGACCATGTCAGAGAGGTAATGGGAGAGCCTCATGGCCCTCTTCTCCCTCCTGATAAGCATTTTGGCACTGCCCTTGGGCCCAGGATCTCACTGTTTACACAGAGAAATATACTTGAATCTATTTTCCAAAATTCAGCCAGAAACTACCTTGCCACTGTTCTGACCACTCTGCAGTAAGGTTTTTATGGAATATATATCTTGGATGGATGGACAATTACCCTTGATTTCCCCTCCAGGATTGATACTTTGCTTTGGAGGGATAAATTCCTTTTCACTCCTAATCTATGACCCATTCCTGGGAGGTATGAGCACCTTCACATCTCCTTCATGTTGATGGGAGTCGAGGACATTCACTGCCTTGTAGAACTGGGATGAAGAGAGCAAAATCTTGAGTACCATGTAGTAAAGTCTAGAGAGAGAATGTGGTTGCCATGTTGGTCCCAAAAGTAATAGATGGAGACCGCATACTTCTGATTCAGATTATATCTTCGATTGGACCAACTTCTGTTGGTGAGGGCATGCAAACCTTTTGAGCCACACAAGACTCTTCATCAGGCATTAGCCAAGTTAGAACGTGTAAATTATACTGATAATCATTCCCTAAAACTATCCAACAAATATCACGATATAATAAAATGGCATTTCTCCCCAGTGATGAAGCTAGGTTGGAACGGTGCAGCTGGGTGCAGAAGATGGAGGAGGAGATGCAGCTGCAGCAGGGAACATGGGGACCCCAGTGCAACTGCACCACCAACTCGACCTGTCCCTGTTGCAGCTGCATTCTCTGCTTTCTCACAGCCAAACTGTGAGGCAAAGTAGTTCAGACGATATCTTTTATTCAACCAACTTCTGTTGGTGAGCATATGCAAGCTTTCAAGCTACACAAGGTTTTTCATCAGGTGACAGGCAGGGTCTTGACCTAGCAAGGGGACAGGCAAGTCCAGCCTGTTTTATGGCTGGGTAGGGTGCAGCAGGGTCCTGAGGCTGCACCCCACCCAGCCATAGGCTCCCAAATACTTGCCTGTCACCTGATGAAGAGTTCTACATGGCTCCAAAACTTGCATATCCTCACCAACAGAATTTGGTCCAATAAGGTATCAGCTAAACTACTTTGTCTCCATGTAGTCGTGTCATTCATTCAGCTTAGCTATGGGAAAGTAGAAGACAGCTGTAATAGGGAGAGGTGATATATCAGCATGAGGGCCCCTGTTTCTTGCTGTTGCAGCGAGGGAATTCCATCTTCTGTACCTAACATCACTGTTTTAACCTAGCATCATCCCTGGTGACTAATGCACATTGTTTTATATCTTGATATTTAGAGAATGATTATCAGTATAATTTAATTGTCTGAGCCAAAGCTGGATGAATCTATAAATACGTTTGGAATAGTAGATTAGTCGAATAATACTAACTACTACACCTTGTGCTTTAAGCGCAGTTGTGGGGCACAGTTTATATAATCCATAAGCACTATTTTATTTTTCTTTAATTCAGAGCTGTGGGAAAACATTTGGGAATGAAATCTTGGGAGAAGGAAGCAGAGGAAGAGGTTGGGTTTTTTTCCCCTAGTAATTTTCCACAGCAGTATCCCTAGAAATTGACCAATTTATCCAACCATGATCTGGTGGCCTGGTGTTGATTTGCTCTGAAATCAGCAGCATGATCACTTATTCCTTCAGCAAGATGTGGACAGACTCGCTACCGTATACTGGGTGGAAGGGTCTATTTTTCTTTAACTCTAAGTTTCAGTAGGAAGTTATATCATGGGAACTGATCCAAATTCTCTCTTCTGTTTCTAGCTGAGTTAAACAGTTACAGATTCTTTTCATAGTATTCCCAGAAAGGTCTCGCCCCCTCATAGATGGCTTAAAATCTTTCTTGAGATAACAATTTTATGAAAAGTTTTGTTTGCATGTGTGCTGTATCTTTCCTTCCTTCTACTACGAGTTGACTAACTATTCATGAAATGGGGTATTCTTTGGAGACTGTTTACATTTGGGTCTAATTTCCTTGTCCCTGCTGTTGCAGTCACAAACCAGTAGCAATGCACTAAGGCAGAAAAGTATAAATCAAAAGTTTGTTTTTAAATATTGAGAAATGTTAGCTCTTGCTTTTCTTTCAGTTTCATAGTAGGCACAAGATTTACTTTTTAGTGAAGAAGATTAGGTCTAATTAATCTTGTAACAATGTAGGCAAGTGGACTTGGTAAGCTCTTGAGGTAACTTACAAATTCTATAGTTCTGTGGAAAAAAAATAGTGAAATTTATAATAGACACATCTTTCCATGTCTTTTTTTTTAGTTGTAGGACTAAGGAGAGCCTAAATATACATGGGTCTTACATACTACCAGTGTAACCTAGTGGATATGGTGCTAGATTTGTATGTGGGAGACCAAGGTCCAAATCCCTTCTTAGCCATGAGCTCACAGCGACTCACATCTCCATCTGTAAAATAGGAATAATAATGACTTTCCACACATAGAAAGGCAACAAGGATGTTACAGGGTCTGAAAAGCAAGTCTTGTGAGGAAAGGTTGAAGGAACTGGGTATATTTAGCCTAGAGAACAGGAGATTGAGGGGAGACATGAGAGCAGCCTTCAAATATCAACAGTGCTGCCACCAAGAAGATGGTAAGGAACTGTTTTGCATTGCTATAAAGATTGGTTCTAGGAATAATGGGTTCAAATTCCAAGAAGGTAGATTTTGGTTAATTAAGAGGAAAATCTTCTTAACAGTAAGAATCCCCCCGCTAAACAGCTGCGGCCAGTTTTACCCATATCGTTTGTGTCTGTGTCTTATTCCTACTGCGGGGGCAATCCCTGCGCTAAGTGCCTTGTGCGCTGTGGGGGAGGTTTGGGCCCGCTTCCTCAAGGAATGGGGCACCGGGGGTCTCCTTAGTTTTCCCGCCGAACGCGGGACCAGAAGCAAACTGGCTGCGGAGTGGCAAGCTTCAATCCGTTCTGGATTGCAGTTTGCAATGCGTAGATGGGGGCACGAAAAGGCGCCTGCCTGATTGGCCGGCCCAGGTCACGTGGTGCAGCACGTCGTGCAGTCCGTCACTTGGTTGGCGGTGTGCTGAAGAGAAGGACAGTTTTGTCAGCGGTCCTAGGCTGAGGATAAGGATTTAGTCCCCCCCTCCTCCCTCCTAACAACCCTCCCTCCTTTTCTACACGTATTTGAGCAGTTTGGGGGCAGGGAGCCGAGGCGGCAAGGGTGTTTCCCAACCGGATCGTGTCAGGGTTTTCTTGATGGGCCGGAGTCCCCCCCCCCCCCCTGCTGTTGGAGTTGTGCTCAGGGAATTTTCGGGTGGTGGGGCGGGGACAGCAAGCAAGCAGGGGTGCTTGGCCTAAGGAGTGTGAGTAGCGGGGCAGGATTGCCCCTAACCACCCCACCCCTCTGCTGTGCAGGGTTAATTTGGGAGGTACCGGAAGCAGTGGGGAAGGCTCAACCACCCCACCCCTCTGCTGGGCAGGGTTCAGTTGGGAGGTATCTGGAGCAGTGTTGAGTGCCCACCACTGAGATTGTGTAGAGTGGGGGGTGTAGCTCTGAGGGGGATTAGTGGCAGGCCTAGCCAAATGGGTAGGAGGAAGGGGACAATGGGTAGGAGGAAGGGGGGCTAGTGCCACCTCAGGTACTAGGGTTGGGGATGGAAGTGGTGACCTGGGGAGAGTCAACACAGCTGTGCTGGGGCTTCCTCCAACTGGCCAGTTGGGAGGTTTAGCCCCTGTACAGGGCCAGATGATGTCTGGGAGCGGGGCCTGCACAACAGGGGTAGGAGGGGGTCCATGGGAGCTGGCAGGGCCTTCTGCCATGGAGGAATTGTTGAGGCAGCCTGGGGTCACCTTACAAACAGGGGGGCCCACACCACCTGGTGGGCAGTTAGTGGCAGCGCAATCCTGTCAGCCAGTCCAGGCTGCATCAAGTGAGGGGTGCCAAGATGGTATGGGGCAGGTGTTGTTACAGGCTCTGGAGGCCAGGATGAGCGCATGGGATGGAGTCATGGGGAAGCTGATGGAGGCCGGCTTCTTGAATGCTGCCCCAGGGCACATGGGAAGCACAGAGGTGACTGGGGTTGTCTGTAATTGAGACTCTGTTTGTCCCAGCCTAGCACAAGTGCAGCAGGCAGGCATGGGCAAGCAGCGGCTGACGGGGCCGCTGGGGTGAGCAGACAGGCGGTCGAGGAGCTCGCAAGAAAGGTGGACCACATGGAGCAACAGATGTCCTGGATTGCAGCCTTGCTGGAGGCAGGGGGACAGGTGGCGACAGCGAGTGTGCCTCACATCGCACCGGCCCAAGCTGGATTACCTGTGCAGGTGGTCACAAACATGGGGGATGGTGAGTATGTCGGGCAGAGTGGTGTAGTTATAGGGGGTTGTCCAGTTTCTCAGGAGTCCCAATTGCAGGGAGGGGGCACTGAGGCTGCGTTACCACCCATAGCCAACCAGGTTTCACCCTCGCAAGCGGAGGGGATGGTGGGCTTGGTACCTGGAGCACTGGTGCAGCAGCAGGCACCAGGCGTGCCATCGGTAGGACAGGGTGGTTTGGTTCAACTGCGGGTGCAGCAGGACCCAAACAGATTATTGTGGGTGGGCAATGTGTAGCGCCCGCAATCAGTGGTGGGCCCAGTTGGCCATGCCGAAGCGGCTGGAGGGGGACTAGGTCAGGTGGGGCTAAGTCAAACTCCCCAAGGTCAAACTCAGGATGGAGCTGGAGGTACAGCAGGAATGTCAGCGGTGCTAGTAGTGCCAGCTGTTGAAGTACCCCCATTGCGGGGTGGGTATATGAGGGTCTCTGCTCCCATAGGCGTGCACCTAACTCAGTCCATGCGCAAAAAGATATGGAAAGGGAAGTATATCGATTTGTTTACCATCTTGTTTTGTGATCCGGTGCCGGATCCTAATGCAAAGCTCGAGCCCTGGGAATACGAAAGGGTGAAGAGAAGGAAGATAGACAGGAACTGGGCTAATTGGGAGTCAGCATTTATAATTTATGCCGGCATAGTCATGCAGGCTTTTCTGGAAAGGGCTGTGGCCCTCTGGAAATATTTTGATATTGTTAGGCGTGCCTACTTGACTAAGGAGGGGGTTCGGGTGGCTAAGATATGATGAGGCTTTTAGGCAGAATGCCTCCATCACGCCAGAGTTCAGATGGGATGTAAAAGACCACGACCTCTGGATAGAATGCATTCAGGAGAAAGATGTGGCCAGAGTGGATAGCAGCCACATCATAGTGAAGGGTGGTGGACAGCCGATGGATAATTTTCGTGGC
This sequence comes from Sphenodon punctatus, assembly GCA_003113815.1. Classification (NCBI taxonomy): domain Eukaryota; kingdom Metazoa; phylum Chordata; class Lepidosauria; order Sphenodontia; family Sphenodontidae; genus Sphenodon; species Sphenodon punctatus. The sequence continues at coordinate 160,641 of QEPC01005544.1, read as the reverse complement.
GAGCTGCCCAAGAAAGGTGGTCCCGGGCTGGCATGCTGGAACTTCAGTGAGGGATCTAGGTGTTTTTGTGCTACTTGCAGGTTCAGGCATTCCTGCCTGCAGTGCGGTGGGCCTCACCCCTTTTCTAACTGCCCTAGATGAAAGAGCGGGGGACAGAGGGGTAAGCGCCCCTTTCCTGGGGGGGAGCATGCGGTGGTGGTCCCCCCCAAGCAAGTGCTAACAAGGGCACCAACGCCAGTTAAGTGGTGGGTTCTTAAGGAGTTGTTGGTCGATTACTCATTGGAGGGGGTCGCGCGTTATGTAGTTGAGGGGTTCCGTTACAGTTTTCAGATTCCATTTCAAGGGGTTCGCGAACATGTCTGTGCGAAACTTGAAATCGGTGATGGGTTTGGAGGAAGTTGTGGAAAGGAAGATAAATAAAGAAGTTTTGGAGGGCAGAGTTGCTGGCCCGTTTCACAGTTTGCCGTTGGGTAACTTGGGAATTTCACCGCTGGGTATGGTTCCCATGAAGGTCCCCGGGGAGTATAGGCTTATTCACCATTTGTCTTACCCCAGAGGGTCTTCTGTGAATGATACTATCCTGCATGAAATATGCACGGTGCAGTACTCTTCATTTGATGTTGCAATAGAACTGGTTCGTGAATGTGGAAGGGGGGCGTTGATGACAAAGAGTGACATCAAATTTGCATTTCGTCTTTTTCCAGTCCACCCGAGGGATTTTGACCTACTTGGGTTTTCATTTGGGAGCCAATTCTATTATGACAAGGCTATGCCCCATGGATGTTCCATCTCATGTGCGGCCTTTGAGAAATTTAGCACAGCATTGGAGTGGATTGTGAAGCGGAGGGCGCGGTCTGGCCGCGTGACACATTATTTAGATGATTATTTGTTCGTAGGGGAGGTGGGAGTTATGACGTGTGGTGATTTTTTAGGACTGTTTAGGGAAGTTGCTCAGTTAGTTGGGGTGCCTTTAGCGGAGGAAAAAACTGAGGGACCTGCACCTGTAATGACTTATCTAGGCATAGAATTAGACTCGGTCAGGGAGTTGTCGCGGCTGCCTGAGGGTAAGCTTGCTGAGTTGCAGGAGGAGGTACAAGTATGTAGAACTGCCAGTAAGGTAATGTTAAGAGCACTGCAGTCATTGCTTGGTAAGTTAAACTTCGCTTGATGTGTTGCTGCTCCAGGCCGGGCTTTTCTATCACGGTTATATTCCAAGACAACAACAGTGTCATTGCCTCACCATCACATCCAGGTTACAAGGGAAATGAGGGAAGATTTGGATGGTTGGCTAGAGTTTTTAAGGTCTCACAATGGGGTTAGCTTGTGGTGCAACTTGTACTTGCTTGAGATGGAATTGCAGGTCCACTCTGATGCAGCTGGTGTGGCTGGGTTGGGAATTTATTTTCAGGGTCATTAGTGTGCCGAGAGATGGCCTGCGCAGTGGGAGGATTCAGGAATTTTGAGGGACTTGACCTTTTTGAAGTTATTTCCTATCGTGGTTGCTGTCCATTTATGGGTGGACTGTTTTCAGGATAAGAGGGTTGTGTTCTGGTGTGGCAATCTAACAGTGGTTCATGTGGTTAATTCTCTTTCCTCCAAGTCTGAGAGAGTTATGTGCCTCGTTAGGGTGTTCGTGTTATGGTGTTTGCAGCATAATATAGTGTTTAGTACAAGACACGTTCCGGGGGTTTAGAATGAGATAGCTGATGCTCTCTCTCATTTGCAGATGCAGCGTTTTTAGGAGCTTTCTCCCTTTGTGAGGAAAGAGAAGGACTTCATCCCCAGACAGCTTTGGAGCCTTGGAGGCTAGAGCTGATGAACACTGTGAAGGGTTCTGTGTCCCCTGCGACATGGCTGGTGTACGAGAGAGCGATCAGGGAATTTTTAGGGTTTGCCCGGTCCCGCACATGGGTGTTAGTGATCCAGGTGCCTCTGGATCAGAGGGTGCAGTTCGAGCTTGAATTGCACAGGAAGGGTTTAGCGGCAGGTACCATAGCCACCAGATGGTCCGCTTTGGCTTTTATGGCTAAGTTAGTGGGGGTACAGGATTGCGATGTGTCCTCAGTACTTAAGGCAATGATTGTTTCATGGAAAAGGCAGGGCCCCTTTCGGGTTGATCGTAGGGTACCATTATCCCCCAGGAATTTGGCTGATGTGGTAAGCAAGTTGGGGGAGGTGTGCTGTGATCCCGTGGAGGTATGTTTGTTTCAGGCAGTGTTTGTGCTTGCCTTTTTTGGGGCTATGCGAATTGGTGAGTTGGTAGTTAAGTCGGGGAATAATCGGTCAGGAAGAGAGTTGCAAGTGGGTGATGTAACTATGATGGGGGTAGGTATGGAGATTAAGATTCGTTTTTCCAAAATTGATCAGTTGGGAAGGGGCGCTAAGGTGGCACTGGCCCGGTTGACTGAACTGCTTATTTGCCCGGTAGTATCCACGGGAAATTATTTAAAGGTCAGACCAGGTTTGCCTTGTTCACTGTTCATACACCAGTCAGGTCTCCCTTTGACCCGCTATCCATTTTTGGCAGTATTAAAGCGTTGCCTTGGGCTACTGGGGTTGTCAAGGGTGGTATTCAGGTTTCATTCATTTAGGATCGGAGCGGCCTCAGCTGCGGCTGCAGCCGGTTTCCACCCTCCTGAGATCCAGAGGGTAGGTAGATGGCGTTCTGGGGTGTTCAAGTCGTATGTTCACCCTTTCCCAGTATTATAGACTCTGGTTCGGGCAGCATGTAAGTGATGATTTGTTTTAATTCTTTTTTCATAGGAGGTGGCCGTAATCTCCAGGGAAAGGGAATCTGGATCATCGGCCACAGCTTTGTCAGGTGGGCATCTAAATGAGTACAGGCAACTAGCTGGGGGACACAGCTTGGCCTGGCCTCAAAGGGTTACGTTGTGTGGAAAGGAAGGAGAGGGATGCTGTGACCTCAGCTTATGCCCTTAATGTTGGATTGGGCAGGTAGATCTCACCTGGATGTGATATTAATCCATCTGGGCGAGAATGATTTTTCAAGGGGATCCGGGCTGGACCTATCAATAATGATAAGGCAGGATTGGGTCCAGTTGAGGGAGCTTTTCCCACAGGCCATTCTTGTTTTTACAGAAATATTGCAAAGGATTAAGTGGCCAGGAGCCACTAATCATAGAGCGGTGGATAGAGCTAGAAAAAAGGTTAATGGGGAGGTCAAGAAATGGATTACTCCCCTGGGTGGTATCTGGCTCTGTCATCCTGAAATAAGATGGAACAGGCCAGAGCTTTTTTGGCAAGATGGCGTGCATTTATCTGAAAGGGAATTGGACTTGTATATTGGGAACATAAAAAGGTTATTACAAAGGCTGATGTGAAAAGGTATGGTTGGGCATATATACTTCGCTTGGGTGATTTGGGTTGATTTAGGGGGGTGTTCAAGCAAGCGCAGCTGCTGAACTTGTGGCGGTGTTCAGTACCATAGGGTTAAACTGGAAAGGACTTTATAGCCTGGGTGTATGGGCAGATGATTGGGTTCATTCTGCAAGGTGTACCTGGTGAGTAATTTAAGGGATGGGCGCCCCAAATTATCACAGGACGGAAGGCCAGGTGTTGTGTGCATATGCGTAGGTCCCGAGGTTTGCAGCGTCAGCATCTGTCCTTTGGGAAAAAATGGATCAAGTCGGTCCATTGGAGGGGGATTGAACCGGTATCTCCAATCCAGAATGGTTGGCATTATGGTACTGAACGCAGGGGTGGGGTGGGGTGGTGAGAGATAGTTGAAGGGTTGAGTTATATCATCTCTTCACCCCCCCTTGTTAATCACCCAAGTTAATTTGGTTTAATTTGGTTTAATTTTAATCAGAATCTAATTGGCATTCTAATTGCCTCACAATTTGGCATGGGAAACGATTTGAATTAGGGTAATTGGTTTTTAATTCTATCCACCGTTATTCATAGTCGTTAAATCAGTTCAATTGGCTTAATTGGTTTTCTTGTTTCTTAACAGGTTATTAATTAAATTTGGCTTCAATAAAACAGCTGCGGCCAGTTTTACCCATATCCTTTGTGTCTGTGCCTTATTCCTAGTGCGGGTGCAAATGCACAGCAATGGAACAAATTGCCTTGCGGGGTTGTAGACTCTGCATTGGGGGAGGTTTTCAAAAAGAGGTTGGACTGCCATCGGTCAAGGATGTTATAGCTGTAGTCATTCTGCATCCAAGCAGGGGCTGGACTAGATGGCCCTTGTGGTTCTTTCCATCTCTATGATTCTACAGCTGTTTTAAAGGTGAACTAAGTAAGGATTGTACCGGGCTTTGAGTGATGTAAGTGCTATATAAATAATAATTTGGGGTTAGAAAATGGTTACACTGTAATGGGGCAGCACTCACAGAACTAATGGAGCTGGAACAGGATCTATCTGCTACAACAACTGGTATTGAAATAACTAAAAACAAGAACATTTAATAAGACTGCAGTCCTAAGTATACCTGCACCAGAAGTCTTCAATTCAGTCCAATGCAGCTCATTTTACTTAAGTGCTTTAGAATCTCGGCCTATATCAGTTGTTCCCAAACATTTTGCCTGGTCAACCCATTTTGAGACTTAACTTGAATCCCATTACTCCGGACATCAACAATGTCATGCAAAGTATATCAAATATCATGATTCCATAAGCAGATAGAGTGATACCACTCAGAGTCATAAAATACACTTTGGAAACCTCTAACCAATACTGTACAGACTACCAGGGCTTGAACTAGTACCCTTGGGGCTCTGGAGATTGTAGTTGACTGACTCCGCAGCACCACCAGCTAACTCTAGCTAAGTCCCCGTGTTGGTAATGAAGTCCTTCCTGAGTGCAGGTCAGGCCACACCCCTCCTCAGCATTCTCCATGCCCCCAGCTTCCTGGTTGGCTGCCTGCAGTATAAAAGACAGGCATGAAGCCACAGGAAACTGCGTGAATAATTAGTTGCCTTTCTTCCTGCCCCTCCCTCCCTCCCTGTACCTTTGACCTGGTTCTGCGCTCTTCTGGAACTAGTGTGTGCTTTTGGACTGGCTCTGTTTGGACTCTGTCTGGTCATTGCCTGGAAACCAGCCCTGACCCTGCCTGTCTTGGGTTATGATTCTGTATCTGCTACGATGCCTGCTCTCTGTTGGAAGCAGGGCATTCACCGAGAATTGTGTGATGCGGAAATTTACCAGCTTTCCTGCTGCTTTTGCCATTTTCTGTTATTTTTTGAAAGTTGAATGGGGCTGCCACAGGCTGATCCCAAGTCCTGTGTGTGCCCCATGCACACCTCAGGGTCTGTGAAGATGAAAACATGCTGGCTAAGCACCAGGAAGTGCTGGAAATTACCATAAAAGTGCTGTAAAACTACCATAAAACTTGTAAAATTCCTGGAAAGCAATGAAAAAGTCCCAGAAAGTGATGGACAAGTTCCAGAAAGTGACAAAAATGATGAAAAATGGAAGAAGCACCGAATTTCTGGAATCTGATGAAGTACCAACGTGCACTCCCACAAGCGCTCCTAAAAGGTCACTATTTCCCTGCAGAACAGGAACACTAAGGCTGCATTCCCATCTGTGGCGGCAGTAACGGCAGCGGGAGGGGTGAGGGAAGATGCAGCAGCATGGAGGAACTGGCCGACGGGAAAAGAGTCAGTGTGAACGGGGATCTGCCGTGGCTTCTCTCGTACATGTCAGGGCGCAAAATCCTGCCCTGACATGCGAGAAGGAGATCTGCCATGGCTTCTGTTTGCACCGGTTCTTTTCCTGTCTGCCGGCTCCTCCGCGCTGCCACGTCTTCCCTCGCCCCTCCCGCTGCCGCAGATGGGAACACAGCCTTACTTTTGTAAGTGTAAATCCTATAATTGATGTCTAGGAGCCCACTATTCAGCTGTATGAGTGCCTGCTTTCTGATTGCCTGTGAGCCCACTCTTCTAACCACACCTGTCTATCTCTCCATCTGCCAGTCTGTCCTGCACCATGGTCTGTATGCCAGTTCCCTGCCTTGATGCCCTGAACGCTTGACCCTGATCCTGCACTGCCTCCTACCATGATACCCTGGATCCTATCCTGCAGTGTGTTCCTAACAAATATCATCCTTACTAAGCTTTAGCATAAACCTTCCAGTGAGGTTAATGGGAATGGCTCACAGATTTATTAGGAGCAAAAAATTATCATCATTCATGTTCTATAGAACTATAGAGCTGAAATAAACCAAAAGGGCAGTAGGGATCCGTAGGTGGGAATGGGCTCTGGTGCAGAAGATGGGATGGGGGCCCTTCACTCCAGTGTGCATATGCCCACTCTGCTTACTCAGGTTTGCAGCCTACGACTGCTTCTGGACCCTTTGCTTTGCAAGGACCACCAGGTTGCAGCCATGGCCAGGAATGCTTTTCACCAACACCATCTGGTGAAGAGACCACATCCCTTTCTTTCTGGTTCTGATTTGACCACCATCTCCCATGCTCACACCTCCTTGAGGCGAGATTACTGCAGTGTGCTCTATGTGGGACTTCCCTTGGTGACTGACTGTCCAGAAGCCGTAGCTTGTGCAGAATGTAGCAGCTCAGCTCCTTTTGGGGGTTGCTGCAAGCACATAACATCTCTGCTTTACATTCTGCACTGGCTACCTATAGCCTTTCAGGCACAATCAAAGTGCTGGTTCTGACCTTTAAAGCCCTAAATTGCTTGGGCCCCACATAGCTGAGAGGCTGACTTTTCTTTCATGCTCTATTGCGACAAAGGCCCACAAAGTTGCTGCCCTACATTATGGAACGCCCTTCTCCTGGAGATCCTTCAGAGCCCAAGCCTGAGCATTTTACAAAGGCTGTGCAATACTTTTCTTTTTTGGCAAGGCATTTGGCAAGTGAGGTTAGGGGTTGAGGTGGGAGAGTTTAGGGGTGAGGGTGGATTTTTTAATGAGGTTTTTATATGGAGTTTTATTGTATTTTGATTATGTATGTTTTATTATGTAAGCCACACTGAGCATTAGGGGAAAGGCTGGGTAGAAATTTGAACAAATAAATAACTAAAATTAAAAATACAGGAGAGTGGACTCCCCCCGCAGCTCATGGACCTTACTGCAGCTGCACCTATTAGAGCTCTTGCCCCCCCTGCACTAGGGTTGCTATCTAGCCCAATCCAATGCCATTAGGGAAGATTCAGAATATCACACCATCCCTGAAAGATGTCTATCTAATCTATTTTTAAAGGCCTCCAATGATGGGGCCTCCACAATCTCCATTGACAGATTATTCCACTGTCTAACTGTCTGGGTAAGTCTTCCTAATATTGTTTAGCCTAAGTCTTTTCTCCATTAATTTAAACCCATTGCCTATTCTCAGTTACTAAGGAGAACTGGGCACCATTTTGCTTATAGCACCTTTGAAAAACTGTAATCATGTCCTCATCTTCTTTTCTGAGGCTAAACACTACCATTTCTTTCAATCTTTCCTCATAGGTATTTCCCCAATCCCCTGTATCATCCTTGTTGCTCTCATCTGAACCCTCTCCACTTTACCAATGTCCTTCTTAAAGTCATTTGTCCTAAGCTGGGCACAGTACTCTAGATGAGACCTTGGGTATTTTCAGACGTGACGCTGGCCGTTGGCTCCGTACCGGCACCACCGGCTTCGTTCCCCGCCGGGGTCACCCCGTAATGGCACAACAGATGTGCCGGGGGGATCCCAGCGGGGAAAGTGGGAGGTGCTGGGGCCGCGCGGCGCAACGTGCAGACGCACGGCCCCGCCCCCTCCACGCACCCCGCCGCCCGCCCTCCGAGGAGACGGGCGGGCGGCGGGGCCAATGCGGCCGCTGCGTCAGGCCGATCGTGCCACGGCCCGGGATCCCGCCGGGGATCCCGGGCCGTGGCACGCGGCCAGACGTTACTTTTAATTGGCCACGGCCCGGGGTCCGTATGACCACGCTTCCCGGGACCTTCCCCCGGCTAGCCCGGGAAGTGTGGTTCAAACGAACCCCATGTGGGGATTGACCGTGGCCAACATCTGGCGCGCCGCGAACAGACGTACGGGGCACGGTGACCACAGGTGGGTATTTACCGTGGTTCACCGTGTTCATGTAACATCTGAAATCACCCCTTATCAGGGCCCCTTTGCTCCATTTGGGGTATAGTCGGACTGTACTTACTTATCCTATATAGGAGAGGAAGTACAAAATATGTACCATTCCCAGTAAGTTGATACCCTACAAAGGAAAATAATTCAGTATTGCTGTGAATGCACATAAATATTTCCTTACTTTTTACACGTAAGTGGGGCCATCTGCTGTTGACATCAAAAGTGCTCTCTTATGTGCTTATTTTTCCCTTTTCTCCTCCCACAAAATCAAAAGTAATTGTGCTTGACTTGGAGAACCTGGTATTTTCTCTCCTTCAAATTAAGTTTCAGATAATGTATAATTAGGTTTCTGTTTGTTTTGTAAATTAAAGTTATATTCTTGGCAGCAGGAACCCGGGACCTGGCTAGTAAAAAGAAAAAACAACTTCTTCCTTCCCCTTGTTTTGTCCTAGCTCCTTCCTTCCTCTGCCAACAATCACAATTCTTTCTTCAAAGGGAACACACAGTGAGTCACAGAGAGCCTGACTTTTCAGTTTGTATTTTGTGATGTACAAGCTGAAGCAAATTCAGCACTTCATCTCCCAGGGCCCTGCCTGTTAGTCTCCTAATGCAGCTGACATTGTCTGTGATATGTGCCAAAATGGTTTCTTCTACTACATCTCCATCAATTTAAGCAAAGAGGAAACATGATTTCTTTTGATATTTCAATGTTAATGACTGAGGGAATCACTCTTTTTCTTGTGTTTTTTCCAATCAGAGTCAGCATTTCTGTAACTAACTTTTCTCCTTACTACATTGTTTTCTATTCTGATGAACCACATATATATCTGGAAAACCTGTCCTGCCAGTGCCTTTTATATGCTAAAATTGCCTGCAGGACAGAGCCTTACATCCCCCACCCTATGTTGAATAATACATCTCAGCTAGAGGACTCTCCCAGGAACTGTGTTTATGTTAAACAATGATCTGTGTGACTTACTATTGTCATTCCCTTGTGATTGTGAATATTGTATTTTAATTTTCTGTTAACTGTGGAGCTTATGTTACCAATAAACGGAGGTTACTTACCAGTAACTCTGTTCTTCGAGAGAGCTCCGCGTATTCTCACTCTTGGGATTTACTTCCTGCTCCGCAGGCACCGGAAAACCTCTCGTCAGCAGTATCCAGGCAGATTACGCCTGGAAAAGACTAGAA
>QEPC01005544.1:112152-148716 GCA_003113815.1 Sphenodon punctatus | reverse complement strand
GGGGGAGTGGAGGGGGCGGAGCCCTCACCATATTCTAGTCTTTTCCAGGCGTAATCTGCCTGGATACTGCTGATGAGAGGTTTTCCGGTGCCTGCGGAGCAGGAAGTAAATCCCAAGAGTGAGAATCGCGGAGATCCTCGAAGAAGAAATACAATTTCAAAAGAAGGACCAAGCAGAGTAATTTTAACAATTAAACATAATGCACATGTCCTGGCCAATACATTGTAGCGCAAGGGTGGGAAACCTTTTCCCTCTCAGAGGCCATTTTGAAAATTAATACAAGCTCCAAGGGCTGCACAGAAGTTTGGGGTGGGGGCGCTTAGGGGGGCGCTCAGGAAAAAGAGAATCCAGATCATGGATCTTTACCATGGATCTGTTCCTTATTCTTGTGTGTATGACCTCAATGGTCCTCCATTGTTCTGAGATCACTCTTTCAGTACTTGGGAAAAGGAACTTGATCTAGGGGCCAATATCATGCAGCGGAAATGGGCCAAATAAAAATGGGTCTGAGATTCCACCCATGCTGTAGTGGATCATCCAGCTCCCATTGAAGTCAATGGCTAAGCTCCCATTGTCTTGTATGGAGCTGGATTGCATCATAAGTGTCTACCAAACAAAAATTATGCATAAAATCTTGTCCATATCTGGTCCACTGAAATCCTTATTCCTTCAGCATAGATCCTAAACTATAGTAATGGACATCAATAATCTGTAAACTGTTTTAGCTACCATCCTTTGTTTTTCCACCCTAATATGAACCTTTAATAGTGTCACTTTGGATCATAAACCTAGATGAAATGAGGTTCCAGTTTAAATTAGTGAACCAATATGGTCATTCCAATGAAGGCAGTTCCTAGGGATGGGCGAACAGAACCAAGTTCGGAAATTCAGTTCAGTTTGGTTCAGTTCGGAAGTTAGGTTCAGTCAACCGAACTATTCAAGTTTGGTCCGAACTCCGAACTACCGAACAAAGTTCAGAAATTCAAACCCCATTAAACTAAATGGAATATTATCTTTTAGGGATGGGTGAACAGAGCCGAGTTTGGAAATTCGATTCGGTTCGGTTAGAAAATCGAGTTCAGCTCAGAAGTTCGGTTCAGTTGACCGAATTGGTCAAGTTCGGTCCGAACTCTAAACTTCCAAACAGCGTTCACCAATCCCTAGCCGTTCCTAATAAGACTAGTACACAAGAGTAGCTTGTATTGTGATTGTTATCCCAGACTTCCCTCTAAACTGAAATCATGTCTTTTGCTAATATGCTTTTCCAGAAAGACAAGGCAAAGAAAGGGGAAATTACAGTAATAAGGCATGCAGAGTGTGGGAGAAAATAAATGGAAATGCTGAATCACTTGTAATCTCTCTGCACTAGCCAATGAACAACTTGCCAGGAAAATGTGATTGCCAACTTGAAAGAGTCAAATTATTTATAAGGAATACTGGTTATAAAAACAAATCCAAAAAAGCATATTTCCTTCTTATTTGTAAAAATGTTGTTTTAAAAAATGGGTTGGTATCATAGTCGTAGCAATTAATATGATATTCTAAGAAATAGAACCCAGCCATTAGGCAACTATAAAGCATTTTACAAATATTATTGAATGGAGGTCCACAATAGCATTTCCTAGGATTATTATATCCACAGATGTGGGCTCCATGCAAATAGGACATGAAGTGAGCATAATAATGATATAATGAATCCTCTTTCTGCAAACAGGAGTAGCAAGACACAGAGAAGTTAAGTTGGCCAAGGTTGCAAAGATCAGTGGCATAGCTAGAAATGAAACTCATATTTCCTCATTCTCATTCCTGTGCTACACTGAGTTTCCTCTCGGAGACTGTCAAGCAACCCGGAGATAAGTGGTTACATATTGATAAGGCCTCAAAATGTTGCCTTTGTGTATTGAAAATGCCTTTGCTCATTGATCATTCATATCAAGTCATTGCATTCACTTCAATTGATGTATTGTTTAGACATTCATATCAAGTTGTTATATGCAGAGTTCCCCAGTGTCCAAAGTCAAATGCCTATGCAAAGCCAAATAAATATGCAATGCTTTTATACTCAAATTTACACCATCATTTTGAAACATACATTTGAATACATGTGCATGCAAATTTGTGCACACCTGACTAGGGATGAAATGGAATTATTCGGAAGGGGATAAAGAATAAAACTGAGGATGTCATAATGCCTCTATACAAATCAATGGTGCAACCACACCTCAAATATTGTGTGCAGTTCTGGTCACCTCATCTCAAAAAAGCTGGTCGCCCCATCTCAAAAAAACATAGCTGAACTAGAAAAGGTACACGGAAGAGCAACAAAAATGATCAAGGGTATGGAAGGGCTCCTGTATGAGGAGAGGCTTGGTAGGTTGGGGATCTTCAGCTTGGAGATGGTACGACTGAGAGGAGATATGATAGAGGTCTACAAAATCATGAGTGGTGTGGAACTAATAAACAAGGAGCAGTTACTTACCCTCTCAGTTAGTACTAGAACTAGGGGACACTCCATGAAACTCATGGGTGGCAAGTTTAATCCAAATAAAAGAAAATATTTTTTTCATTCAGCATATAATTGGGTTGTGAAATCTACTGCCAGAGGCTGTGGTAAGGGCCAGTACTATAGCAGAGTTTAAAAGAGGTTTGGAGAAGTTTCTGGAAGATAGGTCCATTCAAATCTATTAGTCAGACAGGATCAGGGAATATGACAGGAGCTGGGGGGAAACAACAGGGAATGGATCCCCCATTGTGACCTGTTGGGTGCTTCCCCCAAGCCACCATGATTGACCACTGTTGGAGACAGGATGCTGGGCTAGATGGACCATTGATCTGATGCAGTATGGCACTTCTTATGTTGGTTTTGATCTTATTCTGTTTCCATTGGATTGTGGTGATTCAATCCATTCCATCAAACTTTGGAATGAACAAACATTCCAATTTTGTTTTGCCAGAATTGATCAAAAACATTTTTTTGTCTGACTTGCACATACACAAAATGGCTGCAGTCATATGCAAAATGGTGACACTGTCTGACTGCTGCCATTTTGAGGACGCGCAAATCTTTTAATAGGAATTTCAATCACTGTTCTGATTTCATGGAAAAATTCTGCGGAACTGGAACGACCGATTCAACCCAGCTCTACACCTAACTTAGGCAATCCAAAGGGGCAACTTAGAATCTTCAGCTTGACTGTACATAGGGCACTTGGTCACCTCAATATGGTGCAGTGGAAGAGGGAGAGGTTATACATGCATCTTGTATATATAACTTTGAAAAATTTAAATTGAGTTTAAGGCCAAAAGCTTTCCTACAACTAGTCTTATTATGTTCCCTGCTTCTATGATATTATAATTTAAGCAGGATGTGGACTGGATTATTTATAGACCATGCATTTTTCTAAGTTTCTATTTACATTAGTGAAACATTGTTATACTAACAGATCAGCTTACATGTGAATGGCTACTATGTTAAAATCCTAGTGCAGGCAAGCCATTTGTGGTAATATCAATTGTTGCAAAATCTAGGGCTTACCTTGACCAATTGACAGGGGTTGAAAATCTAAAATACCTTGTTCACACTAAAAAGTTAATACATATAACCTTAAAACACGGATGGGGAATTTACAGTCCATTGGTCAAATTGGGCCATGCAGTCAGTGGCTGTTCTGTATTTGACTTCCTCCAACGTTTATGAGCCTGGGTGAATCATAGGAACCTTTTGCATGAAGTGCCAGGCTGGTTTCAGTGGTTATTCAATGTTGAAAAACATATTTGTTTTACAATATCTGAGACACAAATATGTAGATATTCGGAAATCTGCATTGTACTGTGCATTTATAGATTTATCAGTCCTGTTCGATTCTTTGACTAGGACCAAACTATGGGCTAAACTGACTAATCTACTAATAGACCCAGGTCTACTTAAGCTTGTGACCGCTTTATACAGCAGTACATGGATTAAAGTATGATATGGCCTTCAAGGGCAATTAACAAAGGAATTTGGTATAGGTGAAGTAGTCAGGAAGGGTTGTGTCTTGACTCCTCTCCTCTTTAATTTATATATAAATGATTTCTTTTGTAAGCTAGAGAAGGTTAATTTTCATTCTCCTCAGTTCTCGTGACATTTATTCCTCTCCTCATGTATGCAGATTATGCTGTCCTGATTTCCAGGATGCCCATTGGATTACAGAGGGCATTAATTACATTCTCCCAACTATGTGAAGCGAATGACCTGCATATAAACTTGGCTAAAACTAAGGTTTTGCACTGTGGGAGAAGAGCCCTCAGTTTTTGTTGGGCCACTGGTGATAATTGTCTAGAAGTAGTTACCAAGTAAAAATATCTGGGGGTGATCTTTTCCACGGCCTCTTCATGGCATAAACACTTTTACTACACTAGAGGCAAATTAGTCTCAACTGTTGGTGCAGTTTGGAGGGTTTTTTCTATTTATAATCAGGAATCTCCTTTGGCTTCTATTAAAATGTTTGATGCTAAAGTCTGTGCATCCTGTATGGCTCAGCTATTTGTGGGCATTCTGCTTCAAAAGATATGAATAAGTCACTGAATAAATTTTTACACTTGTTTATTGGGCTATCCCCCTCGGTATCTGATACTTTCTTAAGAATGGAAACGGGAGTACTGGATTTACAAGTGGGGATGAATTTAGTAACTTTAAATTATTGGTTCAAACTGCTTCCCCTGTTGCCATCTAGATTGACCAAAATATGAATAGAATAATAGTTTTTTATTGCAAAGCTTAAACGCTGTTACAATCAAGAAATAAAAACAGACAAATAAACCCAGACCATCCTGAGTCTTAGATAGATAGCAAAGACACATTGTACCAATCATGTATATAATACACATTTAACAAATAATGTACACTCCTGGCTGGTAACCAGATGCTTCTGAAAAGTACAAAACACTCTTGTATGACCCTCCTTGCATCCCTTTTCATTCCAGGCCCTGCTCACAAACCCGCCATTTTAAAAAATACTATTCTGGATAAATTTATCAACAGACTTAGAAATATTTAAAGGATTGTCTGCTAATAACAGACACACACAAAACTCTCTGGACTTTCCCGGGTGATTAAAATTATGGGATGTATCCGCCGTTTTCAAGCCCTCTCATACAATTTACAGTCCATTCATACATGGCATACTGTCTCAATTACAGTTTCAGGGAAGTACATAAACGCTGTGCAAGGGGACCATCTCAAATCGTCCTGCCAAAAGGGCTGAAGGAAGGGCGTTAAATCTAGCACAAGTCAGCACCCTGTTTTCCTCCATACAATCCAAATTTTTTAGACAGGGCATCAGTCTAGCCATCTGATTTATGAGAAGTAGATAATGTGGTGATCTGATGTTGGCTATGCCTACTTGGTGCTCAACATCAAAAACCTTTTGCTTCAATATATGCCTAGCTGCCTTATACCCCAGGGGGCAAATAAACTTCCAATGTCAGGTTTTTCTGTGGAGGCTAAGCTCTACTTTTCCTCTCCATGAATTAGTGCGTGTCTCTAGAAATGTTCATTGAACCAAAGGCGGAGTTATCTGAAATAGACATTTCAGCCAATACGAGATAATTGCAATCCATATTCTAGCAGCCAACATAGGTAACCCACATTCCACTCTCAGCATGTTATTTGATACACAGCAAGGAACTGAAAGCAGTTTCCTGAGGAATTTTGACTGCACTGGTTCGAAATTCAGCAGCTTATCAATAGCCCATACTGGCTCCCTGTACAAAAGCAGTGAAATACTTTTTGCCTCAATCACTCTCAATGCTGGTGTCACAAGATAACACCCTCTAGACCTGAAAAAGTTTGCTATGGCTGTTGCTGATTAGTTTGCTTTATCAGTAGTTTTCTTGAAATGCACCGCCCAAGCCCCTATTGTTTGGAACAGAATACACAGATATTTGTAATACTTAACCTGTTCCAGGTCTCTATCATCAATCCTCCAATGATACATCCATCTACGCCTTGAAAATACCATCATCTTGTTTTTTTTCATAATTTATAGCCAGCTGGTTCAAGTTACAGTACTCTGCAAATGGTTTCAGTTACCTACGCAGCCCCACTTGTGTTGTTGAGAGAAGGGCCATGTCATCTGCATAAAGCAATCATGTGACAGAATGATCTCCCACCTTAGGTGGATGATTTGAGGGAGAGTTTAGAAAAACTGGGGGATCACTCAAAAACAAATTGAACGGTATTGGGGCTAAAATACAACCCTGATGTACACCCCTTTCAGTCCTGACTAGGGATGGGCGAACAAAATCGAGTTTGGAAATTTGGTTCGGTTCAGTTCAGAAATTTGGTTCGGTTCAGAAGTTCAGTTCGGTCGACTGAACTATTCAAGTTCGGTCTGAACTCCGAAATTCCGAACAAAGTTCAGAAATTCAAACCCCATTGAACTAAATGGAATATTATCTTTTAGGAATGGGCAAACAGAGGCGAGTTCAGAAATTCGGTTCGGTTTGGTTTGAAAATCGAGTTCGGTACAGAAGTTCGGTTCGGTCGACCAAACTGGTCGAGTTCGGTCCGAAATCCAAACTTCTGATCCACGTTCGCCCATCCCTAGTCCTGACCTCGTCTGACAGTGAGCCCTTCAGATCCATTCTCACTCTTAAAGAAGTGTTTGCATACAATGAACGGATTAAATTAAGTAGTCTCCAATCAATTGATGAAGCCTCCAATTTACTCCACAATCTTTCCCTCAGGATTAGGTCAAATGCAGACCTTAGGTCAAGAAATGCTGCAAATAGGCCCCTATTAGCCAATAATTTTCTAATCATGAAATGACCGTACAATGGTCTACTGTAGCCCAACCATCTAAAGCCATTTTGTTCTTCTGGTATCACCTTCCTTTCCTCTGCCCACATTATCAGTTTGGCGTTTAGATATCGGGCATAAAACTTTCCCACTATACTGAGTAAACTAATGGGCCAAAAATTGCTTGCAATAGTTCTGGGGCCCTTCTTGTAGATTGGCACCACTATTGCTCTACTCCACTCAACAGGGACTCTGCCTGATGCATTTATTGCTGTAAACAGGTATGCCAGAACTGGGGTCCACCAATCTTTAAAGGTCTTCAAAAATTGTGGTGAGATAAAGTCTCCTCCAGGGGCCTTTTTTTTTTTAATTTGCGAGATTAGTTCTCCAACCTCCTCCAGTGACCGGCGGCCATTCACTGGGTGTATCAAAAGCTATGGGTGTCATTTGATCCAGAGTTTACTCAGATACTGCATAAAGAGCAGAAAAATGCTCCTCCCATTTGTTCTTTGGTACTAAGGGGGTTACATTTGGGCTATAGCCCAAGTTTGAACTCATGATCATATTCCAAAAGAGGGATGAATCCCAATCCTCTATACTTTTTAATAACCTGTTCCAACCTTCCCTCTGATAACCTTTTTAAAAATTTATCTTAACTCTCTATAACTACGCCGAGCCTCAGAAAATGTCATGGCAGCCAGAGGTGCGGCTGTCTTTGTAAAAAGAGGTAAATAGACCTGCAGGTCCCTCCTTTTTAGGTAACATTCATTATCAAACCACCCTGCCTCTTTCATCTGGGTGTTCCTTTCCAAGGGACCTACTTCTCTAGTCAAAAAAGGGAGAAGCCACTCCACCAACATTTCATAGTTCCCTATGACTACTTCGGGCTGGTCAGCCTGTATTATATTAGTTTTATACTGTGACCCTTGTTCTGAACTCAGGGCCGCCTGTAAACTTTTCTCAATTCCCCTATCCCACCTTTTCCTAACTTTTCCATCTTTCAATCTTGTTTCACCATTACGTCCACTAGATGACTCTAGTTTCTGAACATCCCTGGGAAAAGATAATGTTAGTTTCACAGGGAATCGATCACTATCTGGCTGTGTGCCTATAGGAAAGTCCACTAAACTGTGCGAAAGAGCCATATAATCAATGGTGCTATTTCCATTTTTAGAAAAAAAGGTCAGCTCACCTCGGTTATCAATAACAAACCTACCATTTAACAGGGATAGATTTGCATGATACAATAATTTAACAAACGATATTCTGCTTTTATTAAGTCCTGCATCCCTCAAGTTTTTATCATTTAACAAGGGGAAATCACTGTCCAACCAGAAATTTATGAATTGGAATAGTTCCATATTAGTCTGGCCGAGTCTGGCATTAAAATCTCCTCCCAGTAAAATAAATGGGCCCAGATACCATTCCTCTAGGAAACTGAGCAAGTTCAAGAGATTTTCCCACATACTATCCTCATAGGTTTTTACTCCTGCAGGTGGAATGTAAACGTTCAGGATCCAGAGAGTATAACTCAAAAATCTGAGTTTGACACCACATATAAAGTGGGGAAGCTTAGGTAATAACATACAAGAACCCCCCAGTTTCCTGCTGATAAAACAAGCCAAACCTCCTCAGGGTCTACCCCTACTTCCAGTTGGTAAAACATCCATCTTATGACATTCATACTCTCAGGGGCAGCTGGTGGATTTTGGGTTGGAGGGGCAAGAAGGCCGGCGAGCCTAGGGGCGGAGCCAGGGCAACAGTGGGCGGAGCCAGGTCAACGGTGGGCAGCATAACCCAGCAGTAAGGAGTTCCCAGGGTTAACATTGGATGGACATTACATTACTTAATCCAGCAATTTCAGTTAGGCAGGTTATATTCACCTCCTCTGCCAGGTTTAAAAGCAGGCAGACAATGGGTATTTTCAGACGTTACGAGATCACAGTGAACCCCAGTCAATACCCACATGGGGTCAAAGTGCCCTGCACGTCTGTTTGGCAGCCGCCAGATGTTCGTCACGGTCAATTCCCACATGGGGTCAATTTCAACCACGCTTCCGGGGCTCCCCGTGCGAAAATCCCCGAAAGTGTGGTCAAAGAGATCCCCGGCAGGAATCAACCAAACAGAACATCTGGCCAGTGACCACGGCCTGGAATCCCCAGCGGGATTCTGGGCCGTGGTCAAATCAGGCAGACGCTGCGACGGCATTGGCCGCGGCGCCCACCCATCTCCCTAGAGGGCGGGCGGCAGGGCAGCATGAGGGGGCGGGGCTGTGCGGCCGCACATTGCACCACGCAGCCCCGCCCCATCCCTGATTCCCCGCCGGGATCAGTCAGCATGTCTGTTGGACGTGCCAGAGTGATCCTGGCGGGGAATCATCTGGGTGATTCCGAGATGAGGCGAATGCCGCCCCGTCTCGTCTGAAATCACCCAACCTTAAACCTCACTTACAAGCAGTTTTAGTAAAGATCCACAGGACACAAAGCTTTCCCCAGGGCCCTATCATCATGCACAGATATATAAAAACCAGAAAACCACACATAAACCAAACCATTCCCACAAGCCACCAAAGACATCCTTTATACTTTCGTAAAATATAAAATAAAATAAATGATACTGAGGAGGAGGTTTGACATGCATTCTAAACAACCATGTAAGATTGTTCTTTTTACACCCGATCAAGGATTAGAACAAAACACAGTTTGCATGTAGTTTCTGTGTGAGTTTTTTTTATTATTATTATTTGAATTGTGATTCATGCAGTCTTAAAATTCCTCCCCACCACACACACACACACACACACACACGCAGCAGAGGGCAAGAACACTGCTTCAGAAAGAAAGAACTTGCTGCATGTGTGTTGGAGGGACCCCAATTCCTGCTTCAGAAATCCCTTCTGAAGCAGTACTCTTACCCTCTGCTGTGTGTGTATGTGTGTGTGTTGGTGGAGAATTTTAAGGCCCATGAATCACCAGACTAACAGTAAAATGTCAGGATTTCAAAACCTCAATTTTATCGAAAACATCACATTTCCAGCATTTCAACAACTAAAATCACCAGACTAACAGTTACATCTCAGGATTTCAAAACCTCAATTTTATCATAAACATCACATTTCCAGCATTTCAACAACTAAAATCACCAGACTAACAGTTACATCTCAGGATTTCAAAACCTCAATTTTATCATAAGCATCACGTTTCCAGCATTTTGAAAACACCTAAAATCACCAGAGACTAACAGTTACATCTCAGGATTTCAAAACCTCAATTTTATCATAAGCATCACGTTTCCAGCATTTTGAAAACACCTAAAATCACCAGACTAACAGTTACATCTCAGGATTTCAAAACCTCAACTGAATCACAGGGCATTTAAATACTAATTTCCCCTCACCCTCTGCTGTGTGTGTGTTGAGGGGGGAATTAGTATTTAACACTCCACATCATCAAGTGAACAAAAACCACATTCCAACTCCCCCACCATGTCCCTGTTTGCGCCCACTCCCCTATCATGTCTCCATGTGCCCCCCTCTCCCCTCTGTGTCACCCACTATGTCCCCATGTGCCCCCATCATGTCCCCGTGTGCTTCCACTCCCCCACCACCACCCCTGAGTTCCACATTTTACTTGCCACCAGCTCCTCTCCTCCTCCAGGCAGCGCAGGGATCCTCCTGCTCCTGATGGTGCGCTCTTCAGTTCACGCTTGGGAGCTGCCAAGCACCGCTTTTAGGCTCCCCCACCCCACAGACAGAGGGAACAGGAAAGTCCTGGTCTGGGTGCATCTGTTTGGCACCCGGGTATGGACTTTAGCCCTGCCCTACCCCTGCAATGAAATAGTGCCCCCTGCGGCATTATTTCATTGCAGGGTCCCTTTATGCAGAATGGACGGCACTTCTAGACACCCATTCCACATAAAGGGTAGAACTTACCTGTTTTGACCCTGAAGGCTTCCTGAGGTCACGTGTCCTAAGGAAGCTGGGGGGGTGAGTCTCACCGCGCGGTGCGCACACAACCACAGTGAGAATGTTTGGAGTCATCTTGAAGAACTTTGTTTTAGAGGTAGCAACCTTCAGAAGGTTGCTACTGCTAAACTTTGAGATTGGCTAAACATTCTCACTCTGGTTGTGTGTGCGCACGTGATTTAAAAAAACAAACAAACAAACCCAGAAACAGCGCTTCAGAACCAGGGCCCAGGGTGGAGTCTTGGGGGCTGGGGCCAGGAGGGGCATTGCCCCTGACGTCCTAGGGGGTGCACGGCCCCTGCATACTCTTTTAATACTAGTTCACCTACAGTCCAGGTCTCCTCCTGAATTAAGATCAAATCAAAACTACTAATAAATTGAATAAACTCCTTACCCAGTAACCTTACCTGCCAACCGTCCACGTTCCATGGGACCACTGAATTTCAATGCTAGAGGTATTATTGGTAGTCAATCAGCAAACTGACAATTCCCCTCCTCATCCTCACAATTTTGTATACCGGGTTCTTTCCGGTCATTGCTACTTGCTAGAATTTCTGGCTGCTCTTCATCCAGGAAGCCATGAGGGAGCATTTGGCTTAGATACTCATAGAAGAAGAAGACTCGGCAAATGAGGATGTCTCCCTGACCCCTCCCTTCTTCAGTTGATGTCCATTTAATAGACTGTCATAATAGTTTTTACTGGCTCCTGCGATTGTGAACCTGCAAAATTAAAGCCCTGATTTCATTCTAACAAGGCTTCTATAGCCTCCAGCAGAGGTATCTCATCTCCCAGCTCAAAGTCCTGCAAAGAAATGATTTTTTTCTCAATTAAGAGAGGTAGTAGTAGGAGTACCAAGGCCTAAATTTCCCACATATACCATTCCTCAATTTTCCTCCCCATTCACTACCGAACAGTTCCCTTTATCCTCTAACGTAGGCTGTTTACATTCCACCTTAAGCTCCAAATAATTAGAATTAGACTTTGATTGTGTAAAAGTAAATTCATCCAGTATTACGCGATGGCTGGCTGAAATAAAGTCCCTATCGCCCACCGAGGCTAAGGTAAGTGATTCTAATGCATTCTCTTTCTGAAGCCCAGGGCTCCAACAATTCTCCTTCCTGTTATCCTCTAGGGTTGGTATCCTTATTTCTACCTCTGTTTCAGGCTCTACCTCTACCTCCTCACTAGATCTCTGGATTACTTATAGGGATAGTACACTTTCCCACCAACCCATCTTCCCCTGGTTGATGCAATCACAGTGTTTACTACTTTAGGTTTTGAGGAAAATGCTGCGTTAAAACGCCTCTTTACCAAAAAAAATCCTCTCATCCTCTCTTGACTCCACCTGAGTGGCTCTATCAGCTGCAAACATTTTCAAATGTATTCCTTCTGTCCATTTTGGCAAGGTTAACTGCTGCTCAGCCCTCCTTTTTGGAGCTCCTACAAGATATTCCTCTAATATATTTCTTTTTATTTATTTATTTTAAAATTTTATTATCCAGTCCCTCCTGCCTCAGGCAGCTCGGGGTGGCCCACATCATATAAATATAATTTAAATTTAATTTATCCAGGCGCATTTGGATAACATTGGTTTCCATGACCCTTTTCAATCTGGGTTCCTCCCCGGCTATGGTACTGAGACGGCGTTGGTGGCCTTGGAGGATGATCTCCGCCGGGAGATGGACGCAGGATGTTTGACATTTCTGATCCTGCTAGATCTCTCAGCCACATTTGACACTGTGGACCATGGGCTGCTGTTGAGATGGTTGCGAGGCCTGGGGGGTCTGGATGGGACTGTCCTTTGGAGGTTCCGCTCATTCCTCTCAGGGAGAAGCCAGAGGGTGGTGCTGGGGGCTGAAACATCAAGCCCCCGGGCCTTATCCTGCGGAGTTCTGCAAGTTTTGATCCCGTCTTCATTATTGTTTAATGTGTATATGCAGCCCAAGGGGGAGATCATGAAAGGGTTCAGGGTGAGATGTCACCAATATGCTGATGATACTCAGCTGTACCTCTCATTTTCAACTGACCCAGGTCCTGCAATCTCATTGCTTTCCCAATGTTTGGAGGCCGTGGAGGATTGGATGAGGAAGAGCAGACTGAAACTAAATCCCTATAAGATCGAGGTGATGGTGGTGGGGAGGGCGGAGGAGGTTCCAGCCCCCCTTGTGGGGGGGGGGTCCATCCTCCTATTGCACAGCAGGTTCGGAGTCTGGGGGTGGTGTTGGACTCGGGTCTCCGTCTGGATCGGCAGGTGGAGGTGGTGGCAAAGACCACCTTCTGCCAGCTGTATCTGGTATGGGGGCTGTGCCCATACATTTCCAGGCCCGACCTGGCCACCCTTATCCATGCCTTCATCACCTCGATACTGGACTACTGCAATGCGCTTTAGGTGGGGCTTCCATTGTTTCTGGTTTGGAGGTTGAAGCTGGTGCAGAATGTGGTGGCCCATCTCCTTATGGGGACTGCGCAACAGAAGCACATAACACCAGTGCTCCATGCTCTGCACTGGCTGCCTATAACATACCGAGCCAGATTCAAGCTGTTGGTATTGATCTATAAAGCCCTGCATGGTCTGGGCCCCTCATACCTCAGGGACCACCTCACCCTCCGTGCCTCAGAGCGATCCCTTCAGTCCACTTGGGGTGCCTTCTTGGAGGTCCCCTGGGTAAGATGGGGGTTACAATGGAGAGGGCATTCTCAGTGGCTGGCCCGTGACTCTGCAACTCCCTCCCAGAGGAAGCCCGCCTGGCCCCAGGTCTGCTGGCATTTTGTTGAGCCTACATGACCTGGATGTTTGCCCAGGCCTTCAGAGGGGAGGGTTGGGTATCTGGGGGTGGGGGAGTTGGTTGGTTATGGGATTGTTTTTTAATTTACTGATGAAGTTGTTTTTTAACTATTGTTTTTATGGATTTTTTTTGCATTGTTGATTGTTGTAAGCCGCCCTGAGATGCCGTAGGCATGAGGGGGCAGCTAAAAAATATTTATAAATAAATAAATTAATTAAATAAAACAACTTAAAACAACTTTAAAAGGAGGTACCAAATACCCACCCCCACCCACTTCACTCAAAACCAAACCCCCACCCATCACCCATCTTCCTCACTAAAAGCCTGGCAGAACAACCAGGTCTTACAACTTCATCAAAATGAGGGGAGATGAAGCAAATGCCCTCCTCTGTTTGGCCCCCCGGGAACTATGGGGACCTCGAGCAAGGCACCCCCAGATGACTGCAGGGGCCAATCCAAAGCTCAGGGGTGAGGCGGTCCCGCAGATATGCAGGGACTAGGTGGTTTAGGGCTTTATAGGTCAATATCAATACCTTGAATCAGGCCCAGAAAACCACTGGCAGCCAGTGCAGAGAATGGAGCACTGGTGTAATGTGCTCCCAGCAGCCCAGCCCCACCAAAAACCAGGCCGCAGGGGCCAATCCAAAGCTCAGGGGTGAGGCGGTCCCGCAGATATGCAGGGACTAGGTGGTTTAGGGCTTTATAGGTCAATATCAATACCTTGAATCAGGCCCAGAAAACCACTGGCAGCCAGTGCAGAGAATGGAGCACTGGTGTAATGTGCTCCCAGCAGCCCAGCCCCACCAAAAACCAGGCCGCTGCATTCTGCACCAGCTGCAACTTTTGAACCATCACCATGGGTAGCCCCACATAGAGCGCTTTACAATAGTCCAACCTGGAGGTGGATGAAAGCATGGATGACAGTGGCAGGGTCAGAGTCTGAGACATATGGCCAGAGCCATCGCACCAGGTGTAGTTGGCAAAAAGCACTCCTCGCCACAGCCTCCACTTGAATATCCAGGCAGAGCTGCGCATTGAGGAGCACCCCCAGACTTCAAACCTGGGAAACCAATGGAGGACAGATCCTGTCAATGATGGGGCTGCCATCTCCATTGGCTTAACCACCAACATCACCTCCATCTTGTCAGGATTCAGCCTCAGTCGGTTTGCCCTCATCCAGTCCCCCACAGCCATCAGACACTGGGTAAGCACCAAGACTGCCAGGCCTGGGTCTGTTGAAAAAGAGAGGTATAGCTGGGTGTCATCAGCATATAGATGACATGGCACGCCAAGCCTCCTGATCACCTCACCAAGTGGCTGCATGTACACATTGAACAGGAGATGGGACAAAACAGAACCCTGCAGGACTCCACATGAGAGGTCCCAGTATGATGAAAAATATTCCCCGAGCACCACTCGCTGAGTTCTTTCAGTCAGGAATGAGCGGACTCATTCTAGAACAGTCCCACCCACCCCTGCACAGTCCCGCAGGTGCATCACCCACATGTCGTGGTCAACGGTATCAAATGCAGCTGATAGATCTAATAGGATCAACAGGGTCGAACAACCCCATCCCCATTCCCGTTCCTGGTGCAGATCATCCATCAAAGCCACAAACACAGTCTCAGTCCCTGAGTGAGAGGGATCAAGAAAACCAATGCAATCAAGATGCCCCAGCAGCTGCTGGGCCACAGCCCATTCTATAACCTTCCTAAAAAGGGTCAAGCAATGGTTTCTTGAGTAGAGGCCACACCACCGTCTCCTTGAGACAGCCCGGCACTCTGCCCTCCCAAAGGGAGGCATTGACCACCCCAGCCAGCAACAGATCCATTGTCTTCCGGCAAGATTTAATTAGTCAAAATGGGCATGGATCTAACTCACAAGAGGTGGCCCTAACTGCCCCAAGAACCTTGACCGCATTGGCGGGTGTCACCGACTGACATTGATCCCATAAAATTGGACAAGACAGGGCTTTCATAACCTCCAGTTCCTCATGTATATCAATTGCAGCATCGACGTCCTGGTGAATACGAACGTCTCAGGTGAAGGGAGACCGGACTGACCAGCACCCGCACAACCCAGAAAAGCTCCGCTGGATGGGATTTTGTGGATGCTATGAAGGCAGCAAAGAACTCCTTCTTTTCTGCCTGCATAGCTACAGCATAGACCCATAAACTGGCTCTATGATGCAATCTGTTGGCTTCAGCATGAGAACGACAGCACCGTCACTCTAACCACCACCCTTTTTGCTTCAGCAACTGCAGTTCCTCAGAAAAACATGGAGGCCTGAGGTGCTGCCACACAGGTAGCGGACGCCTAGTAGCTGTCCGATCGATGGCCGCAGTCATCAGAGTATTCCATAATATGACAAGGTCATCAGTGAGACAGTCATCAAGATCAGAGGGTATCTCGCCCAGAGCCATCTGGAATCGTTCCGGTTCCATCAGCTTCTGGGGGTGAAACATTTGGATTGGTTCTGCACCTTTCTGGGGGCAGACGTGTCAGGAGCGAGGCCTGCAGGTCCATCCATGACAAAGGTATAGTTGATATCTCTCCCACTAACGGATCACCTGCCTCAAGGCCAGTGAAAAACATAAGATCCAAGGTATTTCCCCCCCTCCCCCCCCACGATGTGTCGGGCCAATCACTTTCTGAGACAGGTCTATGGTTACCATGGTGGCCATGAACTCACCCTTTGCTCCCACAAGGTCAGCGTCAGCATGGATGTTGAAGTCCCCCAAGACTATTCTCTTTTGGGGACCTCAACACCACCCCCGACACCAATTCCACTAGAGCATGCAGGGAGGCTGCTGCACAGGTAGGTGCATGGTAGACAAGCAGCACTCCCAAACTGTAACCTGCCAAATCAAACACAAAGTGGAGAACCTCTATATCTGGTATGGGTTGCACTGGATACCTCCGCACTGACCATCGCCCCTTAAAAATCATGGCTACACGGCCCCCCGTCCTTCCGTTCATGGTTGATGTTGCATGGCATACATGGCTGGAACAAGGTCAGCCAGAATAGGCCTCGACTCATTATAGGGGCTCCCTTTTCCAGCAGGGACTGAGTTTGGATCTTATTCATATGCTTGCCCACTTATTAATAAAGATCTTAGCCAAGCATACACCCCTGTTCCTTAATACCCCAACCGCTTTCAAAATTTGCCCGACTGAATATGTTCTGTTAAAAACTATAACCCACTTGTGCGAAGATGCATCTTTCCAAATGGGTCTAATAGCACTAATCTCTGCAGGTGAGCACTGAATATTGGTAAGAACCCTTAAATGCCAAGCTACAAAGAGGGGTTATTCCACAATGGGATGCTCCCATTTCGTAGGGGGTAAACTGTGATAGCTACTGCATTTTGAACCAGCTGAAAACAAGATTGATTTATCGTCAGCCCTGCACCGAGTTCCACTTCATCTGATTGATGTCTGGTTACAGGTGCTCCTATCTGGGCTCCCTCAGCCCTGACCTTACGGTATTGTAAATTATCCTTTTCCCCTTCCACAATATTTGTTAGTATCTTTAACTGAGCAAAAATATAATTTAAGGTTTTAGAGTTCAAAAACATCTGCTCTGTCAATAACTCCAAATATGGTTTGGTTCCCTTTTGACAGTCTTTCGGAGAGGGGTCCAACAATTGTGATGGCCTACTACCATTCATCTTCCCTATATTCCCAGTGTTAACCCTTTCCTGGTGCTTCATATGCTATCATATGCCTTTCCTGCATCTTATCCCTGGGGGAGAATGGAGTTCCCCTTACATCAGGGTCCAAAATAGAAAAATAATTTGTTAATGAAATAGAGGGTTCCACCTTCTCTACAGCCAAGGACCCTGTCACGAGTTGGAGGTCCGCACTCCCACTTTACCGGGTTTGAGTGACTCAGTTTCCTCCCTCACAGTTCACTTGAATCAGTTTTTCTCCCTGGCCGATTCAAGCCTGCAGCAGGGACAACCCCTTTGTCACCCAAGGGCCTGATCCTTCCTTTTCATAGACGCTTTAATCTCTGGGGTCCCAAGAGCTTGAAAGCCCTTGTTGCTCACTTGTATTCCAATGTTAGATACAGACACTTCTTCATAAAGCTAAGAAGTCAGTTTATTGATTTACATAAGCAAGATAATGGATACAGAATGTTACTAGAAATCAAAGGTAAATATAATGCATTCCTAATCTATACTGGTTGAGTTCCTAGATAAGAATCTTACCTTACTAGAGTCCATTTAGTTTCTTCTCAGTCCTTGATGTAAGCAACTGGGTCTTCAGTTTTAGAGTTGCTAGAAAGCAAAGTCCTGGTCTCAGTCCATAGTTTCCAGCCTTGCTGACTGGCAGGATCCAGGATGCAGATGACAGTGCTCAAGATGGCTCTGACCAAGCAATAGTGAGGCCATTATTTAATGGCCTCTTAAATAATGATTCTGAGTCCTTTGTTTCTCCTTCCCGCCTTGGAGAAACCTGAGGTCCGTCACACAGGCAACCCAGGCAAACAGGAAGGTCCATTTGCATCTCTACAGGTCTGTGTGGCTAGGGTTCTCAAATACACATTATTTTATCTTTGCAGTGTCACAGTCCTGGTTCAAGTTTCACAGTTTTCAATAGTAACATTACATACATGTTGAACCTTTTGCTTTATATATTTACTAGGCTTGTGGCCTACCTGTAGACCAGTATCACACGTGTGACCCTATGTTCCTTCATGACAGACCCCCTCTTCCTTAACTTTACATCAAATAGAGGCAGTAGGTAGAGAGTGCGAGGTGATGGAGGCTCCGTCTGGTCCATCTTCATGGGGGAGTTTCAGGAAGTGATGCCGGCTGATGCGGTGGATGTCTTGGGGTCTGTGAGAGTCACTTATTGCGAACTTGATCCGTGCCTGTCCTGGTTGGTGAAAGCCTCGAGGGAGAAGTTGGGGATGGTGCTGGTGAGGGTGGTTAACATATCCTTGCAGCAGGGGAGGTGGTCGCCCAGTCTCAAGGAGGCTGTGGTGCACCCCCTGCTAAAGAAACCATCATTAGATGTGGACGCACTCGCCAGTTACCGACCTGTCTCTAACCTTCCCTTTTTAGGGAAGGTTATTGAATGGGCAGTGGTGATCCAGCTCCAGAAGCATCTAGACAACATTGGTTTCCTGGACCCTTTTCAATCTGGGTTCCGCCCTGCCTATGGCACTGAGACAGCGTTGGTGTCCTTGGTCAACGATCTCCGCCGAGACATGGAGGCAGGACGTTCAACATTTCTCATCCTGCTAGATCTCTCGGCCGCCATGGGCTGTTGTTGAGGCGGCTGCATGACCTAGGGGGGCTGGATGGGACCGTTCTTGAATGGTTCCATTCTTTCCTCTCGGGGAGAAGCCAGCAGGTAGTGCTGGGAGCTGAAACATCTTGCCACCACACTTTGTCTTGTGGCATTCTGCAGGGTTCCATTCTGTCTCTATTATTATTTAATGTTTATATGCAGCCTTTGGGGGAGGTCGAGAGAGGGTTTGAGGTGCGCTGTCACCAATATGCAGATGACACTCAGCTGTACCTCTCTTTTTGAGCTGACCCAGAACCTGCCGTCTCGTTGCTATCTCAGTGGTTGGAGACCGTGGCGGAATGGATATGGCAGAGCAGACTGAAGCTCAACCCCGATAAGACGGAGGTGATGGTGGTGGGGAGAGCGAGGGAGGTGTCAGCCCCCCTGATTGGGGGGGGTTCTCCCTCTCATAGCTCAACAGGTCCAAAGTCTAGGGGTGGTGCTGGACACGGAGCTCCACCTGGAGCAGCAAGTAGAGGGGGTGGCGAAAGCTGCCTTCCGCCAGTTGTATCTGGTGCGGAGGTTGCGTCCGTACGTCTCTGCCCTGGACCTGGCCTCCCTCGTCCATGCCTTCGTCACCTCAAGGCTGGACTACTGAAATGCGCTCTACATGGGGCTGTCCTTGTTCCTGGTTTGGAGGCTGCAGCTAGTGCAGAATGCAGCGGCCCACCTCCTTTCGGGGATGGGTCGCTGGAACCACATAACACTTGTGCTCTGGGCTCAGCACTGACTGTCAACAGCGTCCCAAGCCAGGTTCAAGAGGTTGGGGTTGATTTATAAGGCCCTTTACGGTCTCAGCCCCTCATACCTCAGGGATCGCCTTGCCCTCCACGCCCCAGAGAGGCTCCTTCGTTCTGCTGGGAGTGCCTTCTTGGAGGTCCCCTGGGTAAGACGGGGGGGCTACAATGGAGAGGGCATTCTCGATGGCCGTGCCGTGCCTTTGGAATTCCCTCCTGGAGGAAGCTTGCCTGGGCCCAAGCCTTTTAACATTCCGGTGAGTTTGTAAAACCTGGCTGTTCGCCCAGGTCTTTGGGGAGGGGGGGAGGGGGGGTTAGCGGGTTTTTATCCTCCTACCCTTCTTTATTATCCTTTATATTTTCTTGTTGTCCTTTCTCTGTTTTATTTGTGAGATTTTTATAACTGTTCTAAACGTTTTAAAAGCTGTTTTTAAAAAAATTTGTTAGCCGCCCCAAGCTGCTTGCAGGAGGGGCGGGGTATAAATAAATAAAATAAATAAATAAATAGGTATTAGTCAAGCTTCCTTTGTTTAATAGGTGGGAAGGTCACCATGCACCCTCCAACCACTCTTTTCATTCTAAAGATATATATATCACCAACCCACTCAGGCCTCTATAAACTCCCCTTCCCGATTCAACTCGATACAGGCCTTAGGCCCTAGGCCTTTGCTCCTCAATGGAAAGAGAGAAAGAAAACTCTACCTTCCCCTGCATGAAGGAATCTGGTCAGGACTTAGTCCCTAACCCTTATGAGGACAGATGGCCCCTTCAGTATATCACTAACAGCCCTTTTACCCCAGGTCAAAGCCAAGCAAGGAGCAGGAAAACCTTCCCCTCTATGAATATGCCTTACAGAGTACACATCTTCTAGTAAAATTAGGGGATGCCCTCTTCTTCTTAGGGGCTACCTCTACAGGTTTTTAGCTCCTAAACAAACAGGTAGCTATTTCTCCCTCCTTGGGTTATACCCAAGTGGGCTAAGATCCCTAAAAATACCTAGCCCTTCTTGGGGTAAACCTGGGCGAGGCTTATCCCCTGGAAGTGCCGTCGCCTTCTTGGGGTTTACCTTGGCGAGACTTGGCCCGTGGGAGTGCCTTTTCCTTCTTGGGGTAAGTCTTAGTGAGGCTTATTCCCTAAGATCCAATAAGGGGAAACTTGCCCCTATAAAAATAATATGAACAGGATTTAACCCCTGCAGACCACCCTTGGGCTGGTAACCTATTTACTTATTCAGCTCTGTCCCTTAGCCCAAAATAACATAGCATCCCAAGAAACCGGCAGTTACAAA
The DNA here is from genome assembly GCA_003113815.1 of Sphenodon punctatus. NCBI lineage: Eukaryota > Metazoa > Chordata > Lepidosauria > Sphenodontia > Sphenodontidae > Sphenodon > Sphenodon punctatus. The sequence continues at coordinate 127,858 of QEPC01005544.1, read as the reverse complement.
AAAAAAAAAGAAATATAAGCAAAAATAACCCCTTAATTGTCCAGACAATAAATCGCTGCTCCTGCTCACTTGGTGCTCACAAGGGCCCGCCCTTGTGTGTGTCGCGCTTCGGCACTGCCGCAGGCTAATCTTCTCCTTATCAAAGGTCCTGTCGGCATGGGGGGAATGGTCTACCCCACTGCTTCTCTCAGGTGTCCAATTCCCTCTGCCAGGGCACAGCTGCACAGTCAATAGAGCTCCGGGTCTTTAGCATGGGGCAGCAGCTCCTGCAACAGTCCAAACCAATAAAATAAAACAATTCTTAGCTGTCCCAAAGCCGCTCTCCCCTCCCGGTAGCACACCAACCAAAATATGTTACTTAGAGGATCTAGGAGTAAGTCTTAGATTCAGATCACCTTGGCTTAAGAACATATTTCATATATTAACAAGAAGTGGATTAAGTTACTTTTCTCACAGACAACTGTAGATTCATTGCCCTGAGGGATAGGGTTTTGATTAAGTGGAGACTTATGCATACTTTTGCTCAGGAAGATTTTGCAATGGTTCATACTGCAAAAATGGTTTCATTGTATCCCTCCTGGCGTCTTGGTGGGAGCGCAGCCAAATATTTACATTTACTATTGCATTTTAAATTGAAGACTGCTTTGTGTAGGTTAAGATGTGAGCAAATGCCATCAGCAATGACACTAGGAAGATGAATAGCCCAACCTAGGGAATTAAGAAGATGCACCTGTGCTATGGGGATGGTTGAAGACATCATTCACTATATATTGGAGTGTCCTTACTTTGATGAAATTAGAACTAAATTATTGGCTCCACTCATGCATAAAGTCTTTCCCTTGACTAAAAGAGAGAAGGTCATGGTTATTCCAGAATACTAACCCTTGTGTAATATATAATCTTGCCCTGTTTGTCTATAAGGCTGAGGGGATCCGGGCTAGGTATCCTTTGTTGCATTATGATTAATTATTCATTTGTGTATATGCTTAAGTTTTACCTTATTTTAATTTGTTGAAATTTTATGCAACATCTATTGTATTAATATGTAATTTTGTATGTATTTTATTAATGATATGAGGTACTGTATGATTTATTTTATCTGTAAATATTTAATTCTTGGACATGATGAAAACTAGTGCCATCAATATGAGTGGAATCATTCTAGAACAGTCCCTCCCACCCCTGCACAGTCCTGCAGGTGCATCACCAACATCTCGTAGTCAACAGTATCAGTCTGGCTCATTCCGTTTGGGGCCAGAACAGGGGTACAAGCAGTTACTTAGCGTTCAAGATAAAGAGGATGTGGTGGCCCTGGCGTCTTACGCCCAATTAGCCTCATGGAAGAGAGATCTGATTAGGGGGGCCTCAGAGGGAAAAGCTATGCCATGACAAACCCCGTTAAAGAATAAGACAGTTAGTAAATAGTAACAGTCGTCTAATTGCGGCCCTTCCCGTCTGCCCTGGCTAGGATGTTATTGGCCTGAATTATTAAGATAGTATTAAGATATTATTAAGATAGTAGTGACCCGTGGGCTTCTCAGTGTTTTTGCACTATTAGATAATGGGCATATGGACAAGGTAAAGCCAAGAAACTTGGTGAGACTCTATTATATGGATGACCCACAAATAGGACAGAAGGAGAGAGGGGATAGGATGCTGGGATTAAGACGCTGCTTGTTTTATGATTAGGGTGGTTATAACAACCTAGTCATGATAGTGTCGGTATGGTCGACTTGATTTAATTCAGATACTGTAAACTTGGTTATGTATGATGTTTCTATTCCCTACTTTTGTGTTTTTCTTTTTGCTTAGTGTTCATATGTAATTATGGTTTGGAGCCTTTTGGTCAAAACCATATGGTTGTAAGTATTTGTTTGGTCTGTTTGTTGTCTTGTATTTGTTTGTGTTATGTCGGCCATGGTGAAAGCCCATGCCTTAAATAAATAAATAACAGTATCAAATGCAGCTGATAGATCTAATAAATAAATAAAAATTGATTAGACGTTGTTAGCCCCATGGCTATCACAATGGACCACAAAATAAAACAGTAAGCAATGTACTACATATAATACATCAGATTTATGAGTCAAACACGCAATACCAATCTTATCATACAAAATAAAATGCAAACCATCTTGTCAAATGGTCAAAACATTAAACAAACATTAAGGCAAAACATTAAAACAATGACCATTAATCGCCCGAGTCACCAATCATATAAATAAGCCATACAGCCCTAATTACAGGACAAAAGATAGTATATATACATATTGCAAACCCCGCCACCCCACCCCCCATCGAAATCTGGGAACGTTGAACCATCTGGAATTCAAAGTCCCCTAGGTGGAATCTATAGTGATCTTTCTGCAAATATTCTCACATCTAAGTGCAAAAACGGCCACCAGTTTAGTTCTCACCGGATCATAATCTCCCAAAATATAGATCAACTACTGAATTTTGGGCCTATCAGAGTCCCAGCGAAGGTCATCAAGCAAAGCTACTAATGCAGTACCATAACCTGGACAAAAGCCAAACTGCAAGAGATCAAGAAAACCAGTGCTGTCTAGATGTTCACACAGATGCTGAGCCACCACCCACTCAATAACCTTCCTTAAAACTCCTTTTTAACTGCCCTGGCTGACACGGCATAAGCCTGTAAACATGTTCTATTACAGTGTGTAACATCCAGTTGAAGCTGGAGCAGAGGCAAGACTGACAGCTCCTCCTTGACATCTGCCAGTGCCTGCATGAGTTGTCCTGGGTCCAGAGTGTCAAATGGAGCCGAGCCCAGGGCACGCACCCACGATTCATGTATCATCAAACCCTGTTTCTCCATTCCTTCTGTGGGCTGTTAAATACAAATGTTTAGTGTTTTTGCATAACGTGTTGTCCATGTGTTTCTCCTGGGTTTGTTCTCCTCTTGTTAGCTAGGGAGGGGGTTCTGATGCCTATCCCTGTGGCTGCACACACACCCGTACTTGGCAAGGTGTTCCCATCTCAACGAGGGGCCTAGGTTGCTATCTCCAATAAGGTCACTGGGAAGTGGTCAGTTGGAATTCCTGTGTGGGGGTGTATGGTTCAGTTATCTGGTGGCCTTGGGGCATGCATACATCTGATTGCATATTTATTTAATATTTATTTATTTAATAGATTTATACCCCGCCTCTCCTGCTAAAGCAGCCCGGGGCGGCTTCCAACAATTAAAACACAATAAAATATGCCGGTTGTGCTTCTATTTGCCTGCCATCCGCACTGGGCCATCTTTGCTTCCTGTGGCTTTTACATGTCTGCCATGTCCCGGGTCCATACCCCCTCCCCCATCATGCAGTTGGGAGGAGGGGGTGGTGTGGTGTGGGATGTCTGTGGAGCTGTGGCACTAACTGATGTCTAGCTCAGGGATGGTATCCAGCAGCTGCTGGTGGATCCCTTGTCCACGTGTGATGGGTATGACCTGCTGTTGTGCAGCCTTTCACTCCTGGGACATCATGTGTGCAGCCATGATTGCCAGCTGAGAGCAAACAAGTTGGGGTTCCATGTTCTGGTGCCTACTGTGGATGGGCCTCTGCCCTCTGACAGGAATGCTGTTACCATGGGGGGTGACTGAAAGCATTGTTTTGCATGAGCTCTGTGCCCTCCTGGACCTTTGCTTGTGCCATTTGGAGTGGGGTGGAGTGCCCATCACCTTTCCCAGCAACCTGCTGTATGCTTGGGGTTATTGGAGGAAGTGGAAGGACCACATGCATGCGCTGAGGTTGCTCATGCCCCCAGCTGGGGGTCCCTACATGACCAAGGTGCCTGATGCAATGGAGATGGATGTCCTGTCAAGATTTGGACCTGGCTGGATGTCTAGTTCACTCTGGGCAGTGAGGATCCCATTGGCTCGAACTTCATGGTGGACTGACATACATGGGCATGGGAGTACCAGAGAGGGTTGTTTCCATGGGCGGGGTATGCGCAGGATGTGGGATTCCTGACCCTGGCTCCACCACAGGCATGACCCAACTTTGGAACAATGCTAGCCCTGGTGAGTGTAGCTTTATTAGATTAGAAACTTTATTGCAAATTATTCATTTTTTGGTGACAATTTGATGCACCGGTTGCCACTGCCACTCAAATAACAAAATAAGACAATATCCCACACCAGCCAGCTCTGGCACAGAGCCCAAGTCTCTCCCTCTGCAGGTGGGTTTGGGGGTGCCACTCCAACTCCCTTCTCCCCGCCAGCCCCGGCACAGACCCCAACATACCTCTGCCTCGCCAAAAGCCAAATGTGGTTGTGTCCTCGCACCAAATCTCTTCTCTCGGACGCAGGTGCAGACCAGAACCTCCAGAGAGCTTCCATCTTCTTTACATTTCCACTGTCACAGCTGCTGCCAATGAGTTTTTGCAGGCAGAAATTTCCCAGAAACAGGAATTCCATGTTTTTCTCTGATAAAACAGAAATTCTGCATTTTTCTCTGATAAAACAGGAATTCCATGTTTTTCTCTGTTTTTCTGCACTAAACAGAAAACTAGGAACCCTGATGATGAGCCAGGGGAAGCCTGACAGACATGATTCAACTTTGGAACAACGCTTGGTGAGTGTAGCCCCCCTACGTCTCCTGCATTCCTCTGTGTGGAACTCTGCCTACTTGTCTTTGCCTTTGGACTGAACTGCCTCGATCCTTCTTCTATGAGCACCCACACACACAGACATTGGTTTCAAGGGGGATTTGAAAGTTGAGAAGGAGGGAGCAGAACGAGTGTATTCAGGGAGGGAGTTCCATACCTGGGGGGGCAGCAAGAGAGATGGGGCAGAGATGTTTAGAGGAGCAGGGGAGTCACAAGCAGGTGAGGGTGGGGGCAGAGGAGGAGCAAAGCTCCCATGCAAGAAAGTGGTGGGATACAAGAGCAGAGAGATATGAGCGAGCAAGGCCATGAAGAGCCTTAAAAGGTGAAGATTAGGAGTTTCATTTCATTTCATTATTTATTTATATCCCACCTCATCTCCAAAGACTCGAGGTGGCTAACAAAAAAAAACACAATTGCTGGGAAAATACATTCCCACACAGGGGCCCCAGCATACATAATATATAATAATACATACAATAAACATAGTTCCTTTCATAATTTCTCTCTGGCCATGCCAACAATTAGGCCATGGTCCCACCATCAGAATACCCTGCTCTCACCAGGGTAAAATGGCTAATTCCCTCCCTCTCTCACAGGGAGGTAGTCAGCCCATTGCATCTTCCTCAACAACAATATCCCCCCTCCCCACCAAAACATACTTAATCCCCAATATCCAATTAAACTACTACAATTAAGCATAAACCACATAACAAAGTCTGGAAACACCACGCAGGGGCCCAGAACAACATTTATAATATATCAACAATTTAACATATCCATAATCCAATCTCTATCCTAACCTACCAACCACTCCCCAATCTCCCCCCCAGAGGCCAAATAAACCCCCTCCTCTCTCAACTCATGCTCTCCTACCCCCGAAAAAAAACTTACTATCTCCACCCTTTCCATACCAGAGTGAGACAACTAGCAAGGCATCACATCACTCACTGTCCCCAATACATCTAGCTCTTCCCATTCACCCAACTCCTGCTCTAACTCTGTCCATACTATCCCCCCCCCAAACACAATACCCCCTTTTCCTCTACAACATCCTCCATAGTCCCTCCCCCCCTCCATGCCCCAAAGGGCCAGCCGGCGGCACTGCCGCCGGGTCTCCCTTTGTGCAGCTTCCTGTAATCAGCGCGGGGGAGGCGGGTGGCAGAAAGTCCCAGCAGTTTTTACTCACTCCCTTTCTCCCCACAGGTGTATCCCAGGAGCCTTCAGCCATGACACCCTCAGAAGGAGTGGCAGCCACAGCAGTGATGCAAACACAAGCCCCCGATGGTGAGTGGGAGTTTGTGCTGAATGTGTTCCTGTAGAAGGAGCCAGTGTGGAGCAGAGACCGGGGGGGCTGAATGTTGACAAAGCGACAGACAAAGCGACTAGTAAGGTGGATGACTTTGGCATCAGAGTGTTGAATGGAGATGGGGTGTGTGTGAGATCAGAGCAGGGGAGAGGAGTAAGGAGGAAATTACAGTAGTCAAGGTGATCATGCTAATGACTGACAACATTTCTATGTCACCAGTCCCTAGTTGTATTTGTAGGGTCATTTGGCCTTTTTTCCCAAATATGTATACATGCTAGACAAAGAGGATATTTAACATACGCAGTCTTAATAAGAAGCATGTAGGTGTCTGCTCCATTTTTTTCCCTGTAGGAGAAGCACTGGCTGGGCCCACATCTCCTGGGAAATCGGGTATGAGGTGATGAGTGAGACTCTTAAAACTGTTGCTGTGGTATGAGTGATTTATCACAGAACCAAGTTCTTCTCTTAGTTTAATATTTCTTTTCACTGATGCCACTGAAATCATAATCTGACTTGTATGGCGTCATGTTTATTTCTTAGTGCCAGGAAGCAATAACTTGGGGCCAATTTATCCCTTTCTGGAAATCTCCCACATAATGGAACTGGAAATTCCACAAAGTTTCCTTGTCATTGTTCCCTTCCAGATGGTGCATCCAACTTCCTTCCTGAAAGGGACTTCCAGTGCACAGAGCTAGGAGGCAGAAGTTGCATTCGCTTCAAACAGCTTATACATAAGGGATGGTTTGCTTCGAGGTGTTTGAGAGAACAATGTGAGAAGGTCCCTAAGTCCAACACAGTCTTCTTTAGTCTTCCAGTTCAAGATTAGATCCATGGGTGGATTGAATCATGGGTTGTTTTTTCCTAGGGGTGCCAGGGTGCCAACCCAAGCACCCCAGTGCATCTGCCACTGCTGTGAATTTCAGCACTACTCCTCAAGTGCTGATGCGAGGAAGGGGGATTTCCACACATGTACAAAAGCACACAACGTTGAAAGGCACTGTGCGCTTGTGCACATGCACCTCAGCTGAGGCACACCCGAGCTGAGGAACAGAGGCATCGCTAGGGGTGGGCTGAACAGGCTGGAGCTCCGGATCTTTTCCCTGGAGCCCCGGATCACAGGCAGGTTGTGCAGTGACAGCCTGCCTGTGATCAGGGGCTCCGGGGAAAAGATCTGGGACTCGAGTGTGCTGGCATGCGAGCCGAGCCTTCGTTTTGTTGGCTGTGGCGGCTGCAGGGCGGGCTCAGCCCCGGCCCAGCTAGTAAATTTCAATAGTTACACTTACTGTGCATGTCTCAGGACATCTGCTGGTGGTGTGTTGTCATCACTGGCTCAGCAGCAACAAGGCAGACTGCCCAGAATGTGTGCGTGACCCCCCAAGCTGATCCCTGCTCCAGCAGCACCACGTGGTGAGCTGGTGCTGCTTGAGTCTGCGCTTTACAGGGAGAAAAGGCACACGTGCGAGGGTGAGTGAGGCAGCTGTGTGACTGGCTGCAGCCCTTGTGCCCAATATGGCAAGCTATTGTGGGAGGGAGACTGACACTTCCCTGTCCCTCCCCAAGCGCAGTTAGAGACATGGGCTGCCCCCCTTTCCTGCCACCATTGTGATCGGGGGGGGGGGGGAGAGCAGCAGGGGAGGGAGACCCCAGAAGAGCCAGATCCCCTCTGCCCTCCCCAGTTCTGACCACCCTTGCTGTTGCTGCCCTCCTCACTGCAGGGTGCTGTCTGCTTTGTGCCCAATATGGGGAGAGAGAAAGGGGGCAGTGTCAGAAGCCTCAACTCTGGTTCCCTTTTTACCGCTGCCCCAGGCCAAGTCTACAGTGAGTAACTCTCTGTGAGGCTCACTTTCTTATTAGATTGTTAAACCGAATTATTACTTTATGTATATTGTTAATATTTTCTAGTGGGGAACTTTAAGTTTTGTTTTCTTATTTAGTGTATTATATGTAAAGACTGTTGCTTTTTGCCCCCCCCCCTTATTTAAAAAAACAAAGAAAAAATGGTGGAGGTGAGCTCTTATTCAGAGATTCTCAAAATCCTTAGCTTTGTTTTCAGGCAAGCAAGTAGAGAGTGAACTCAGCAGCTTATAATAATATAACAGAACATTTTTCTTGGATGACTCTGAACACTGTTCCAAATTGGGATGATATACAGAGAAGCTGTGAATTCACATCCGATACAGCTGGTAGTGATATGGCAATTGATTACACTGTTTTAGTTGACCAGTGTGTTATTTTGAGGGGCCACTTAGAAGTCAATCTTGAGAATGGAAGCCAATTAATGGCACGTGCAAAATGGATGAGGTTCTTCAACTCCTGTGTTACTCCAGAGCAATACAGTGAGTTCCTAAAAATAGCTCAGTATTATTATGCCATTCCGAGTACCAATGCTAATGTTGAACGAATTTTCTCACTTATGAATGCTCAATGGACAGATGAACAAAACAGGCTACAGGTGCATACACTACGATCTATACTACTCTGGCAGTATAACTTTGGTGACTTCAATTGCATTGGCTTTCATAACTACATCAGCAAAGTGCCAGCAATACTAAATAGTATATAAACCTTAGCCAAGAATGACTGGTACAGCAAGAAACCAGATGAAGAAGCTAGTCAAGAAGGTTAAACTAGAATCAGGTTGCCATATATGCTAATTTTAGAGGGCACTTATGAGAAACACCGGTTGCTGTAGCTCTGCAACCTGTATTTCTCATAAGTGCCCTCTAAAAATTTGCATATATGGCAACATTAAATTAATCCTGCTGCTAAGCATGCTGTTGGTCATCATTGTGGCTGGCTAATTTGGGGAGATATTTGATGTTAACAGGTCACGACATTTGCAGGCGCCTAGGAGCCTTTGGCGCCCAGAAAACTGAGGCTGGTGACTGGTTCAGGGGTGTAGTGGGGCAAGAACAGTTTAACCCTGCTCCACCGTCTGGGGGTATTTTCCTACCCTGAGTGCACATCTCTCACAAAAACTGCAAGTTAGGTACTCTCCAACTTTGCCCTTTTAGGTCATTGACACCTCGGGCACTCTTTGCTGGGGCTTACAGTCTTGGGGAGGGCAGTCCCCTATACTCTGCTGGGGCTTACAATCTAAGGGGGGGGTCCCCTTTATTCATTGCTGGGGCTTCCAATCTAAGGGGATTCCCCTATACTTTTTCCTGGGGTTTACAGGGTCAACCATCTAGCTTTAAAATGGCTTTAAAAATCATGGTAAGTGACATTAACAAACTGGACTAATACAGGAGTTGAAAACCCCCTTGATTCATTGCTGGTACCTATTATGCAAAGAGAGGGAGAGCTACCTGTGTGGCAATGTCCTCTTAATACAACTCTGGGTTTCCAACTGTTTTACTTTTTGTAGGACAAATGCCAATTCAGCATACTAAGAAATAAATTAACCACTACTTAGCTGAGCTTGTGTATTTTCTGCTCATGTCCATTATTAGTGACCCAGGCAAGACAGAGAGGAGGGCTCAGCCTGACTGTCCACCACAGTCCAACCCACGTGCCACTGCCAATGAGGGGAGAGGCAGCAGGGCAGGCAGGTAGATGGCTGCTGATCTGACTGCGAGTTCCAAGTCAGTAGCACTGTGACTGACTGCAGACAGTTACTCAAGCAGAGGCAGCAGAGCAAATCTAAGGGAGGGCCCCGCGGTGGTGGTACTTTCCCTCGGTGCAAGGGTGTGGGCGGGGTGCCTCGTGTTATTCAAGAAGTTGGAGGTGGGGTGCTTAAGGAGTGTGTTCAGGGTAGGGAAAAAGGAAAGTTCAGAATAGATCATGGATCTTTGCCATGGATCCATCCTCCATTCTTGTGTGCATGTCCTTATCTCTGCTCCCACCCTGAGCCCCTTTTTAGTCCTTAAGCCTTAGCACTCTAAAACGGTTGGTAGGGAAGGAGGCAGGGTGGCAACTTAGAGACTAACAGAAAAAGAGAGGCATAAGATTTTAAAAGCAACACCTACTTCAGATTTATGCTACAGCACCTGAGACTCCCCTTTATAAGAACTGGCTTCCTAAGTTGGGGTCCTCCTGCTTTTCCTTTTCACAGGATATTGTGTGAGTGGAAATGGATATCACAAGGTTTCTCAAAGGCAGGAAGGAAATGCAGTGTGAGCTGACAGACCGAGCAGATCAGTGCAAACCAGTATCGGGGCAGAGTCAGGTTCCATTGAAGCAACAGAGAAATCTAGCATGGTGGATTCTAGCAGCAGTAAGGTTTCAGATTTAGGAAGCATTGAGAATGGTCCCATGCAGCCAAAGCTTTCACAATATCCTCAGTCTGAATTTGGGTTAATCAAGTGTTCATTTCAGTACCACTGGTTTGCAAACCATATCTGGCTAGAATATTCACTTTAAAAAAATTCTGCTTTCTGCTTTGATTGTAGACACTTCGGGTCTGAAAATATCAGGGACAGGAGAGATTCTGTATTAAATAGCAGCTTTAGCAATTGGAAAAGGGCACTAGATTATTTTAGAGACCATGAAAAGGCTCACGCTCACAAGGATAGCATGGGCAGCATTTAAAGATAGTCAGGTGCATGGGGATGTGGTGCAGAAATTACATGCAGCAAACAAAAATTCAATTAAAGAAAGGCGTGAATATTTGCAACGTATTGTCAGAATTACACTTTTTCTTGGGAAACAAGAAATTTCATTTCATGATGAAACAGAACAGCCAAAGCAAAAGGGATTTCTTGGAGTGCTTTAACTTGTTGAAAAAATATTACCCTTTTCTTCAGAATTACAAGCCACCATCTAACTGCAGCTATCTATCTCCTTCATCTCAGAATGAAATTATATAATGTTGTTCAGAACGGGTGACATCTAGCATAGTCAGAGAACTCAAGACATCAGGCATGTATGCAATTATGGCAGATGAAGTAAGGGACATACATAAGAAGCAGCTAGCTATTTGTGTACGATATGTTGTTCCAGCAGAAGGTTCTGTAAAGGAACATTTTCTGGCTCTATGTGACTTAAAATCATTTACTGCAGAGTCAATCACTGAATCAATACAGCATTGCCTAAGAGAAAATGGTTTACAGGGTATTCAGTGTGTAGCGCACAAACCTATGATGATGCTTCAGTTATGAGTGGAGCAACAAGCTAAATGTTTGCAATATCTCTCAGAAGAAATCAATGTCCACTGTTATGCACATCAGCCCAACTTGGTATTATGTCACACTTGCAAAGCAGTTACAGAAGTTACTATTTTTTTTGGCACATTGGAAGATTTGTATACCTTCTTTAGTAGTTCTCTTATAAATCACAAAAAATTCATTGAGATTCAAAATGATCTGGGATTAAAGCATAGTGAGCTTGTACAGCTCTCAGATACTAGGTGGGCTTGCCAGATATGTTCTGTCAATTCTCTGATTGCAAACTTTTCAGCAGTTATTCAATACCGCTCGGAAATTCGGTCTTCTACAGCAATTGGACTATTAAAAAAACTGCATAAGTTGCCTACCGCTTGCTGTCTTTTCAGGTTCCAGTCTCTGCTTGGCACAACAGAGGGGTTTCACAAGGTTCTCCAAAAAGAAAACCTTGATTTGGTGCAAGCCACAGATCTTAAAGAAGCTGTGTACAGTGCTCTGCAGAACATGAGAACACATGAAATGGCAAAAACGTTATATGATAAAGCCAAAACCTTTTGTTCAAACAATAATATTAATATTATAGAAACGCCCTCACAAAGGAGAAAACAAAAACATATGGATGACTTCCTTGTAGAATCCACATGTGCGGGAACTGAGAACACCAGTGGACTAGATAATTTTAGAACCAAGTTGTTTTATCCCTGCTTAGACCGGATACTTTCTGAACTTGACCAGTGGTTTTCTAATGTAAAAACAGACCTTCTGAAGCGCATTCAAACATGCAGTCCATCATCTGCAGATTTTCTTTCCATACCTGCCTTATCCTCACTTGCAAACCGTTATAAGATAGTCTTGCAACATGGAGAAAGGAGAATTGGTTACCTACCTTCGTGAATTCCTTTCTCTCTTACTCTCCTGATCCTCCTCCGCTGGGTAGCTCTGCTGATGGCCGNAGCTCCGGGGGCGGCGAGCGGTCCGGAGGCCTCAGCGCCGGCTGTGGCTGCCAACTTCAGAGACACTGTAGGCCTTCCGGGGAACTTCTGGGTTTCCCCGGAAGGCCTACAGCATCTCTGAAGCCGGCAGCCACAGCCGGCGCTGAGGCCTCCGGACCGCCCGCCGCCACCGCACCCGGAGCTGAACTGAAAGTACTGGATCTAGTGGGAACTTGTAGTAAGGTGAACCCTGGGGGGTGGGGGGGTGTTAACCCCCCCCAGGGATCAGGTCTATACTTACCGGCTGCTGCTGGGACGCCACGGCCGCTGGTGCTCTGGAGGGAGGGCTCTGGTTGAACTTGTCCGGCAACGGAGGGGAATTTTTTTTTTTAAATCCAGGCTGGGGCAGGGTGGGAGGGGGGTGTCCCCCCTTCCACCCGCACAGCCTGGGCGGGGAAGGGGGGAGGAATTTTTTTATTCCATTGATTTCAATGGGGACACAGTGCCCCATTGAAATCAATGGAATAAATCCAGTACCGGTATACCGGATTTAATCCGAGAATCCATTTTTTTGGAAACCGGAAACCGGTAAATCCGGTATCCGGTAATTACCCCGGGATCCCAACTCTATAAACCATCATTGAGGGTGCAGTGAGCACAGACAACCTCCATTTTGAAGAAGGGCAAAAGTGCCTTTAAATTTAATTCACATGCATGCGAGCCCAGCGAGAGTACTTTAAGTAGCTTGGGCACAAGCCCCTGACCTTTTTAGGACCTAAAAACGCCCCTGGTGAGGAACATGCACAACAGCACACAGTGCCTTTCGACTGGCCAGCTCAGAGTCTGGCAAGGGGAGGGAGAGCAAGGGGAAAGAGGTGGGAGGGGGCAGGATGGGGCTGGGCTGGCTGTGGGGCATATGTGGAGAGGAGGGGGAATACTGAGGGCAGTGGGGAGATGGCAGGGCAGCAGCCTCAGGAGGGCCCCTCCCCTTGCTTTTGATGTCTGTCTGCGCGACCACCTCCCTCTCCATGCCCTGGATCGACCCCTGCGGTCCACCGGGGACGCCCTTCTTGGTGTTCCCCAGGTGGTGCGGGGGGCTACAATGGAGAGGGCATTCTTGGTGTTGGCGCCCAGGCTTTGGAACTACTTTCTGGTGGAGGCCTGGGTGGTCCCGGACCGTACCTCATTTCAGCGACAGTGTAAGACCTGGCTGTTCCACCAAGCCTTTGGTGAGGGAGGGGAGTGACGGGGTGAGGGTGGGTGGGGAGGATGGGTTTTTATTTCTTTTATGCTTTTCTTTAATGTGTTTTATATATTTTATGTATATTTTTAAATATTTAAATTTTTGTAAGCCACCTTGAGCTGCTTAGGCAAGAGAGGAGGGATATAAATGTTGCAAATAAATAAATAAATAAATAAGTTTATGTTCCGAGAGCATCCAGAATGGACAGAATGGAATGCAAGCACGCTAAAAGCAAAGGGAGAGGCTGAAGGAGAGGTCAGGGCACAAAGGCTTGGGTTCCTATGGAGGAACCCAGCCAATTAGGATGCTTTTAGGGTGCCTTTTCCAGGTTGTAGCTCTTCACTACAGTATATCGCCTTTTCATTGTTCCCCCTCTCTGTATTTTTAATTTTATTTTGTGATGTATTTTTTATTTCATTTGGGATTTATTTTTCAGTTTGGAGGTGAGTTTTTTTTATATATATACTTGATCATTTGGATATTTTAAATATATTTTTGGATGTTTTAATACATATTTTTTTATTTTTGGTTTAGATATTTTGTACGTTGACAATATGTTTTGGGATATATTTTTATAATTTTTGACATTTTTATTTTTTATTAACAACAACAACAACAACAACAACACACAGTTATATAGCACCAGCAGTGTACCTGGCACTTTACAAAGTGACACAATAGACATGGTCCCTGCCCTAGGACTTACAATCTGAGAGACGGGAGCTGGGGAGAGACATAGGAAGGAGAACAGAGGGAGAGACAAGGGGTCTAACATTCATGAAGATGCGAGGTCTCAAGTGCACGTACATGGCTTGGTTACGTTGAGAATAACAGCAGGCAGGTCCATGTGGCAAGGATAAGGGTACACAGACCGTAGGTATAGGAAATAGTGGATTAGTAGGATAAAGGATCAGATAGAGCAGAGCAAAAGAGGTGAGTTTTAAGGAGAGATTTAAAGGTATGAAGGGAGGGGGCAAGTCAGAAGTGGACAGGGAGGGAGCTCCAGGCGTGGAGGGCAGCAAGGGAGAAGGGACAAAGGTGGTTAGGGGAGCAAGGAAGGCGTGGAAAGGTGAGAGAAGGGACAGAGGAGGAGCGAAGTGCATGGGCTGGAGTATGGAGGGCCATAAGCGCAGAGAGGTGGGGGGTGAAATTATGAAGAGCTTTATAGGTGAAGACTAGGAGCTTGTGCAGGATTCATTCAGGAAGGGGAAGTCAGTGAAGCGAAGAGAGGAGGGGCTGCACATGGTCAAAGNTGACCGTTTCTTTCTTTGCCTTTTTCCCTCACCTGCCAAGAAGCAAAACTGAACTTTCTTTTTCTTTTTCTTTTTTTAGAGAGAGTGCGAGTTTCCGCGGAACGCGTCCTACCGGCCGAGGCAGATGATAAGACTGAGGGACCGGGTAGCTCCTGGCGCGCATGCGCATAAAAGAAATGAAGTCATCTGCCTCCTATCGGCCATCAGAAGAGCTACCCAGCAGAGGAGGAGAAGGAGGTAAGAGGAGAAATAATTGTGGCTAAAAATTATGTGGCTCGTAAAATAGAGGTCAATGGGAACCTTGACATGAGAGGTATGTATAATCTTTTAGACCCACTCATTTTTCCAACGGTAAAAAAAGTTATCCAAGTTGCATTAACCATCCCAGTAAGTAGCTGCAGCTGTGAAAGATCATTCGGTGCTTTGAGACGTTTGAATACCTGGCTGAGAAGTACAATGGGACAGAATAGACTAGAGCACCTTGCTGTCCTTTCTATCGAAAAATCTATGGTAAACTCAATTTCTGAGGATGTTGTGATTAACCAAGTTGCAAAGATGCATGACAGAAGGCACAAACTGTTTTAATAACCATGTCAAATGGAACAACAACAACAACAACAACAACAAAATGGTTTGCAAACTACCCTCCCCTTGGTTAGCCTGTGGAGGTCAATATGCAAATCAATTGATCCCTTAACACTGTACCAAACCTGCAAGACAGTTGCTGACCGAATACTCTCATTCATGTAATGAGGTTATCAAGGGCCAAGCATGGATTACTAGCCTGGATTTTCTGACCCAGGGGCCACGTCTGTCTGCACTTATGCTCCACAGAAGAGCAAGGACATTTATTTGAATGAACCATGTATGCATGTAACTGAGAACTGCAACCTCATTACATGAATGAAATTATTTTTCTCCCTCTGTCTCTCAGATTGTAAGCCCTAGGGCAGGGACCATGTGTATTCCAGTACTTTTTAAAGTGCCAACTACATTGCTGGTGCTATATAAAGGCTTGCTAATAATAATTATTACTATTTGGGTGGGACTGTGGCTCAAGTGGTAGGAGTACATGCTTTATTTATTTTATTTTTATTTATTTTCTAGATTTCTATACCGCCCCATCCTGCCATGCAGCTCGGGGCGGTTAACAACAGTAAAAACAGTATAAAAACATTTAAAACAAATATAAAAATATATCAATAAAACAGGGCGTGGTACAGTCATAAATAAATATATAAGGTGGGGGATTAAAAATC
>QEPC01005544.1:59226-100564 GCA_003113815.1 Sphenodon punctatus | reverse complement strand
TACCAATTGGTCCTGTAAAGCTAGAAGCTTGCAGTAATGTGTTTGGCCATTGAATGTGTCTGTCAGTCTTTGGGGTTGCTCCACATCCTTCCTCCTACAGTCTCTCTCCCCCTGCCATGCCGGGTGCCTGCCTCTGACTGGCACTGAATATACTGATATTCATCTGAATAATGATCTTCATGGGGACAACATCAATTGCTTATATAATTGGGTCCCTTTATCAAAATCTCCTGTACATTTGCCAATATGGCAGGAAAGGTATTTGATACATTCTTGCCAAATAGCATGTAAACAGAATGGAATATCAAAATGTTACAGCTGGAAATGTATTTTCAGATTAATGTCTTATATCCTTGGGACTCTTTATCCAATCTTTCTAAACATTGGTAGAAGTATTAATCTTATGGATTGACATAATATGCACAGGTTTCATGAACATTGGATGCAAGATAAAGAAGTTGTAGCCATGAATGTGTATGAAGCTTTTCTTAAAATTACAACATTCAATTGCTTCTGAAATCGGTTTCCTTTATCTAAAAATTCCAAATTTTGGTACACATAGCGCCCTCTATTGGGGGTACAATCTCCCTAAATTTCATCAAAATAAAATAATAAATAAAAATGTTATAGTGAGAAATATGTTTTTCAATTTTTTTCCTTTATTTCAAGAACCAAATGTTATTTTCAGTTTCTGCTTGTGCTGAACTAAAGACTCAACCGAGCCCAACAAAATTGAATAAGAATCTGAACTCAAAGTTCAACCTGAACCACTGAACAGCCAAACATCCAAACCTGGTTCTGTTTGCACATCCCTATTTATTATACATGTTGCAGGGCTGCAGGTGTGCTCTATGGGTGCCCTGCAACATTTATAATAAAATGTAATACCCATTTTATCAATGTTAGAGCATCTGTGTGAAAAGAGTCATACTTGGGATCAGCAGTACCCACAGTATTAATAGTAACATTCCACAATGAGGGTACTGAAAAAATACCAACAATAATAGGGGTGGGGATGGAAATGACCCCATATAACTAACTGATGGATTTTGTTTTAAAACACAAAACTGCAAATGGGTATGATGAAAAGAACAGTACTGAAGGTGCACACTGTGGAAATGTTTGCTGTGTAAACATAAAGCAAAACTGAATTTGGTATGTGTGAGTTTTCACCTTGGGGCATAATTGACCCCAATACCTTTGTGGTGATATTTTTATGACACACCGAACATGACATTTATGAAAACAGACAAAATGCTAAATTGTTGTCCTTATCCTACTTAATGGAAAGAACAGATTCTTGTTTAAGCATTCAAAAAACAAAAAGCATTTAAAAAAAATTAAAATACTGTTTTTACACTATGGCCGTTTTTACACAGACAGAGGTGGGTGTTTTGCCATGGTGGGTGGAGGTGGGTGGGCACACGGACATGGACACACACACACCTACACCCATCTCCAAACATGGAGCCTCCTCCAGTTTTCCAGAGGGTTCCATGGATGGAGACGGATGTACAATGGATGGAGGTGGGTGTTGCTCAGGAGTGTGCATGCACCTCTACCCATTCCACTCAGTGTTCATATGGACGAACAGTGAGCAGACACCCCACCCACTGCTGGCCGTATACGTGAACACCCCCCCCTGCACACCCGCATGAACACCAAGCGGGAGCGGGGGGTCGTTCATGTAATTGGGGTGTGTTTGGGGTGAATATGACCCCCAGTATCCTAGATGTGTAGTGCTTTTATTTTACCATTCATTACAATTGGGGTCAAACTTACTTCCAATACCAGCTGGGGAGCATGAACCAACACAAGGCAATTGACCACATTACTGTTTAGGAATACATGAAGTATGAAGTCATACTGGTATGCTAAAAAAGTGTTACTAATTTTTTGTAACACTTTGAGACCAGACTGATCCCAAAATCCATGAGAGGGTTAAGAACTTAAAATCCCTCCCAGACTCAAATTTTGTTTGCCAAGTTTTCACATAAAGTAGTTTTCTGTGGCCAAGTTAAATCTATGAAAATAAGAGTTTATGTGGAAACGCTGATACAGCTCAAGTTACAGTGGGGCAAGTGGCACTGATACAATGATTTGATGTGAGGGGCTGCTAACCCCTTAATAAAATTTTCTTGGAATGAACTGAGCCCCATGGTCTCACAGAAGGTTTGACTGAAAAATGAGAAAAAGTGATTTTCAATGTTTTTGCAAATCAGCCCATTTTCACCAGTGTCTCAGAGGATCTCAATGAAAAATCCAAGACTTTATCAGCATCTTTAAAAGCAGCTGGTGATCTGTGCATATTCTGAGATTTTGAGACACTTGTGCTTTAAAAGTTTGAAAGGGTGCTGGTAGAATAACTGAAAAAGATGGCATACGATCTACCTTTGCTCATAAGTCTGGCATACGATCTGCTCATAAGATCTACCTTTGCTTAAGTCTGCTCATAAGTGTGGCATACGATCTACCTTTGCTCATAAGATCTACCTTTGCTCATAAGTTCTGCAATGAACTTCAGGGTCATCATGTTTCTTACAAATACAGCTTTGTAAGACTTGGTACTGGAACTAAAAATGCAAGACAGTTTAAAACAAGAAAGTGTTAAATAAATCCTAAAACAAAACCATAGAACAAATAGACACTGGATGTTTTCAGATGAGATGCTTACCCTGCATGCCCACCCAGGAAGCATGGAGTCGACCACCTGTCTGAAGGTGAAGCAGATGGATGCATTCTCCCATGAGCCACAGAGCACCACTGCTGGGAAATTCATGCTCCATGTGGGGCATGCCAAATAGAACTGTGACAACGGGTGTCCACAGAGCCCTTGGCTGTATGAACAGCGGCAGCCAGCCATGCCAGCAAACAGGTTTGCCACTCATAGGCACTGTGGGTGTGGGAAGTGACCTTTGTAACAAGAACTGGCCAGGAGTGCTGTGGAGCCTAGGTTCTCCAGCACTTGCACCCAAGACATGTCACTTGGAAAGGCCAGCCTGGCACACCACACTTCCCCCTCCCTCATGGTCCGTGGCAGGGGATGTGTGGTGACTGCCTCTCTGGCTGTGGTAGCTATGCTGGGAGCCACCCATCTGAATCCTCCCCATGCACACCACCTGCATGGGTGCTCTGCGGTAGTGCCACTCAGTGGCCATGGAGGCCGTTTGAAAACACCCATAGTGACAGGGTTTAGAAGGTTTGGACACTTTAACGTGGAGAGAACTTTGAGATGGGAAATGGAATAGACCAGGTTCCCATGAAAGTAGAGCTGAAACGGCAAGCCTCTGCGGTAGCTTTTTCCAACTGAAAAAGCTCTTCCGCAGTGAGTGGCAAGGTGTTATAGAGACATTCATTCTGCTACTTTCATTTCGCTACTTCCACCGACTGCAAAAATAGCAGAACAATGTTTGTTCTGGCAGTTTCAATCTTCCACCATTTCCAACGGCACTGAGAAGTAGTGGAACAATGTTTGTTCTGACAGTTTCTGAGATTGTTCTGACAGTTTCCAAATTAGCGGAATGCCAGCAGAATTAGCAGAATGCCAGTGGAAAAGCTGCAGAAAGTCGCAGGCAATTCCAAAATGGCAGAATGAAATAGCGGAGCGGAAAAAGGAGTTGCCACTTCAGCCCTACATTAAAGTGTTGTTGGAGGATGGTGTTTACAAACTTATTAAATTTCCAAAGCGTCTACTATGCTTCCTCATCTTAGAAATGAAAACTGCTAGAAAATACAGAGCTAATTCTGACCTCTGCTTTATCAGTGTAAAGACCAGAGAAACTACTGGAGTTAATGAAATGACTCCACAGTTGCAGTTATAAAAAAAAGAGCCGTTTTGTTTCATGAAGAATAAATAACTGGCTTGTTTATTGGTGCCCTACCATTAATTATTATGGAAGGAGCAGAGGGAGAGCAAGACCCCCAAAGAGTAAATCTCAGCATTTGGAAAATGTAGAAGATGGGTAAAAGAAAACGTTCTCCACCATAAAACCAACCCCATTCCTCTAAATAAACAAAAACAAAAAAAATTGAAAGGGTTTTGAAATGTGTATCCCTTTTACTGTATTCATGCAAATAAACTGCTCCGCAGAAGTTAGGACTCTGTCTTCCCACTTAGGTTCACAAATTGTTCCAATTGATGACCAACAGCAATTCATATATCTTGTTTAATTAATTTCTTTATTTTTCATGGCTGCTTCCTTTACATATACTACTTGCATTAATATGAAAAATTCAAGCTGAATACCCTGCTTGGCTAGCAGGGTCATGTAAAGCACAAAGCAGGATGAGTCAGAGTATAGGTGACTCTTGTGGGTGGGCATGGGGGGGATTGGCCCCCCCAAATTTTTGGTAGCCCTATAGAACCCACTGCTCAGTCCCCACTCCAGTGCATACACACTTATTGATAGTTACCAGTCACCCATGAGTCAGAAGTCCAAACCTTGAACAATGGCACTTGGTGGAACTCAGAGGGTGTGAAAAGATTGTTTTCACATATATTTATGCTCCTCTGATCATCAGTCAGCTACATAGATCTCAAAATTGCTGGAGTATTGGGATGACCCAGACATGCCTCCTTTCCACATGCCTCCTGTCCCCTGCATAAACCCCTGCTGTTCAGGGGCATAACTAGGCTGGAATGGTTCCTGATGTAGGAAATGGAATGGGCTCGCCTGTCTCCTTTCCCAGTGGCAAGGCACTTAGCTGCACCAAGGGGCATGACCCCTTCACCCCTGGTATGTGGGCCTGATGCAGCTGCACCACCTGTCCCTATTATTTATTTCTTATTTATTTCTTAGATTTCTACCCCACCCCTCCTGAAAACAGATCGGGGTAATTTCAGATGTTACATTACCACGGTCAACCATGGTGAAGCCCCCGTGGTGGCTGCAGTACTGTAACGTCTGTTGAGCCCAAAAGAGATTCCTGCCAGATGTTCACCACCGGCAGGAATCTCTTTGACCATGCTTCCAGCCCTCCGGCTGCCCAGATCTCTGGAACCGTGGTCAAAGAGATTTCCATCGGGGGATGAACACCCGGCAGGAATCTCTTTTGGGCCCAACAGACGTTACGGTACCGCAGCCGCCACGATGGGGTTCACCGTGGTTGACTGTGGTAACATAACGTCTGTTATCGCCTCACAGCCTGGAATTGGCGCACGGTACTGGCTGTTGCCGCCACTGATTCCGGGATGGAGCCAAGACCCTGAGGGGCAGGTGGCCAGGGGAGTGTGGGGGTGTGTGGGGCTGTGTGGCCACACATTGCGCCACGCAGCCCCGTCCCACCTCCAATCGCCCTCTGGAATTAGCCGGCACGTCTGTTGACCGGCCAGCCAGATTCCGGATGGGGATGGAAAGGTGATTCTGTGCCGTGGTCCAAGGGAGACCCAGTACATCTGAAATCACCCATAGTTATGCCTTTGCTCCTACTCTGTGCCACCGATAGTTTCAGCTTGGGTTACTTTGGGATTTCCACATGGGCAATTTCAGTGACATTTGAATACATTCAACATGTATCAGCCTCAAGGCAACTTACGTTATTACCCTGAGAGCCCCAAGAACCTTTGGAGTACGGCATACCTCCCAACAGTCCCAATTCAGGTGGGACAGTCCTTCTTTTGCTGCTGAATTCAGGTGTTCCTCTTTCAGGGAATCAAAATTCCTCTTTCAGGAGAGAGATACATTCAGGTTTCAGGCCTCTTTTCTGGCTGCCTGCCAGGAAAAACACTTGAGAGGCAATGGGGAGATGATGAAATGAAAAACAAAAACTAAGTAGAATGATAATCAGGGGAGCTTCTGACCGTCTTTATATATTTTGATTGTTTGGGATGCGTGTGTGTGTGAAAACCCTCCTGATCTTCAAAACCCTCCTAACAAAACCTACCTCTTCTGTCAGACTTTCCCTAGCTCCTCAGGACACCCCCCGCCCCCAGCCTGCTCACTAACCCTCTTTTTACAGCTGATCATCAGCCTATATCTGACATTTACATATTTGCAAACATGAGAGTGTAATATCTTTTGGGGAGAAAAAGGTTTAAAAATATTTACACATTATGTGCAATCAACTTCCATAATTTGCTAGTCACTACATATTTTCAGTCCACAATTCATTTAACACACTCACATATCTTTACACAAATAGTTTTATTTTCTGAATGTCATGGAAATCAAGTTTTTCTTCATCGTGTATTTCTTGTTCTAATGAGCTTGCCCATTAATATGATAAATAAAAAGGCATGCTAATTAACTAATCGAAATGCAAACACGTACATGTGTTTATTTGCTATTAAATAGCCATCCACAGAGCACAGAGTATTTATAAATGAGCAAATGAGCATGGACCAATATGCAGTGGTATCTTTTGTACTTCCAGTTTATGGGAAGAGCTTGGAGTTACATTCAGTCTGCATATTCACTGCTGTGCAGCTTTCCAAAGTGCTCTATTTTCTCTTAGTAATTTAATTGTACACCAAGGGCTAGTTTATGTTTAGTGTTTGAATGCCATAGTGTGCTCAGTGTCTTCAGAGTCTGGCTTCTGTATTAACCAATGCCAAGGAACCAGTCCATAAACTTTTCCCCCTCCAGAAACTGTTCATTTGGTGCCATTCCTTTGTTTCTCACCACATAAAATTGCCACAGAAGACATACTTTCAATAATCCTCTGCCACAGAAAGAAGATCTAGCACTCCCCAGAAGCAGAGGAAGATGGGGGAACTCAAACGGCTTCCTGAAATCAGGATTAAAAAGGGAGAAAGATATATGAGAAAGCAATCAAAAGGAAAGGGAATGACAGAAAGCCAATTGAAAGAGATTTTCCATTTTGGAAAGAGAGGCAATTTATTTTTGTAACGATATTTTTTATTTGCCTTACTTAAAGTTCCATTTCCTATTAATAAAATTGGTGCAACACCCGAATACAACATTCTGAAAATAGTTTTGATTCGAAGTACTGAGACTATGGCTGTCTTTACACATTATGTTAGGTGTGATTCATACTGGAAACACTCACACAGCAGAACAAGTATTTTAAACCCTAATTTTGCAGCTACATGGCAGCTTCCCACTTGCCCCCAAAACAATTATGCTATAAACGTGAGTGTTAACACATGGGCTGGGAGCCCACTGCACCCTGGATCTGCACCATGGCCCACCCCACCCCCACAGATGTCTCAAGTGGGTTCCATGAGGACCCCAGCAGAAGGACTGGTGGCTCTCCCAGCTGAGGTCCACCCACATGTTGCCCCTCTCCACCATAAAGCTGTGACCACTCCCATGACTGCTCTAAGTTGTGGCTGTGACTCTGTCATGGAGATTCCAGTTGGCCCCCACCCCATCAGATGGGAGGTGGCACCGTGGCAGTGAATGGCCTAAGCTCAGGCCAGGTGACCCCACACAACAGTTCCCACCATTCTGTGAATGATGCATACAGAGCTGCCCTGGCCCAAACCATGGCAAAAATCTGGCAGCTACCATTCAGGCAGGCAGGTAAATCTACGGCAAAGGGGACCCAATGGGGGCAATGTTTCATTTGTTAACACCTTTTGTTGAGGAATGAAGGTGCGATTTCCACCACCTGACAGCTCCTGCCCGTGCCTCTATTGCCCCGGCTCGTGCTGCATCCGACCCCCGGGGCCTCCGACAACCATCGGCAGAGTTGTGCTGGGCGTGAGTGTGGGGGGCTGGGGGTGTGCTGGAATGGGACCTTTCTCCCCTCCCCGATCTGCCCATGGCCGGGGATCCGCCAGAAGGCACTTAAGGATAACACCTGCGGGGACGGGGCTGTGCGATTTCCACCGCCTGACAGCTCCCGCCCGTACCTCTATTGTCCCGGCTTTTGCTGCATCCAACCACCGGGGCCTCCGACAACCATCAGCGGAGTGGCACTGGGCGTGAGTGTGGGAGGCTGGGGGTGTGCTGGACTGGGACCTTTCTCCCCTCCCCCACCAGCCCGCGGCCGGGGATCCTCTGGAAGGCACTCAAGGCACTTAAGGATAACACCTCTGGGGATGGGGCTGCATGATTTCCACCACCTGATGACTCCCGCCAGTGCCTCTATTGTCCCGGTTTGTGCTGCATCCAACCCCCGGGGCCTCCGACAACCATCAGTGGAGTGGTGCTGGGTGTGAGTGTGGGGGGCTGGGGGTGTGCTGGACTGGGACCTTTCTCCCCTCCCCCACCAGCCCGCGGCCGGGGATCCTCTGGAAGGCACTCAAGGCACTTAAGGATAACACCTGTGGGGATGGGGCTGCATGATTTCCACCACCTGATGACTCCCGCCAGTGCCTCTATTGTCCCGGTTTGTGCTGCATCCAACCCCCGGGGCCTCCGACAACCATCAGTGGAGTGGTGCTGGGTGTGAGTGTGGGGGGCTGGGGGTGTGCTGGACTGGGACCTTTCTCCCCTCCCCCACCTGCCTGCGGCCGGGGATCCACCGGAAGGCACTCAAGGCACTTAAGGATAACACCTGTGGCTGCGTCGCAGGCTACGAGCCGGCGTCTGCGAGCCGAAGAGCCGCGGCCAAAGGGTGAGGCCTTTTGGGACCCTTTGGGGCCTGCCGGGGTTCAGGGGTAGGAATTCCTTCCCTGGCCCCTGGTGCGGCGTTTACCTGGCCTCGGCTGATTGGGCATATCTGTGTGTGGGAGCAGAAGAGAGGAAGGGAGATTGCACTTTCACTTGGGGAGCAGTCCTTTAGCAGATAGAGCTGTGGATATGCCCAGCTTCGACCTAGGGCTCTAACATTGTGGGGGCATGGTTGGGAGCTTTTGATGCTTGCTGCTTTAAGGGTGCTTTGGCTGTTTTTATCTTCTGTGTAGCCTCAGGAACCTGAGCTGAGAAGTCATTATGCCACCGGCTAGAAGAAAGCAGGGGTCCCCACCCAGGACACGAGCACAGTTTAAGCAACTTAAACTGGAGGCCTCCTTGAGGGAGGCCAGGCCGAACCAGCCCTCACCACTGATCTTGGTCCCCTGCCCTCTGTTTCTCTGAATTCAGAGGCTACCGTTGGCACTAAAAATCTTTCCTCTGATTCCTTTTTTCTCCCACCAGCTAAAAGTCCCCCGATGCTCCCCCCGGCACAGAACCAGGGATCCTCCCCCATGCTGGGAAGTAACGAGATTTCCAATTTAGAACTTATGGGTTATCAATGCGGACTTATTGGCGACTCCTTTCAGAAATTGCTGTCCCACCTACAGGAAATTAAGATGCAACTCCAAATGCAGCAATTGCAGATGGGGATTATTAAAGATGCTATACAACTTTGTAGAGAGGAGATTGTATGCTCTGCCAGACAGGGATCTGGTCTGAGGCTGCCTGTAGCTACCTACCCAGACAACTCCTTGGCCCCCACAAAGCTGGGTGGGGTGGGGTGGGGTGCTCCTACAGCACACCAAACTATAGCGCCTACCTCTAGACAGCCTATGTTGCCCGTACACAGGCCAGCGGGGGCACCTGAGGAAGCTAAAGCTATAGCTCCTCCTCTCATGCCCACCTACAGAGCTGACCCTGTAGCTCTGACATTTAGGATCAACCTCCAGTACCGGAACCCCCATATTAACTGGTATCTCAAAAACAACATCCAGCTATACCTCTGTAATATCTTGGGGCATCCTCCACCTTCTATTGCGGTGTCCCATCTCCTTGTACTGCCATCATTTAGACATACTCAGCGGCTGGTTGTTTATTTTTCAAATGCACAGAAGGCTGATTATGTATTAGCCCAATCCCAGCTGCTCTATTCTTGGGGAATTTGTGTATCTCGAGTATACATATCCCAGCAGTTGTTCCCTTTATTTCCAACTTGGGTGCAACTCGATCCCCTACAACCTGCTCAGCAGGACCCCACAATAAGACTGGCGGTGCAGGCTGAGGGTGGGCCTCCAGGTCTAGACTTGCAACCAGAGGGAGGAGGGTCCCACCATGGGCTAGACTTTATGGTGGGATCAGAATCTCATTCGGAGGAGGGGCATTAGGGCTTGTATCACAAGCGCAGGCACTTCAACCTAACTCTGATCTGATTGGCAAAAGATCTTTTCACTCGCTTACTACGGCCTCAAATGGAATACAGCCTCAGGGATTGGCACAAGGTCAAAGCACAGCCCTGGGGAATTCTGATCCCTTTACCCTTCCTATGTCCAGTATGGCTAGGGACCAGCGATCCTTTACCGCTGCTAAATCAGTTCATGATCAGATGCCATCCACTCCGATTCCTTCTAACTCCTCTTCTCCCCCAGCGCCACAGAGTGTGGCAACTTGGGAGATGTGCTTGCAGGGGCAATTACCTGAGGCCTGCGCAATGAACAGAGGCCACGAAGTAGAATCTGACCATGACTTGTTGGACATCCCATGACAGAATTCAGTCCCACCCTGCGACGGGCTGACAGTTTGCTCTTGGAACGTCGTGGGTTGGGCTAGGCAAGAACACGACCCGGACTTTATTACTTATCTCAAGTCTTTTTCAGTCATCCTAGCCCAGGAAACTTGGGCTAGGACGCCGCCATTCCTGGAAGGCTATGTAGTCTTTGACTTGCCAGCTGTTAAGTATCATCAGAGAGGCCGCCCCTGTGGGGGGTTGGCCTGCTTTATTGCTTATAGAGCCACAACTAGGGTTATCGAATTTGATACGATTCCTCCTTTGGCCCAGAGTTTGGTGCTTCAAGTGGGCTCTACTCTATTCCTGTTAGTGAATATATATATGCCCCCTTCTAGTGCAGGCTCATACAGGAAGGACATGTGGGATGCTCTACAGCAGTTCTTGGAGGCCCTTGAAATTAAATATCCAGCAGGACTTCTTATAGTCATGGGCGATTTTAATGCCCGGATAGGATCTGACGATTTATCACTCAAGTCGTATTGTGATCCCCTTCCTCCTGACCCCTTGGGAATATTGAAGATGAGTATCTCAAAGGATGGCAGGCTCAATTCGGCTGGCATTAGGCTGGCTAACTTGGCCGCTGACCTCAATCTTCATATACTCAATGGGGCTGGGTTTGGGGACTTGGAGGGTGAATTCACGTATCTGGGGCCGGTTAGCTCCAGCCTGATTGATTACGTTCTAGTCTCTCCTCCTGTGCTGCCTCTTATCTGGACTTTTGAGGTGGGAACCAACTTAGCCTCAGACCATCTACCTTTGACATGTACATTGGCACTCTCTACTGCTGTCCCCATTCAGATCACCCAGGAGCCTTCTCTCGACATATACAAGGAGTAACTTGCTGTCTAAACAACTCCATGAGTTCACCATTAAAACCACATGTAGTAACATATGAGACCAGCTACTTGCCTCCTTCCAGGCCTCTGAGGTGATATATTCATTCAATCTACTTATTGAGCAATTGACACACCATGTTTTGCCCGGTGAGAGGGCCTCCTCGGTAGGCTATTTAGGGAGGCACAAGCTGTGGTTTGATGAGGAATGCTGAGCACCTAAGGCTCAACTACAGTCTATTTACAGACATTACAGAAAAAATTCTATTGTCCATCCACTGGCCACCTATTTTGGCCTGCGGGCTAAGTACAGGCGCTTTGTCAAGGAAAAGAAAAATCTTTTTCATGAGCTACGGTGGGTTAATCTCCTCCAGGCAGCAAACCGGAACAACATAAAATCGTTCTGGCGCCTGGTCAATGGGTCAATTAACCATGAGCTTACCAATCCTATATTCCCTATCTCTCCTCAAGTTTGGATAGACCACTTCTATTCCCTCCACAACCCAGCCAGCAGTTCTCCACCACAGGCCGAGGTGCCTGGGTCCATAGAGGATCTTCCCCCCTGGCCTCCAGTTCATGAGGATGAAATAGAAGCCCTGGTGGATTCCTTAAGGAACTGCAAAGCGCCTGGGCCAGACCTCATCCAAGCAGAGTTCATTAAGACGCATAGGAACTGTTGACTTCCCATCTTGGCAACTTTGTTTACGGCCGTCAACAGCTCAGGAACGATCCCAAAGGACTGGCAAAAGGCTATAGTTGTTCCTATATACGAAAAAGGCCCTGCCAATGAGCCTGGGAACTACAGACCTATTAGCCTTCTCAGTGTGCTTGGGAAGCTTTACCCAAAACTGCTACTGACCAAGCTTATCGGGTGGTTTGAGGAATCTAAAGTAATAGCTCTGGAGCAAGCCGGCTTCCAGGAGGGGCGCTCTACTATTGATCACTGCGCCATTTTATTCCATCTTACCGCCAAATATAAGGAACGGAGCGGAGCCCTGTATGTTGCCTTTTTAGACCTAAAGGCGGCATTCGACTCAATTGATAGGTCCATTCTTTGGACCCAAACTGACCCTTATCCGCTCCCTTTATTCAAACTCTGTGCTTGTGTTTAGGGTTGACCGCTAGGGCCATATTACCCTTCCGGTAGTTATGAGTGCTGCTGTTAAGCAGGGCTGTGTGTTGGCTCCCGCTTTATTCAATTATTACATCAATGATGTTATTTCCCTTGTGTCAGACCAGAAGTTCCATTCTCCCAAGCTGGCTACTAGATCAATTGGAGTCCTCTTCTATGCCAATGATGTGGCCCTACTATCACAGACTTGGATAGGTTTACTCAGGCAGCTTGCAGTGTTTGCGACCTTTTGAGATTCCTACCAGCTGATTGTTAATGCCCCAAAATCCCAAGTAGTAGTCTTTTCCAGGAGAAATAAAGTATTTAACTGGGCCATAGCAGGGCAGCCCCTCCAGCAGGTCTCTAGCTGGAGGAACCATATTCAGAGGGCTACTTCCCTAGCCAAAGGCTCCTCTAGCTCCATCCTTCACTTCTTCACGCACTCGCGAAGGAGTGCTGTTGATCTCACTATCAAGGTACATAAATCTAAGGTTAGGGCCCAGGCCCTATATGGAGCCGAGCTATGGGCACCCTTCCTTTCCAATTCTTTCAATTCCCTGCAGGCTAGATTTCTCCAGGGACTATTACGCATCCCCAAGGGCACGCCATATGCCACTATTAGGCAGGAAGTGGGACAGCCTAGCTGGCAACAGATGGCAACTGAGCGTGCCCTGAAATTTTGGGCAAAAATTGAAATCTCCAGTACTCCTGGACTTCTGCTGGATCTTAGAGAAGACCCTTTTGTTAGCTCATGGGTGGAGAATCTGGGATCCATTCTGAGTCACATGGGCTTCTCTAAGGAGTACTTAAGGCATAAGCCCCCGACTGCACTTATTAAAGAAATTGTTGTTAGGTGGCGAGACATAGGGAGGCAGGGAGAATTGGCTAGCGTTAGGGAAATGATGCATATGAGGGACTATTTATCGTGGGTGCCCAAAATAGATCACATGGCCCGTTATCTCCAGGAGCCTATCTCTCCGAGAGGGAAGTCCCTCATTGCACGAGCCAGAATAAATGCTTTCCCTACCACCCTATTAGAAGGACGTATAAGGGGGGTTCCATTTTCCAGGAGATTTTGTCCATTTGATTATCTGGTAGTCGAGACCACGGATCATTTTATTTTGGACTGCCACTTGTATGATGAGCCCAGGAATATTTTTCTGGCTGTTCATATTAGGAACCTCCCGGGAAGAACAAATCAGGCGCTTCTCGACCACCTGGACAATTCAAACTCAGAGGTCATCAGGACTGGAGCTTGTCGAAGTTTATAATTGTGGCTGTTCATATTGGGGATAGAGTCTTATCATTTATGCCTATAGCACCTACGTTACCGGATCATTCTGGGGTGGTACAGCTCCCTTTCTGAGGAATTAGACGATCTAATTCCTGTTAGTATTCTCCCTAACTTAGTCAATTTTGTTTAGTGTTACCCCTCCTCTAGAATTCACTTGGATGGTGGAAGGGGCCCTCCCTTTTATGTCACAGTGCTATGCACCAACTAGAGTTGGTGGCATTTTTGTATTATTGCATAAATCAATCATGAGTTTGTATTGTAGTTTTGTCCATAATCTCCATTCTTTTCTGGCTAAGTTTTAAGTTTTATTAATTGGATATCTTGTTTGCTTGTGTGTATTGGGATGAATTTGTCCGTGTTGGACATTTATTTCTCCCAATGATGTAAGCTATGGCCTATGGTCAAGCCAATAAAGATTTTATCTTACCTATCTTATCTGTGGAATGAACCACCCACTGTCCTGGCCCCTGGTCTCAGGCAGCAGCAAGCAGTAGAAGTGGAAGGTCCCTGGGAGCCTGCACTTATCCTGCCACCACTGCTCGCTGTTCTCCAGGACCAGTAAGCATCCCTGCATGGGTAGCTGTTGAGTGGCCACTGGCTACCCACAAGCCGTTATGTGTACACAGGTGCACACAACCCCTTACATGTTCAGGATTCCCCACACTGACTATCTGGAACACATAGGGGGCATAATGTTTAAAAACTACCAATGAGGAGCTTAGCATTCTGAGTTTGGTCTTGTTAAACACTTAGGGTGGTGGTTATCTTTAAGGATGAGAGTGTTCCAATTGACATCAATTGCTGCAATTCCAAGTCACTTACTCTGAAAATGATTTCAGTGGGACCACTCTAAGTTGTCTGAGAACTGAAGTCAGTGAGAATGCTTCTATAATTAAATTCAAGCCCATGGTTAAGTGTCCTTCAGGATCAGGACTATGGCACTCTGCGCTGTAAGACTAAGCACCTGCTCTGCAAATGTTTACACACTTTGCTCATGCAATTAAGTGTTTGAAAGACTGGATCCTAAAAGTTGACATTTCACCCACCGTTTCTTTGGTAGACTGGTTTAGGTTTTATTAAAGCAGTTAGGGCAGATCTGGCATGGGCATAGTAATTGAATTTAAAACAATATCACAGTATTTTGTTTTGATGACAGCACAAACACAGCAACAAAATCTCTGTTTAGGGTACAGATGGACAGTGTGCATTGTTCTCCTGCTTAATGTCTTGCTTTCCTTCTTTGTTAAGTGAGACAAATATAATACAGTCAATCCTGTTAAGTCACTTTGGTTGCCTGCTCCAAAATAACATCTAATACAGTCTTAAACTACTTTTCATCAAAAGAACAAAAGAAGCATATATTTGGCATATACTGTTTGTGACCCAAATCCCTGTGGGTAATATTTACTGTGACCTTTGTACTGAGAGAAGAAATGCCAGAAATCATTAAAAGTTATATTGCAACACAGCTAAATGGGATACAACAGTTTAATATGAGAGCATTTGAATCTCTTTATTGTGATTTCTTTTTCCCTTCAGAGAAAAGCAATAGCATAATACCCAGCTGCATGATAATATTGGCAAGCAAGGCAATGAATTTCAACTACAAACCCCAAACACTGAATGTGCTGTGTTTTTCAAAGAAACCCCCTTTTGTAAAAGATATGTAATGTCCTTTGTGCCAGGATGGTTTGCATAATAATGGTTTTCTTTAGTTATTCGTTCTCACGTGGCAGAGCTAAGTGAGCTAGTCAGTAACAACATAAAAGATAATTTTCCATTTCCCTAGATCTCTTTTTTCCCCTTCAGCATTTTTTCCCCATTTAGAATGTAAATACTTTTAAGTGTTTAGAAAAGATATCCAGCTATTAACATTTCAGGTTTAATTGTTACTTTTCTTAATCTCTACCTTTCTCATTTCAGCATTCATCTATGGCAGAAGCAGCATTGTTACCTTCCCACTTGTGGGGAACCTCAGACATCTTAAAATAACCGACAAGATAATCAGATGGTGTAAATAAGCATAGACTCATGGACGTTATGGACATCATACCAGTTTACACCAGCTGAGCCCATGGTGTGATGATTCTAAAGGTTGAGTGATATTATTGTTATGAATTAAAAAAGTTGTGAAGCACACGTGCACATTGAGTGGACAGTGCTGTTGGTGATAAAGGCTTCTAAGCAACAAACTTTGAACGGTAACATACACAATAATCTTGCAGTAGTTTTATTCACAATCCTCTAACAATATATTTAAAACATGTTCTAACAAAGAGGATTTTAGCAGTGAATAATTCTCAAGGATGCCATATGTGCATTGAGATGGAAGTCAATTTTTTTTTATCTGTTGAAGACCATGGAAGCAGGACTGGATACTGAATTTAAATTAGTGAATGGGTGGCAAGCCCCCTCCGCGATCGCCGGGGCGGGGGTTTGGCGGTGCCCCTTCCCCCTTCTTGGACAAGGAAGGCGAGGAAAGAGCGGCCGCTCGAGGTGGAGGCCATGGTTGCTAAGCAACAACTCAACAAAGGCGCCCGGGACTCTTGCGTGAGTCGGGATTCCTGGGCGCCATCTTAGCCTCCCCACTCAAGCCTCATTCGGCCAGACGATGAGAGGGGGAGGAGGACGCGCAGCGAGGCGGCGGGAACCAGGCCGCTTGCCTCGAAACTTCTGCAGGGCTCATGAGCTGGGTGGAGCGGGGTGGGATTTCCCCCTCCCTCCCAGAGTTCTGAGGGTCTCCCCCCCCCGCAAAATGGGGAACAGGCTGCTGCCTCCAAACTGTGGTAGGCTTGTGTGCCGGGTGGGCGGGGCGGGATTGCCCCCCTCTCGGATCGCAGTGTGTGTCTCCTCCTCTGCGCGACCAGAAAACAGGTCGCTTGCCACTGAACCCAGTAGGGCTTGGGAGCCGGGTGAGCAGGGTGGGCTCGCCCCCCCCTGGAGATTTGATTGCGCTCCCCCCTCCTTTGCAGCAGGCCAGGAACACACACCCCCTCAGGACCAAGGCAGAGGGAAATTTGGACTGGACCCAGGGGACCTCTTGGAGGGTTGGTTGAGCCCCCCCCCCTGCGCCCATCAGACACACACGGCCCGACCCCCAGGGTAAGCTGTAGGAGCCCAGTAATTGGGGAAGACTGGGGCTATACAGGGTAGCCCCCCACCCACCCATTGGTAATTTTCACCCTGTAAGGTGCTTCTCCCAGTGGACTTGCGGTGCCTACCCTCCCCCTGTACTGGGGGACTACCCTAGGCCTGTCCTAATGGACCTGCATCTAGTTCCCCAGTGGGGACTCAACTAAAGAGATTGGGATTGCGAGGAACAGGGAGTCAATATGCCCCCCCCGCCACAAGGGCCAAAAGAAAGCCCAGGTGAAGAGGGTCATTAAGGCCCCCCCCAAAGGGGCTAAAGCCAAAGGGCAGCAACAGGGTGGGGCCACGCAGGAGGCAGTCCTCCATGCCATGCAGGCCCAGTTATCTGGATATCAGGCCCACATAGAGGAGTTGGAAGGTGGCCGCAGGGAGGTCTCCATGCAGGGAGGTGGTGAGGGAGTAGAAACTGGGCAAGCGTGTCCAATGGGCAAGGTGGTGGGTGGCCCGTCCCCAGGCTATGAGGAGGCCCCGTGATGCATGGGAAGTGGGTGGCATCGGGCCCTGCCTTCTCATTACAGGGACGAGGAACCGGGATCAAGCAGGCAAAGGGAAGAAGGTACCAAGCACAATTCGAGGGCCTCCGGGAAGGGATGCAGGCACTGACTGAGAGCCTGGAAGCAGCCCAGCACAGGCAGCGGGGACCAGTGGGCCCCAGAAGTGGCCCACAATCCTGCTATGGACCTGAACCTACCGAAGGTGAGCAGGGCGGTGATGGCTAGTGGGAAGAAGAAGGGGAGCAATGGGGGTCAGGGCCCTTTAGAGGCCAAGAGGAAGAATGCCCAGCATTACCATGTACACACAGCGAACACGGAAGGAGTCAGTACTCTTCTTGCTCTGAATGGGGTGGGCAACCAGGGGGATTGGAAGCACATGGCCAGGCCAGTGTCTGCGGGCACTGCCCAGCCCACAGGTACAAGGCGGCGGCCCAGGTGTGGGGGGTGGACGAGTGCTGTGCGTGTCAGACTACACGGTGCTGTGGCCACTGGGAAGAGCCCCGCCCCCTGTTGGGGGGGGGGGTACGCAGACGTTTAAGCTCTGCTAGGGGAACATTTTCTCCAAGCCACCAAAGATAAGATCTGGAGTGGTGAATATATTTATATATTCGTCCTCCTTTTTAGTGACCCCATACCAGATCCTAATGATAAGGAAGAGAGGAAAGAAAAGGAGAAGTTCAAAAGGCAAAAGGCCGAGTGCACCTGGTCCAACTGGACAGCTGCTCTTACTATGGGGGTGACACTGGTCAGGTTCCCAGAGCGAGGGCTGGAGATGATCAAGTACTCGGACATTGTGCGCTGAGCATTTGATACAAGTGGACTGAATGCTTGGCTGTGCTATGATGAATCCTTCCGGCATAGGACAGCCAACAACCCATGACTGCACTGGGATCTCCATGTCCATGACATCTGGCTGGAGTGCATCAGCTGCTCCAGGTATGCCCCCCAATCTGATAGTGGCCATGTCCTCTCGCGGGCAGGGGGTACACAGCATGTCGAAGGTGGACAAAGAGGCAGACCGCAGAAGCCATGCCTCCTCAACATGTAATAGGTTCAGGAAGTATGGAGCTAGGAACAGGGGGCGAGTGGGCAACACACAGGCAGGCCCCCACCCACCAAGGGAGTGCCAACCAACCAGTGGGGAAGGGCGTCAGCCCTGGTACGGCATGAAGCCTTACGGCTGGTGACCCGGGACTACCCCGACCGCGTGACCGCCGATTACGTTGTCGAGGGATTTAGGATGGGCTTCGGGATCCCCATGCAGGGCCCTCGTTACCATTTGGGTGCAAAAAATCTGAAATCAGTGACGGGTAATCAGCTACTAGTCCAGAAGAAGATTGATAAGGAGGTGAAGGAAGGTAGGATTCAGGGCCGCCTTGACAAATTGTCTATTTCCACTCTGTGGATATCCCCCCTGGGCATAGTGCCAAAAAAGACCCTGGGGGAGTATTGCATGATTCACCACTTGTCCCACCCTAAGGGGGAGTTGGTGAATGATGCAATTCCTCCTGAACTCTGCTCAGTAAGGTATGCATCATTCGACTCAGCGGTCAAAATGGTGTGTTCCTGTAGAAAGGGTGCCCTTCTTGCGAAGTGCAATATCAAGTCAGCATTCTGTCTCCTGCCAGTGCATCCCAAGGACTTTGAGCTCCTCGGCATGCAGTTCCAGGGTAAGTTTTACTTTGACAAGGCAATGCCCATGGGATGTTCCATCTCAAGTGCGGCCTTCAAAAAGTTTAGTACCATTTTGGAATGGATCACGCGCCAACGTGCAGGACAGAGCTTGATCATGCATTACTTAGATGATTTCCTCTTTGCGGGAAGGGTGGGGACCTCAGAATGCGTGTTCGGAATGCACGCATTACAGAGAGTAGCTGCGGAGCTAGGGGTACCATTGGCGCCGGAAAAAACGAAGGCCCAACGACTAAGTTGACCTACCTGGGCATAGAGCTGGGCACCATAAGCTCGCTATCTAGATTGCCAGCCGACAAGCTCCAAGCCCTCAGGGAATTGATAGGGGTGACAATGGCAGCCACTAAGATTATGATTAAGCAGTTGCTGTCCCTCATGGGTAGCCTTAATTTTGCCTGCCGAGTCATTGCACTAGGGAGATCTTTCATGTCCTGATTATATGCCCACATCAGGAGCGACCATCCCCCGCATCATCATGTCCGGGTGACAAGGGTGATGTGGGAGGATTTGGCAACCTGGGAGGCCTTCCTCCGGGGCTATAACGGGGTGAGTTTCTGGCGGCAATGACTTCTTCTGGAAACAGAGCTCCAAATACAATCTGATGCCGTGGGTGGCCACTGGTTTGGGGTGTACATCAGAGGAAAGTGGTAAGCAGCCCCATGACCTGAGGATTGGGAAACACAGGGGCTAACCCATGACTTAACCTGGAGTTCTTCCCCATAGTGGTGGCATTAGAGCTGTGGGAGACAGAGTTTTCCAACAGAAAGGTCCTGTTCTGGTGTGATAACATGATGGTTGTTCACATCATCAACAAGCTGTCATCGAAATCAGAGAGGGTTATGCGGCTGGTCCGGCATTTTGTACTCAAATGCTTGTGGGCAAACTTTTTGTTTGTGGCCAAGCACGTGCCGGGGATCGATAACGGCATAGCTGATGACCTTTCTCGATTTCAGACAGACCGTTTTCGCCAACTTGCACCAGATGCCATGAAGGACCCAAGCCATTCCTGAGGGACATGTGGAGCCTTGGATTCTAGACCTAAATCAGGCAGTGCAGGGATCCCTCACGCCCAGAACCAGGCGGGCATACAAAACGGCTTTTACAGAGTACCAGGAATACAGGTCAGGGAAAGGTTGGGAACTAGGATTCGCCATCCCTGAGGGGCAAATGCTTCAATTTGCGCTCCAGCTCAGGCAATGAGGTTTGGCACCAGGCACAATTGGGGGAAAAATATCTGCCATCTCCTTTATGAGTCGTCTGGCAGGCAACCCATCTCCTGATGATGGCTTTTTTATGAGCCGTCTGAAGGAGAGTTGGGCCCATAGTGCCCCCCGGACACTGGACATAAGGGCACCCCTCAGCTCCTTACTGCTATCAACCAGGCATTACATACCATGTGTCACTCGAACAGCGAAGTAGTCCTCTTTGCTTCTGCATTTTGCGTGACCCTGTTTGGGGCCTTCAGGATCAGCGAGATAGTCCCCCAATCCCAGCAAGATAGGTCAGGTGCGGCCCTGCAGATCCACGACATGGGTTGGCAGGGAGGTACCTTCCTGTTAAATCTAAGGAGGTCAAAGACGGACCAAAGGGGAACGGGTCGGTTAGTGAGGCTGTGCCCTTCAGACGATGCTCATACTTGCCCTGTCGAAGCAATGAAGCAGTATTTAGTATCCCGCCCGAAGACGGAAGGCCCGTTACTCCTCCAAAGGGATGGGACCCCGCTGACACGATATCAGTTCAGGACAGTTCTCAACATGTGCATTAAGGAAGCCAGCCTGGATCCAGGTTGTTACACCGCGCACTCCTTTCGCATAGGGGCGGCTTCGGTCGCCGCAAGCATGGGACTGCCTGTGAAGCATATAAAACAGATAGGGAGATGGCAGTCTGCTGCGTGTCATTTTTACATCAGGAACACCGAGCGCCCACCACTCAGGCAGGGTGGACCGAGCCAGGAAAAGGGCAAACATGGAAATTGGGAACTGGCTCCAGTGAACAGGGGGGTTCGCAATTTCTCATCTGGAAATTAGGCATTATAGGGATGTGTTATACTGGAGTGATGGGGTCCATCTTTCAGATGGTGGATGTAGCACATATCTCGTAGTCCTGAAATGCAGCCTAGTAAAAATCCTCGAAAGTTGAGTTTAGGGCAATGAACCAGCCAAGCAAAGCTGGCGGTTCTGATGGTGGTAGGCTGAGTTCAGGCCAATGGTTAAAAGTTGAAAGGGTTAGCATAGCATAGGGTAGCAACATCTCCCTAAGAGATGGGCATAGGCCCTACATAGCCTCTCAGTGAGACCCACTGTATGTCAGCCCAAGGGTGAGAGATGAGCGGCCGAACCTGCTGGGCCGACCATGTACCAAACAGTAGGATTACGGTGTCCTCACCCTTGTTGTTTAAACCCCCGCCTCGGTGGGCGAAAGGGCATAGGTGTGAACAACCCGCTCTGACCCGGTTAATCCAGTGTGTTAGGAACAGGCAGAGGGAGCTACGAGACAGGGGAGGAGGAGGGGATTCAGGACAAGGATTGCCCGCCGACCTCGGAGATAACCCACCTAGGGCGCCGACACGCAGCGAGAGCCCCGGCGCTAGTCCCCGGCAACAGGAAACCCCCGCAGAGGCCCCATCCCCGAAACCGGAAGTAGGGGAACAAGCAGAGCAGGGAATCCCTGAGACTGCCGAGAGTGAAGGGGCGGGGCCAGCAATGAAGCGTCGCCGCTCTGCACGCCTGCAGGCGTTGCAGGGGCGGGGCTAGGAGCACTTAAGGCCGGTTCCCACAGGGGCTCAGAGCCGGCGATCAGTTTGACTGTGAAGCTGGCCCCCGAGCGTGGTGTAGAGAGCGGTGTAAAGCCAAACTTGGTCTGAGAGTCTGTGGTCGTGGAGAGAGAGAGAGAGAGAGAGAGAGTGAGTGAGGTGAGTGTTTGGAAACTGTGTTGTCCTTGTCCCATTCTGTATATAGTGTGTGTTGTGTTGTGTTACTGTTGGGGGCACGGGTGCTGTTCCCCTAGGGCCCCCTTGCGCTCCTCCCCTAGGCGTGGTGGGAGTTCCTTCCCCTCCTGTCTCCCTGCCTTAAATCCCCTTCGCCCTTTCCCCACTGTGCTGCACTAGATCCTTACCCTGGGCACTGTCTCGTACAGGGTGGGGTGCGTGGGTGTGCTTGAGCGTGGGCAGGGACCTTGTCCCCCCGTGGAGTGCGGAGGGGGCACGCTCACATTCTCCGCTGATCCCGTTCCCTGTGATGACACGGCCTCGCTTCTCACGGAGCTAATTGGACCACCTAATACCCTGAGGGAACTCTTTAGGCGCGGAACTGTGATCGCCTCCGTCCCACGGGAGTCCCCTGAGTGTGAGGTGTGTGTGTGGTGGGTCAGGTCTGTGGGTTCCCTTATCCCCCCTTCCCTTAGAACCCTCACACAGTGGTTGGGGTAGGGTGTAAGTTAAAGAAGTTGGTTAAGGTAGGGCACAGGATGATTCCCCTCGGGCTTAACCCGAAGACGTTAGAAGAGGGGCACCGGGAAAACAGGACAGCGCCTTGTCCTGGACAGGAACCTTCTGTGGGGATGGTTAACAGTTAGGAACAAGAGATAGATAGGACCCCAGTTCAAAGGGGGAAGTGGGAGGGCTACCCCTTCCCCCTTTTTGGCTACTAATAAAGAGTGCGACCATTCAAACCCATATATCGAGTCCTTGTCTTCTTTGAGGGGGGTGCGTCAACAATAAATTTATTGCTCAATACTGGGCCACACATCTGCCCTGCCCCCTAGCCCAAAAATTCCATCCCCTGGCCTAAATTTAATTTGACTCCATTTAAAGTTAGCTAACAGCCTAATCCTATGGCAGTGAATGGGTGCACTATCAGTTAGCACACACACTAGTGAATGACAACTGATAACGTGCACATTATCTGCCAAATCATTGGGTGAGTGGTGTGAAGAGCAGCTATGAGGGTGAGGAGGGGGGCAGCGGCAGCTCTGCAGTCAATAGTCTATGGACCAATTGTCTGAGAGCCACCAAGGGCCTCTTGGACTGAGCCACATGTTGAGCACCCCTGGACCAGGGCAGAAATCATGTCCTTGCCTAAATCATGTCCTGTACAGATAAATGGAAATTGGAAAGGCAGTTACCATTGAAAACCAAAATAGACCCATTGTAGTCTATCGATGAAACTGTGGCTAAATGGGGACAATCCCATGCCCCACTGATCCCCCTCACGTGCGAATATGCATGGTTTCCGCACAACACAATGTGTCCCAAATGGAGGTCTGCACAATCTGTGTGTAGCTGCGTGGGGCATAGGATCGGCCCTTCTGTTAGAACTCCCACTGATGGAACCAATATTTCACCCAATCAGAGTTCTTTAAGGAAAAGTTCTCAAGTACATTGACTGAAGCTTCCAGAGGATTTTCCCAATTATGTCACTGGGTACCCGTGTGCTGGGTACCCTCGTCCCCCCTCCCATGCAGCAGGGCTTTGAGCAGTGGGGGCTGTCTCCTGCCATGAGCTGCCATGTCACCACCAGGGCGGGAATTTGGTCAGGCTGGGGAAGAGAGGTGAGGCAGGGCCGGGTGCTGACTTGTGTTGGCAACGCCTTGGCCCACCCCAGCCATGGTGGGATCTATGGCAATAGCTCGGCTGCCCTGCATGGGGGGCTTGTCTGCCCAGATCCTCATGCTGGCCCCACAGAGTGGCAGCTGCATTTACCCACCAGGGGGCTATGCGGGAATTGGTCTCCAGCAGCTCAGGTGGCTGCACCCAATGTTATCTGCTAACTGTGCTGAAATGTGGCTTCTTATAGTATTATTTACCAATATAAGGAGCATTATGCACTAGCAACCTCCAAATTTCATGTGAAAAGTCCACCTATTATTTATATATGAATCTTGCACCTCTGCTGTTTAAATATATATATGATTTTTGTTGTGGACAGCAACAAGGAATTATCACAAGCATAAACGGTTGAGATGCTATCAGTAATGAATTGGAGGAGAGAAAGGGCAGAGACACATTACAATAATAATAGCACTATTGCCCAACTGTTTGTGTACAATTATGCTGAACAGTACTGAATGAAGGTCTGAATACCAAAATGGTGAAACTGAAAAACCAAAGTGAACAAACTAAAATAAATGAAGAAATTAATATGTGAACATTGAATACTCAGACAAAGATCATTTGGCTAGCCCTTAGTGCATCTAAACCAGCAAATAATCTTTCAGGTTAAATACAGAATAGGCTATTCCTTTCAGT
Source organism: Sphenodon punctatus (assembly GCA_003113815.1). Classification (NCBI taxonomy): domain Eukaryota; kingdom Metazoa; phylum Chordata; class Lepidosauria; order Sphenodontia; family Sphenodontidae; genus Sphenodon; species Sphenodon punctatus. The sequence continues at coordinate 76,377 of QEPC01005544.1, read as the reverse complement.
CCTAACTTGTAGAGAGATTCTCCCATCCCTGTATTATGCTGCAACTGAATTATCTTAATAAGAACTAAAAGAGAACATCTAACTGGGACAAATCTAAAGGAAGTCATTCAGTGCTTTTTATTCTACAAGCAATTAGCTGAGCCCCAGGGCTAAGTCCTGACCCCCAGAGCAGGGGCGGCTGGTGGGTTTTGATGTTGGAGGGGCACTGGTAGTAAGGCCAGGGCAGTGGGCCTAGGGGAGGAACCTAGTCTAGGGGTGGAGCCAGGGATGCAGTAGACAGAGCCAGGAATACGGTAGGTGGATCCAGGGCATAACCCATTCAGCAGTAAGGAGTTCCCAGGGTTAACATTGGATGGACATTACATTACTTAATCCAGCAATTTCAGTTAGGCAGGTTATATTCACCTCTTCTGCCAGGTTTAAAAGCAGGCAGATCACCAGACTAACAGTTACATCTCAGGATTTCAAAACCTCAATTTTATCACAAACTAACATCACATTTCTAACATTCTGAACACCCATAAGATCACCAGACTAACCGTTACATCTCACGATTTCAAAACCTTAATTGAATCACAGGGCATTAAATACTAAACCCCCCTCACCCTCTGCTGCATGTGCGTTGGGGGGGGGGATTAGTATTTAGCACTCCACATCATAAAGTGAACAAAACCCATATAAAAACCAGAAAACCACACATAAACAAACCAAACCATTCCCACAAGCCCCCAAAGGCATCCCCGGCAACCAAACACCTTTGCAGGCACACAAGCCTTTTTAAAAAATTTTGGCCAGTTTCAGGAATGCATTGCCACCGAATCAGACACATCCAGACCAGCATCCCCAGTAGCTTCACCAACAAACTGCCTGTTCAAAAACATAGACTCCTTTTTAAAACACAGTTTTAAAAAACAGCTAATACATCTGGTGGGTTTCATGGAGGAATCTTGTCATCTTTATTAGAGTCTGTCACTGCTGCTAGAGTAGCCTAAGTCTAGGTGTTAGTAGCCTAAAACTAAGGGACCACCATCCAGCAGGGTGGCGGAAAGGGGGAATATTTCCCTCCAAAATTAGAAGTGCAGGAGATTTTGGCAATTTGCCACCCTAACCTTTAGGGGAATCAAGGTGACAAAGCCATCCCCCCTTCCCCTCCCCCCGCATACACTTTTGTCTGTGGTTATGTGACAGGAAGCAGCCCTCATTGCTTTCAAAACCCTTCAAAGCAAATTCAATGCAGGGAACAGAAATGACAGTTGCGCTGAGGTGGCCCAACCCGGGCCGGGAAGCCGTGGCAGATATGGTCAAAACCAGGTTGGGCTACACAACAAATGTGCCCATGGCTGGGCCACCAGGGAGGGCAGAGAGATGCACAAACATGCAGCCAGCTGGCCCCACCACCATGCTGCGCCCAGCATCCCGTGCCCTGCCATGACGGGTAGCTATTGCAGCCAATGATGGCCAGACATGGTGGACCCGATCTGGGCTGTGTCTGCCAGGACACAGCAGATATGATAGCCCACTGTGGCCCGCTTTGGCCTGATTGGGTGGACTTTAGCCCGGGCTGTATCCTGGACATGGTCCAGGGGTGAGAGTGTGGGCTAGCCGTCGACACAACCCAGGGCAATCCGGTGTAAAGTGGGTTAAAGTGGACTACAGTGGCCCAACATCACATCTGTTTTTACCCTCTGTCTCAGTACATACTCTATACTGTGTTTGCTGAGCTAGTAGCCTTCTGAAGGTTAAAGAAGCTGATTTTGCCCCCAAATGCAGTTAATTTTGTCACAGGTGAACTTTACTGTAATCAGATTTGCAGTTTGCACTTTGCTACGATTTGAAGCAACTGGCTAGTCTCATTGTCACTGAATACATATGCTTAGCTCCATCCCTGCAAACTTCAAATCCCTCCTAAAACCCTAACTCTTCCATCAGGCTTTCCTTAATTCCTCACTCTATAGATAGTTCATTGTTGCATCTCCTTATACCATGTTATCCTTCAGGATTCCCTTCCTCTCCTTGTAACTAAGCCTGTGCATCTGCATCTTCATCCCTGTTTCTTCCCCCTTCCCTGTCCATCCTATATTGGAAGTCTCTCAGGGCAGGGGCCCATTTCTAATCTAAATAATAAATAATGATAATTCTACTTCACTGAAAAGTACTTTTAACAGCAGGAGAAATCCACCATGCTTCAGGACGTAAACATAACCAGGAGAAAACGTCCTCTGTAGTACTGTACATTTACAAGTCTTTTGAACCAAGAAGAGCCTGGAGGAAAATTTAGATATAAGTGCAGTTGGTGCTACTTAATCGGGCTTTCTAGTTAAATGGGACAGAACTCTGGGGGCAGCAGTTTTTCCCACTGCTATTTGTGTCACCGGTATGCTAGACCCTTTAATTGGGGTGCAGTATATTCCAGTGTTGAAGGGAGATCACTTTCAAAGTGTTCCTCCTAACTCAGAAGTTGGAGCACCTTAAACAGTTTGTGCAGGAAAGCAGAAATAGGGGAAGATAAAGTTTGGTCCAAAGCAACCCAGGGTGATTTCAGACATTACGGGACCCGTTGGCCCCGTACCGAAATCACCCAATTCATTCCCCGCCAGGATCACCCCATCACGCCGTATCAGACGTGCCGGGGAGATCCTGGCGGGGAATCTGGGAGGGGGCGGGGCCGCGCGGCGCAATGTGCGGCCGCACGGCCCCACCCCTCCCCGCACCCCGCCGCCCGCCCTCCGGGGAGACGGGCGGGTGGCGGGGCCAATGAGGCCGTCGCGTCGGGCCGGATTCGCCATGGCCCGGGATCCCGCCGGTGATCCCGGGCCGTGGCGCCCGACGAGACGAGACGCCGGGGTTCACCCCGACGTGGAATTACATTCAACACGCGGTGGCTGCCGGTCCCTCCGCTTCGGCCGCTCGCGTGGTGAATGTAATTCCATGCCGTGGTAACATCTGGGGGGAAACATCCGTTTCCCCCAACAGACGTTCTGAAATCACAGCCACCACCCGGAATTGAGCGTGGTTGACTGTGATCTTGTAATGTCTGAAAATACCCCCAGTCATGGAAAAGTGCACAGCTGACATGTAACTGAAACAACACATTTCATAGTTAATCAAAATTGTATGCAATTTTATTCCTCTTAATTTAGAAATTTTAAAAAGAGTAAAAAAAAATCTCTTGTGCCATGTCATAAATTATGAATGCACAGAATAATTGTAACTAAGTCATCTTTCCTTTAATTGGGACAGTTGCTGTTTTGGTATATTTTTAACCTTGTGGGTGGTATGACAGATGCAGGGAGAAGTGTGCCTGGACCAGGAACTGTTCTCTGAACCACTTGCAACTGATCGCTCTCCAGGAGAGGGTACCAGATCAGAGGGGCTAATGGTGTGCTCCAGCGTGCTACTTCAACTGCAGCAGGGAGGTAGTATAATGAATTTTACATGACATCTTCCAGTCACAGTGAAAGGTTTTCATGTACTTTTTCATGTAAAAGGATCCCCCTTTTGTCCAGTACTGTAAGCAGATACCTGCAGATAGGTTAGGCAGACTTCACCCAATGAACAGATATGTAACACTATGGAAAAGATGATGTTATGATGGAGGAGTCCTGTAGATTCTTATAGCTCTCAAGCAAGTGATATATACTACATCATGCAAACCTTACACAGGTGATAAGAACAGCATTGAAGTTAACACTACTGAGCATACTCCGTCTAAGAAAGAACCATACCTTGCTGAAGTCAATTCAAGTCTTCCCATTTATTTCAATGGGCCAGACTCCCTAATTGGGTGTGTCAAGGGTGTAATTCTATCATTTTATAGATTGCCACAAAGATCATTGTGTTTTGTCTTGACAATAAATCCTCCTTGTCCATCCTTGATTGTAATCCCCTTGGGCTAGGAACATGTCTCTTACTAAGACTGTTCAACACTGGGAACATTACTAGCACTATCGATGACAAATTATAATATTACATATAAAAATATGACATAAAATAAAATACATTAAAATACCTTAATTACAAATAATTAAAACAGAGCCATTGGGTGTTTCCAGACAAGACGGCAGCAAAATACCACCATGGACTTACCAAGTACAGAGTTGGGTCGCCACCACAGCTGGAATTGGTTCAGGGCACCAAACTTGCAAGGTGAGGGTCAGGCCACTGGAAAGGGTGGAGAGATGCACAGACGTGCGTCCGTCCACCTCCATCCCCTCACTACCTCCAGAGGCTTCAACCCCATCACAACAGGCAGCCATGGCGGCCAATCACAGCAGCCATGGTGCCCAGAACTGGTGGGCACTCCGGGCTGTGTCAGGAAAAGCAGGCTTTCAAACAAGACAGCCCACTTTATGCCCAGTTGGGCGGCTGGATCCCAGCTGTGTTGCTTTCCCAAGTCACAGCCCACGTTAGTTGCCAACACGACTGGGATCTATTCCGTGCCAACATCTGGCCCCCAGAAACGGATGTGATACTGGTCCATGAGTTAATTGGTCAAAGTGGAGTGAAGTGGGCCACCATCACATCTGAAAACACCTATAAAGTGTATGCAAAGCTGGCGGGTTAAAAAACCCAGAGGTGCATGTTCCATGCTTAACTCAGTGCTGCAATCAGAAGCTTAGTGGAAGAAGAGTGTGAGGATATGGAGGCCCCATCTAGTCCATCTTCTTGGGATGAGTTTCAGGAAGTGACGCCAGCCAATGCAGTGGATGTCCTGGAGTCGGTCAGAGCCACCAGTTGTGAATTAGATCCATGCCTGTCCTGGTTGGTGAAAGCCTCCAGGGAGACTTTGGGGACGGTGCTGGCGAGGGTAGTCAATGCATCCCTTAGGCAGGGGAGATTGTCACCCAGTCTCATGGAGGCTGTGGTGCACCCCCTGTTGAAGAAGTCATCTTTGGATGTGGACACACTCACCAGCTACCAACCTGTCTCTAATTTCCCCCTTTTAGGGAAGATTATTGAACGGGCGATGGCACGGCAGCTCCAGGGTCATCTGGACAGCATCGGTTTCCTTGACCCTTTTCAGTCTGGGTTCCGCCCTGGCTATGGTACAGAAACGGCGTTGGTGGCCTTGGTGGATGATGTCCACCGGGAGATGGATGCAGGACATTCAACATTTCTGGTCCTGCTAGATCTCTCAGCCACTTTTGATACCGTGGACCATGGGCTGCTGTTGATACGACTGCGAGCTCTGGGGGGGTCTAGATGGGACTGTCCTTGGGTGGTTCCATTCATTCCTCTCAGAGAGAAGCCAGTGGGTGGTGTTGGGGGTTGAAAAATCATGCTCCCGGGCCTTAAACTGTGGCGTTCTGCAGGGTTCAATTCTGTCTCCGCTGCTGTTTAATGTATATATGCAGCCCTTGCAGGAGATCATGAGAGGGTTTGGGGTGCAATGTTACCAATATGCTGATGATACACAGATGTACTTCTCCTTTTCAACCAACCCAGGTCCTGCCATCTTAGTACTTTCCCAGTGTTTGGAGACCGTGGCGGATTGGATGTGGCAGACCAGACTGAGGCTCAATCCCGACAAGACGGAGGTAATAGTAGTTGGTAGGGCAAGGGAGGTAGTGGCCCCCCTGGTAGGGTGGGGTCCACCCTCCAGTAGCCCAGCAGGTTCGGCATCTGGGAGTGTTATTGGACTCAGACCTCCGCCTGGATCGACAGGTGGAGGCGGTGGCTAAAGCCGTCTTCCACCAGTTGTATCTGGTGTGGAGGCTGTGGTCGAACATTTCCAGGCCCGACCTGGCCACCCTCATTCATGCCTTCATCACCTCGAGGCTAGGCTACTGTAATGCACTCTACGTGGGGCTTCCCTTGACGCTGGTTCAGAGGCTGCAGCTAGTGCAGAATGCGGCAGCCCGTCTCCTTACAGGCACGGGTCGACAGGACCACATTACGCCCGTGCTCTGTGCTCTGCACTGGATGCCTATAGCATACCGAGCTAGAATCAAGGTGTTGGTGTTGACCTATAAATCCCTACATGGTCTGGGCCCCTCATATCTTAGGGACCGCCTCACTCTCTGCACCCCAGGATGACCCCTTTGGTCTGTTGGGGGCACCTTCCTGGAGGTCCCCCATGTAAAACGGTGGCATGCCGTGACTCTGGAACTCCCTTCTGGAGGAAGCCCGCCTGACCCCCTGTCTGTTGGCTTTTTGCTGAGCCTCTAAGACCTGGCTGTTCACCCAGGCCTTCGGAGGGGATGATGGGAGGATGGAGTAGTGTGTGCGTGGTGTGTGTGTGTGTGTTTTATAGAATTTTAGAATGATATTGTTGTTTCTATTTTTAAAATTTTTATTGTTGATATTTTGCTTTTGTAAGTTGCCCTGAGATGCCATGGCATGAGGGGGTGACTAAAAACTGTAAATAAATAAATAAAAAATAGTGCCAACTTGATTGGACATCTGATAACCAGGGTTCCTAGTTTTCTCTTCCAAAAATTGGAAATTCTTTGAGGAAAAAAACACCCTAAATTCTCTGATTAAAAACTCCCAAATCTGTGGGGTTTGGCTGTTAATTTAGAAAGTGTTTATTGCAAATTATTCATTTTTAGTGACAATTTGATGCACTGGTTGCCACTGTCATTCAAATAACAAAATAAAACAATATCCCACACCAGCCAGCCCTGGAAGGTGTGTGTGGCGGTGCCGCTCCAACTCCCTCGTGCCCGCACAGACCCCAACATACCTCTGCCTTGCCAAAAGTCAGATGTTCTTGCACCAAATCTCTTCTCTCGGATGCAGGCACACACCAGAACCTCCAGAGAGCTTCCATCTCCTTTAAATTTCCACTACCACAGCTGCTGCCAGTGAGTTTTTGCAGACAGAAATTTCCCAGAAAAAACCCAGGAATTCCGTGTTTTTCTCTGGGAAAACAGGAATTCCACATTTTTCTCTGATAAATCAGGAATTCCATGTTTTTCTCACTAAATGGAAAACTTGGAACCCTGCTGATAATGAACACTGAACTATTATTATTATTGGCTATTAATAAAGAGATACACATTTCCATTCACCAGCTAGTCCTCATAAAAAATCAAATTCTCCAACACATCCTGGGCAGACTGGGTAGGTGATACAAATTCATTTGGGAGAAAAACAACCATTAAACCACTCAAAGTCAAACTGTGGCTTTCATTTGAGTCTAGAGGATGGATCAGAAGCTGTACCACAGCATGGGAACCTAAATACAGCGGAAATGAGTAACTAATTTTCTACAGTATTACTATTAACTAATTTTGTACAATAGGGTTTTGCCATTGGCAAGACCCAAAATTTCAAGTCACCTTTTGGGTGCCTGACCAACCTTCAGTTGCCAATATGGGTACCACCCTGTTACCCAAATATCAGGTATTACTGTTACTGAGTTACCAATTTTCAGTTTCCCCAAACTATGCTGATTTACTGTGTAACTGTTTTATTGTCTGTCTGAATGTACCTAACCATTTCTCCATCTTCGTAAATGATGCACAACAGGAAATGGAAAACTGGAAATTGGATAATGGTATTTTAATAATTTGGGTAACTCGCTGGGCACTAAATGGGTATCATTTAATGCTGATCTGCCCAAAGCAGCTCATCTACCCCAATTCCAGTGGGTACCCATTCCTACAGGCACCCATTTCAGCTCTAAATGTAAAGCACATTGTAAGAGATGCTCTGACTCCATCTGAAAGGTTTCAGTTTGAGTTTCCCAGAGGCTGGTTGCACCATAGCCCTAAACTGTATTTCTGCTCTTTGAGAAATTTAGTGGTTCAGCCAAAACCCACTATAACATCTGTGGTCCCCACTGAGCATGTGAATGCACAAGAACAAGGAACACTCATTGCATCCTCTCTTCTGCCATTATATCTACTCATATGCTGCCTAAATCATGTCCTGTATAGGTCAATACAAAAGCAGTGCCCACTATTAACAAGCAAAACTAAAGCCTCCAGTTGAAAAACTCCTTGGATGAGACCCAAGAGAGGAAAAAGAAACATTGGGTCCGGATGAAACAGCAAGCTTGCCTGGATGCTAGGTGAAATAGCATTTGGTTACATAAAAATGTGCAGGCAGGGACAGATTTATTTCCAAACCCTTGCTATGACAACTTTACAAGTGTGGGGCTAGGTTTTGAGTAAACTGAGCTCTTTCCCTGTTGCATGACCTCTATACAGGAAAATGTAGAATTCATCCAAAAACAGAGTCCTAGTGAATTTTAAATATCGGGGATAAGCTGGAAATCCAGTCACCAAGAAAGTTTTTCAAAACAGCCAAGCCCTGAGCCTTGATGAATCAAAGCATATAAAATGTTCCTTGCCTATATATATTTGAAAACAAAAGGTTTATTCTTGTGTGTTGGCATTCCTTCATTGGCGCCATTTATTTTTTATGGTGCTGAGAGCGTGACTGCATTTTTCTGTCAGTGTATTTGATTGTATATGACTGCTGCTTCAAGTTTACAGGAATTTCTTGTTTTTGAGGAAAAATAAAATCTCAGCCAAGTGTTTACTTAACTCCCTTTTAGAATTAGGCAACTGATATCTTTGGAAAACTCTTTAAGGGTTATATCTTGTAGCACCCATGAGAACCTTGCTTTGCTTCCAAAGCTGCATGTGCCACTCATGGAGAGAAAGATAGGCTAACAGATGGGACAATAACCCATTGGAGTCTGGGTTCGGTCCATACAGTCCCCACTCACATGTTTAACATGTAGAGTCTAATAAATGGGCAGCCCCCTGAGTGTAGTTCTTGTGCATTCAGGGAGCTACTGCTCAGCCCTCACTCACAGGTTTAGCGTGGCAAGTCTAATACATGGGCAGGAGTTCTTCCCCACAGGGATCCACCCACCAACCCTCCCCACCTTCTCAGTATCCTGCCCCTTATGATGACTCAAAGCCACAGCGAATCATGGGAAGAACAAGTCACACCAACTGTTTCTTTCCTCTGGGGTATGACTCCACGAGGTGGTCCAGCACTTCCTATCCCCGCCCACCCATGGAGGTTAATAGCGCCTGCTATCCCCGCCCACCCATGGAGGTTAATAGCGCCTGCTATCCCCGCCCACCCATGGAGGTTAATAGCGCCTGCTATCCCCGTCCACCCATGGAGGTTAATAATACCTGGGTTTATACCTGCCAGCACTTGGTGGATGGAAATAACCTTTTGCTATGCCCATAATGCTGAGTTTATTAAGCAAATCACATACTTTATTGAGCACCCATAGTGAAAATGTAAAGCAAAAGTAAAAATTGAAATTGAAAGCAGTTAGTCTTTGCATGTTGTCACAACCTGGTTTCTCGCATCCATGGCTCACAGCAATATACTGGCAGGTAGCAATACACAGATTTACTGGGGTTGTGCTCCCTGTGGTGGTGGAAATTCCCCTCAGTTCTCATAAACCCCCCAGCCAAACATTCACCTCTTTTATCCTCTCTCTATCTTCTGCATTACCATATAGTGAGGGCAGAAAACATCCTTGCTAGCGAGGGTGCTCTTTACTTCTCTGCTTGTCCAAACCTCGTATAGGGCAACAAGCTCTCCTTCAGTCAGTTCACATTCCTTGTACTCTGAGTCCTTTGTTTCCCCCAAAAGAATAAACTCCGCCATTCAATCAAGGCACTCCCAGTGGCCCCATGGGTATCTTATTACACAAGTATCCTCTCACTGTCATCTGGGCAGTTATGAGGAAAAAATGGCAGGGAAGAACCACCCTCCATTAGTGACTGCCCTACTTCTGGCATTGTACAAATATCCAGAAAAGTCAGAATTGCATTCATATCCCATTCTTTCATCTCATCCAGGGCTCCGACTCTTCCATTCTGCTGAACGTGGAACTGTAGCAGGGTTGTGTCATGTCTATTCTCCATCATGCATGCATAGAACTCCATTGTATCCATGTGCCAGCTTATGAGTGCATAGGCTGCCTCAGAGAATGGGTCTGACAGTTCTCTCTCTACATTTCTTTATTTCTTTATTTTATTTCTTTATATTTATTGGCCGCCCCCTCGTGCCCATGGCATCCTGGGGCGGCTCACAACAAAGTAAAACAACAATAAAAACATATAAAAACATCATCACAATAAATAATTAAAACCCCACCCCCACCGCATCACAAAATTCCACCCCCCCTCCCTACCCTACCCTCGCACCCTACCAAACTTACCCCTGCCATGTGGGCAAACTATGGGCTGGTTAAAGACCATTTGGCTCAGGCAGCTGTGGAACTGACCAGGCCAATAGTCTGGGAACAGACCTCTAGTCTATACCCCAGCGCCTGGCCTCACTGTCTTCTCCTGATCAGCAACAATCTTGAGTCAGGACTTCACGACCCAAGACCTCCCTCCAGACATCAACCCAAGATGCTGCCCATCCGGTGTCCTTGGAATTGCTAGACCCTAAGGCAAAAACCTCACGATCCATGGCTCCCACTCTGATGCCTTTAGCACCTACAGTTCATGTGGCCACATAAGTAGGTACCTCAGAGATATCTGCACCCGCTACTGTTCGACCTCCAGCTTGAGTATCCAGTAGTGCTAAGCTGCCATTCTCCAGTTTAGAACCAGCACCTGTGGTGACATCTCTGGGACTCCACCCCACAGCAACAATATCACTGCCAGCAGTGGCTCCTGTGACACCTGTACCCAAAATTGCAGTGCAATCGCTGCCCGCAGCTCCTGTGGTGCGTGAACCTGTAATGACTGTCCGGTCACCCAGACCAGCAGCAATGCCAAACAGAACCCGACCAGCAGAGCCAGAGATCCTCTTGGAACTATTCTCTGGCGTGTGTGAAGCATGGAGAGGGCTTTGGTGCTTTTCATGGGGGTGGAGTGCAGGGGGAACCAAGGTGTGCGGGTTCCACATAGGAGAGCGTGAACAGCCAATGAGGATTAGGAAGTGGCGCCTGCTCCTGCACAACAGTGCTTGCAGTTGCAGAAGCAACATGCTCAAGCAAGGAGTTCTGGAACTGAACGGACTGGGACAGGCTGCTTTGCATCTGTGCCCACATCTCACTCATTTCCTTGCTAGCCTTCTTGATCACACTCTCCGAAAGCTCAAACTATTCCATAAGTGGGTCCAGTGCTTGCCCTCTTGCCAGTGGTCCAGGTGGGCCTTGGCAACAAAGGTCTTGTGTTCTGCCACACCAGCTGCCTATGCTCCCTGGCCATACTGTAATTGGCACTGTGGATCTCATCTGCCTGCTACATGGTCTCCGCAAGTGGCTCCCTTGCTAAATCCTCCCTGCACCAGTGGTTGCAGACCCGTAGGTCCTAGTTCCGCTAATACTTGTGGTGGAGGTGTGTGTGTGTGTGTGTGTTCCATCCATTGTGCTGATGAACCTGTAACAAAGCAATAAGGAAAGCGATTAGTTCAGACCACCCCACCCACCTTCCAGACCTGGTGTTTCAAGCCCCTGCCTACCTAATTTTAATCTCTCTGCCTGCCTGAAGGAATTAGTCCCTGGCCTATGTGGCTGCTAGGGAAATCACTGCAGCAGGATCCCAGTGTCACACAGTTGTCCTCCTGCAATCACCGTAGAGGAATGAAATATACAGTAATCAGCCTCCACCATTCACACCGACTGTCTCCCTCCCTGACTGCCATTGTGACACACACACACACACACCAAGCTGTCAGCCCACCATCCCACCCCCCACCAGCCTGCAGGTCCACCAGGATGTTTTCCAACTCCAACCATTCCTGTCCTGTGGAGCTGTTTCCTAGCTATTTTCCTGCTGATCCTCTGTGTTCTCCAGCAGCTACCTCTCTCAGCATAGTAAAAAAATAAAAACATAATTAGATAACAAACTATAGACCTGAAGCAAAAAACTCTTGGCAAGTACTGCTTCTATCAGAAGCAGGGCACTTCCCAAGATTCACACAACATGGAAACTAACCAACTTTCCCATTGTTTTTGCCATTTTCTGATATTTTTTCATGTTAAACGGGGCTGTCAAAGGCCAGTTCCAAGCCCCATGTATGCCGCATGTGCACCTCTGGGGGCAGTGGAGGTGGAAACTTGCCAACTAAGCACTGGGGAAGTACTATAAATTGCCAAAACTGCCATAAAACTGTCATAAAATTCCCAAAAAGTGAAGAAAATGTTCCAGGAAGTGACTAAAATAACAAATAAATCCCTGAAATGATGAAAGTGACAAAAAAACATGGTGGAAGCACAGAATCACCAGAAACTGACAAAGTACCAATGGTCGTTTGCAAGCACCCCCAAAAGGTAAGTATTTCCCTTCAGAATGGGAACACTTCTCTCATCTCAGACCTACTTCTCTACAAAGGCAGCATCCAGGTCCTCTGTGCTCTTGACCAGAACCTCAGGTGGCTCTTTTAACAAGGGCTGATTCTCAAGCTAGAGGGATGACTACACAGTGAGAGTCACAGTGTCTGTATCGATCCATGCCATCTCTGTGGCAAAGATGCCTGCTGGCAGTCACGGCCTCCATGGTGAGAACAGGAGCAGGAGTGGTTGAAGTGGGGGAGCCATAGCCACCTGCTTCTGGCCCCTTGCAAAGGCACAGCCGTACAGGCAGGATGCAACAGTGGCTCCATCCACACAGAAGAACCAATGAAAAATAGGAAGATGTTTGCCTCCCATGGCCGGAGGTGAAGTTATTGTCCCGTATCTTTATATATCTGCACCTCCGGTCCTTGTCCCGCTGCTGGCACAAATTCAATCCTAGGTGTAGACCTGCTGCACCATTTGGACCAAGGTCTCTTGGAATGCTACCTCGTTCTTGTAGCACTTCACCAGCAAAAGTCTTGGTGAGTGCTGCATCCATGGGAAGCAGGGCATTCATTGAGATTCACCAAAACTTACCAGCTTTGCCACAGTTTTATCCATTTTCTGTCATTTTTTAAAAGTTGAATAGGGCTGCCAAAGGCCGATCCAAAGCCCTGTGTGCACCCCACACACACCCTCAGGGGCTGTGGAGATGAAAACTTGTCCAGCTAAGGAACAGTGAAGTGAAGTGCTGTAAAATTGCCATAAAAACTGTTGAAAAGGTGACAAAAAGGTCCCAGAAAGTGACAAAAAGTGACTATGGATGTCTTTAGACATAACGTCAACGGGTGTCTGAATGTGTGTTTTGACCTTGATATAAACACCGGTTTGGCCCCATGTTCACCATGTGATGCTGTTTAGACACACAACCCATCTTGGGACAAATTGGTGTTTTGCTCGCCACCTGATCTCGGCATACAAGTGCTGCCACCTTGTTCTCCGTGTTGTACCTGCTAACATGCCACATGGCCAGGTGTTCAGCCGGAACATGCAAATTGTCCTTGTGATGCAATGGTGTTCACATTGCATGTTCAACAGGTGGCCAAATTGGTGTTGGGATTGTTATGGTGCTTACACATAATGGCTAAACATTATGTGTGCTATGGGGTTTTGACACCCAATCTTTGTTATGTGTAAAGACACCCAATGTGTCCTGGAAAGAGACGAAAATGACAACAACAACAAAATGGCAGAAGCACAGAATCACCAGAAACTGGTGAAGTTCCAATGGACATTTGCAAGCACCCCTGAAAGGTCAATATTTCCCTTTGGAACGGGAACATTTGCTCTTGTCTCACCCCTATTCACCAGGGTTTATTGGACCTTTTGCTCCTCCCATAGAGTGATGAAGGCCTTGGTCTCTTCCTTGGTCCAGGGAATGCAGCATTGGTAGGCAGATTGGTAGGCAGAGAGCATCTGTGATTGCACCGTGGTGGTAGCAGTACTGGTTGTTGCCTGACTGTCAGTTTGAGGCAAGTCATTACATAGAATGCAACAGCTGGGAAACAGAAAGCATTGGGTATGTATGGTCAACCAGGTAGAGCTGGGGAAATGCATGTTTGAAAATGACAGGGTGGGCTTTTAAGGTGGATATTACATGTGCACCAGTGAGAGCGAGTGTGGAGAGAGGGGCCAGAAGTGGTCACTCACTCAGAACACTCTAGGCTTTTTTCCCACAATTCTTTGGTGCTGGTGGACCTGTACGTAACACACAGAGGCTGCATGCAGTCTAATTGACAGGATGCAGACATGTAGGCGCACATTAGCCCACATTCACCCAGACAGCAGGCTCTGCATGTTTCATGACCCTGCCATGAGTGGGGCTGCAGATCTGGTGGGTGGTGGCCAGGACACTCACCTGACATGGGCTACCATCTCATTTGTTAAAACCCATATAATTGTGTCAAAACTGCCCTGACAAGAAGGATCATCAACTTTTTTCATGTAAACTAGTGGTGCTTTGTTTCCAGGATGCAATATTAACTTGAGAAGGCTCAGGATGCAATCCTCCACCATTAAAATTTCTGACAGTCGAGTCATTGACTTTAATGGACAGAAGATTGACCCCCACCTCCCTTGTTCTTTGTGCTGGTCTCAGACAATATAAAATCCAATTCCCTTCTGCCTTTTGCTGCTCAGGAATAATTTAACTAAAGCCAAGTAATTCCAGCAAGTTCAATTGTTTGTTATATGTTAGTGTAAGTCCTAAGGGAATAAGGCTCATGGACGTTAACACAGCAAAGGGCACCCAGGTGCTTGGCACGCTACTTCAGGGATGAACAAGTGAATGTCTGGAATTCCGCACGGCTATTGTTTCCCATAGTTTGTCTGTAAAGAAAGGCTGACTGCATTGGCTGGGATCAAACAGGCACGCGTTCAAACAAAGCCACTGTGTACATTAACCTTCTCTTTTGACTGGAACAGTCATCTTTTTCTCCAGAGAAAATAGACTTTATTGAAGGTCCCTAGCAGTGAACAAAGCATGATGTAATCTCAGAATATATTGAAATCCTACAGGATGTGGCCCCATCAGGGCAAGCTACTGAAATGGCTGCAGACTGTGACCCTTTCTGGAAACCCATTAATGGAAATACCTGGGACTAACTGTCCATCTGGTAGTAGGAAAAAAGCTGCAGGACAGATATGATGCCCACAGTGTGTTGAAGCCTCAGAAGGCTGGGAGTTTACCTCAGGTTTTCCCATGATGGAAGTGGGAAAGAGTTTGGGGGCTAGCCTCAAGACCCTGTGCTATCTAGACTCTTCTGAGACCTGACTGGCCAGAGGAGCTAGGCCAGAAGAATTGACAGGACCAGCTTGGACTGAGGAGGACCACAACAGGAGCTCCTACTTTGGACAAGGAATTCTTGGGACTGCAGCCTGGGATGGGGAACAGGCAGAATAGGAGAGTTCGGGGAGGAATTGAAGGAACCTGTGCATGCTGTACTTTAAATGAAAGCACTGTGGTGGAGGAAACGTGAGCACACTGAAAACAATGTGGACTGGATTCTGCAAAGTCATTCAGTCAAAGTGGGCTGAGCATACCTAGTGACAAAGGGCAGCTTGAAAAGGACCCATCTGAAAGAGTCACATGCAGTTGTTATCAGTCTATTCTGTTGGTTCTCCCATTGGTTTAGTATGTATTGTCTTAGAGGTAAATGAGCTCAAGCTGCCAAATTTGGATCTGAAACTGGATTTTAAACACACTTAACCCACTCAGCGTCTGCATTGCAAATATTCTGATCTGGGATTCTGTTTTGGGTCAGTGCTTCTTTCCTAGTGGTCATCAGTGGTTTCTCTTCAATAAATTACAAGAACACCATCGATCACAACAATAAAATATTTGATTAATATATTTGCTCCCATTGTCTGTGTTCTGTTGCTGTGGGTGAAAGGCTGATTAGAAGGGCAGCATAGCTACCAGTTGATGTAATACACACTTTGTAGAAGTCTTATCAGAAGCTCGCACACTGATATGAATGCCTGTGATTAGAATAGATTTATCCATATTCAAAGAGCACCATTCTTTCTCCATTTCAGTACCTGTTACAAATACTGTCTTTTGAGCTACACTGAAGGCTTCAAAGTGTACTGTCACCCTTTTCTGCTCATGCCCATCTTCCCATAGCAAGCAGACTCAGTACAAAATGTGTTAAGTGGGATAGGGGCTTCTTCCTTTGTATTATTTAAATGACATGATTAAGCCTTTGAGCTTACTTGAACAGGCTCCCAAGCAGAAAATCTGGACCCCAAGTGGGGTTGTACCATCTGCAGAGGGGGGGGGGGGTTCATGATCCTCACTGATATTTGATCCACTTTGCATGCGTTCATTTCTGGCTGAGGGTAGGGATTCACAGGATTCAGTGTCAAAATGGAATCACACTATAAGGAACCAGGTCTTCAACCTGCACCCTTGGGATCCTGGGGGCAACAGCTAGATCCATTCCACAGTGCCTCTGCCATACTCTGACCATGGTCCAGGTTTTCCCTATGAGGTGTCTGTGTTGCCTGGCCACACCTCTTCAACCCTCTGTTATGCTCTGGTTCTGGCCCCTTGCCACACCCTCCCAGCCAATGATTGGGCTCTGGCCTAGATCAAAATTCATCCTCTGGCTACAGGAAGCTGCAGAAGTTTCTCAGTCATTTCCTGTGCCCTGTTTCTTAACTCCTTGCCTGAAGCCTTGTTCTTAACTCCTTATCCTGAATCCCAGCCTAGTTTCAGATTCTGCTTTGCCCTGGGTCTTGAACCAGACCCCACTCTGTCCTGGCCCACTGTTGGCCCTGATCCTGCCCTACTTCTGACCCAGACCCTGCCTTACCTGATACATCCAATTAAAACATTGGGAATGGTTCAGTAGAGAGACAGGCACCTTGGAAAGCCTTTCATGTCCTGTCTGCAATGAAGGCATTGTCGACGCACCCCCCCAAGGAAGACGCGGACACTTATATGGGATTGAACGGCCGCACTCTTTATTCTTAGTCAAAAAGGGGGAAGAGGTAACCCTCCCACTTCCCCCTTTGTACTGGGGTCCTATCAATCTCTTCCTAACTGTTAACCATCACCACAGGAGGTTCCCCTATTGTAACATGCGCTGTCCTTGTGCGCCAGTTGCCCATCCTTACCGTCTTCGGGTTAAGCCCGAGGGGAATCCTCCTATGCCCTACCTTAACAAACTTCTTCAACTTACACCCTGCCCCAATCCCCGGTTTCACCGGGCCGGAGCGGGTTGTTCGCCCCTATCCCCTCTCGCCCACCGAGGCGGGGGTTTAAACAACAAGGATGAGGACACCGTAACCTGCTGTTTGGTACATGGTCCGCCCAGGAGGTCCGGCCGCTCGTCTCTCACCCTTGGGCTGACCATACAGTGGGCCGCACTGAG
>QEPC01005544.1:10145-44065 GCA_003113815.1 Sphenodon punctatus | reverse complement strand
CCTCCTCCTTCCCCCTCTCAGTTGGTGTTCCTCAAGGCTCTGTTCTTGGCCCTCTTCTCTTCTCTATCTACACCTCATCCTTTGGCAAACTCATTGCCTCCCATGACTTCCAATACTACCTCTATGCTGATGACACACAACTCTTATCTCTCTACTCCCCCTCTTTCTCCCTCGGTTCAAGCTCATCTCATCAATTGTCTCTCTGACATCTCCACCTGGATGTCTCAACATCAACTCAAACTCAACATGGCTAAAACTGAACTCTTTATCATCCCCCTTCACCCTTCCTTTCCCTCCTCGTTGTCAATAATTATTGATGGGGTCACCATCTTGCCTGTCCCCCAAGCCTGTAGCCTAGGCTTCATCTTTGACTCACCCCTTTCTTTTAAACCCTACATTGACTCTGTTGCTAAATCATGTCGCTTCTCCCTCCATAACATTGCTAAGATTCACCCTTTTCTCTCTGTCTCGTCTGTCAAAACTCTTGTTCATGCTCTGGTCATCTCTCGCCTCAATTACTGTAACCTCCTTCTCTCTGGCCTTCCCTGGTCTCACCTTTTCCCCTTATCTCTGTCCAAAACTCTGCTGCCAGGGTCATCCATCTGACCCGTCGCTTCAACCATGTGCAGCCCCTCCTCTCTTTGCTTCATTAGCTTCCCCTTCCTGAATGAATTCTGCACAAGCTCCTCGTCTTCACCTATAAAGCTCTTCGTAACCTCGCTCCCCCCATCTCTCTGCGCTTATCTCCCTCCATACTCCAGCCCATGCACTTCGCTCTTCCTTGATCCCTTCTCTCACCCTTCCACACCTTCCCTGCTCCCCTAACCACCTTTGTCCCTTCTCCCTTGCTGCCCCCCATGCCTGGAATTCCCTCCCTGTCCACATCCGCCTTGCCCCCTCCCTTCATACCTTTAAATCTCTTGTTAAAACTCACCTCTTTCACTCTGCTCTGTCTGACCCTTTATCCTACTGATCCACTATATCCTATACCTAAGGTCTGTGTACCCTTATCCTTGCCGCATGGACTTGCCTGCTGCTGTTCTCAATGTAACCAAGTCAAATACGTGCACCTGAGACCTCGCATCTTCATGAATGTGAGACCCCTTGTCTCTCCCTCTGTTCCCCTTCATATGTCTCTCCCCAGCTCCCGTCTCTCTGATTGTAAGCCCTAGGGGCAGGGACCATGTCTATTTTGTTACTTTGTAAAGTGCCAGGTACACTGCTGGCACTATATAAGTGTTTGTTGTTGTTGTTGTTGTTAATAAATAAATAAATAATAATAATAAATAAAGACTTGGTGGTGTGACGCTGTGGCTCAAGTGGCAGGGGTGCATGCTTTGCATGTATAAGGTCACAAGTTCAATTCCTGGTATCACCAATTCAGTATCTTCAATAGCATGCTTCTGCTGGGGATCCTAGAGGAGGCTCAGGTAACATATCTGTGCTGGTCTCTGCCAAAGAGCTGGATTTGGAACCAAATTTGAAACCCCTGCTGCTGTGTCTGGTTGTGACAATACTGGGCTAAGATGGCTCATTGGTCTGACTTGGGTAGCCCCCTTACATAACTGTCTATGTATCTGCAACTGCTGAAGTGAAAATGATGTGGTTCCACTGGGTGGGCTAGAATGGGGGCTGTCTGAATGGCAGTATGCAAAGGTGGGTAGGGAAAGGGTAAACTGGAGGAGGCTGCTCCAGAGCAGAGGTGACTGCAAAAGTTCACTAAGACTGCTTTTAAACAGGTGGGTTGCCGTCACCTCTTCTTTCAGAGCAGAGGCCATGCAGACAGTTCCAGCATCAGAGCCTGTCTTGCAGTCGATCACTGAAGAACTAGAAGGGAAGATTCCTACCTTTCAGCATTTGCTTCGCAGCGACACCAAATACTTGATCTGATTATTGGGCTCAGGCTTTGGATGCATACTACTTCCGATGTAAATAGCCTTGCTCCCCTCTCAGTTTTACAATTCGACCTTTCCTTCTGAATCAGGCATGGCTTTCATAGCAGGTGTCTTATAGTCACCCTGAGCTGTTTTGACACGGGTGGGGTATAAAATGATACATTAATTAAATTTACACTTTTATTCTGATTAAGACTCAGGACAGGTTACAATACATTTAAAAAATGGAAAAATATACAAAATACAACCAAATATTAAAATACTCTTATTTACTGGCAAATCCCAGCGATCAAATTATGTTAAAGGTAGAAAATCTGGCCCATACTCTTTGCAGACGTAACCATTTGACTATGTTAATTCCTAACGTCTAATTAAAACTGGGCTATTGGGGCTAAACATGACTGCCTTTGTACTTTATGGAGAATTAAAGTTTTCTTGATTGTAATTAGTCTGGCTATTGATCTTATCCACCTCCTTTTTTCTGATTTCAGGTGGATTGCTTAGGCTGATTGCATGTAGATACACTTCCTGTAGAATTTAACCATGTTTGGTTTTCTTCAAGAGGATTGACTACTATTATTTATTTTAATATATTTTAATTTGCACATTATCTATGGTCCTTTTCACACAGACACTCTAACACTGATAAAATGGATTTTACATTTTATTATACATGTTGCAGGGCATCCATAGAGCACACCTGCAGCCCTGCAACATGTATACTAAAATGTAAAACCCACTTTATCAGTGTTAGAGTGTCTGTGTGAAAAGGGCCTATTTTTGTATAGGTTTGGTTGTGAACAATGGTCAAAACTAATAAATTATTGACAAATAATATTAAGATACCCAAATAAAACCAAGTAAACTCCTCTATCCTTAGCTTCCAAATACCTGGCCAAGCGAAAAGGTCTTTCATTGCCACCAAAATATTAGCGAGGCTCAAGCTTTGCTGAAGCTCCAAGGGAAGGCATTTCCATAATTATGGGACAGCCACCAAGGGCAAACCAACATGAGACAGGGCCAGACAGATCCCCCACCTACCCCAGGCATAGCGAATCCAGCCACCACACTTTGGGCTGGCAGAAAGAGCAGGCCAAATGATCTGCTCCACTGCAAGGAAACCAGGTGGGCAGGCCACTGTCACAAGTCCCACCACACCCCAGCATGGACTGAGGAGATGGCCACACCGGCAGGCACCTGGTCCCAGCCTGCCCAGTATCCCACCCCTGCCATGATGTAGACACACAGGAATGGCAAACCATGCCTGTGGCTCTCTGGTGCCGGCAGACCTCAGCACCGGGCAGGACTGCACAGGACCAGCCTGATGGGAGGCAACCCATTACCCCACATTGCCCAGCTGGGGCAACAGTATCCCGTGATACATCACCAGCCTTCTCCAGGGGAGACATTACATAGCAGCCGGCCACCTGCCACAGGGCAGAAGTGGGTAATCATCTGGCAGCCACCGGCCTGATGGTCAGCAGCATCATAGGCTAATGTGTGGTAAAGTCATCCACTCTGGGTTAATGTCTCGTGTGGCATTATTCCAAGAACGCCTCTCTGTGTGCCCTTGCTGGGAAAACCTGGTGGGCAAATGGTACCCACAAGAGGGTGCTCCCAGCTGATCTCAGAGGATGCAAATGGAAATGAGGGGAGATGCAGTCTTTCTGATATTTGGGGGTCATGCAGTCTTCTTAGGCATACATCTTTTGTGTCTCTCAATTCATCATTCATAGTCTACATGTCACCACTGCATGCTTTTCTAAAGCATCATTTCTGTTTGATGCAATGACAGTGTCAGTGGAGTAGGGGAACACTACCCACAGGGGGAACCCAACTGCACCTAGACTCGGGCCCTGGTTTGGCTTTCAGGGTTTCGAGGATAAATGCCCATCAGGATAGAATGGTGGCCTAAATGATCTCAAAGAGATCAGGCCTAGGCCTCTATCCTCATAGGGTGTAGAGCAACACAGGAAGCCTAGAGTCTTGCCCCTCTCATTCGTTTGATGCTGACACATGATGCAGGGGAAGGGCAGGAGTACTCGTGGGGGAACCATGTGAGGGGGCTGGATGTGTGCCCAAGTTTGGGAAGGATGGTAAGGGGGGACTCACACACTGGGGCCGTTTTTAGACGTGCACTTGGATCAGGCGCTGGAGCGGCGAAACAGCCGCGGCGCTGCTTTAGATGAACCGAAAGCGGAAGTTGTGCTCGTGATCCGGCACCGCGCATTCTTTTCCGGCCACGTATGTCACCCCAGAGAAATCAGGCGGGTTCGAGCGCGGTCGGCAAAGAATGCGCAGCCCTGGATCACGCGCACAACTTCCACTTCCGGTTCGTCTAAAACAGCACCGCGGCTGTTTCGCCGCTCCCGCGCCTGATCCCCACTGCACGTCTAAAAGCAGCCTGGGAGGGAGAAGGGAAGGAAGGCCCGAGTTGGGGGGGGGTAGGGGCTGCTGCTTACACACCGTCACTCGCTCTCTCACTCACACTTTAGGGAGACCAAAGGGATTCACACACATAAAGGAGTTCTCACACACTGAGGCTCTCACACTCGCTCACTCTCATACACACGCACACACAACAAAATTCTAGAACACAACGCTCGCTGATTAACTTTCAGGAAGGGCCAGTTTCTCTGTGATCACCAGTGCTCGGGCCAGGTCCAGCATCGGTATACTGAAGGCCTCGCCCCTGTGCACACCCGCAGGTGCTCTGAGTGGCACGGTGTGGCAGGGGCGGGGCTGCCCTCATGCTGTGTGGGGGCGAGGAAGGAGCCATCAATGAGTACGGGGTGGGTACGGTTTCCCCAGCAACCGGTGCCTGCGCCGTGGAGTGATGGACCCCGCTGGGCAGCGTTACTTGGTCCCGCGCTCCACTGAAGTGCCACCATGGATGGCTGGGGGCTCTGGAGCCACCGCCACCAGGCTGACAGACAGAGGAAACCCAGTAAAATCTGATACTACAGCAGGGTTATGCAGAGTGTGTGATGGATTCTCAACAGTGACTAGGGACACTACCTCCATCTGAGGGGGTGGGGGAGACACATCAGCAGTGGTGGCAAAGAGGCAGTAACACTCCTTTCTGATGTAGTCTCATCCCTTATGGAACATCATGATGCCCCATGAGGTGGAGCACACTGGAAAAGGGATGGGAAAGTCCCCCTTTCTGATGCGCCCACCCCCACTGCTCCTTGGAGACTAAATATCTTTGGCATCCCGGGCTGGGATCCCTGGCATCCTGGGTTGACCCAGAGAAATAAAGGTTTCCTCAGAGTCCAAAGACTGGAACAAAATCTGGAGGCTTGGTGTGAAACCCAGGGAGGGGGCAACCCTAATGGTGAGGTACTATTTATTTATTTCTTTATTTATTTAATACCCCACCCCTCCTGCCATCAGGCAGCCCGGGAAATCTTACTAACTAGCCTCCAGTAATCCCAGAGAGCATCATTTTAGTGCAGACGTCCTTGAAAACAATTGTATGACCCAAGCAGAGAGGTTTTGCTGGATTTCCTGTGTGCCTATTAAGTATGTGGATACTTGCTCTGACGAGAAGCTACTAGAGGAGGTATTTTAAAAAACTAGGTGAAATTTCCATTTCCTGAATATAATAATGCATGTATATAACACACTTCATATAGCTCTGCAGGGTATTTACAGTCAAATGCAATCTAGTGCAGCAGAGGTATTACTTACATGCCCAACTGAAAAGGAAGTGCAGTCTCTTACAGTCAAAACCCTCAGACCTGTAGAGTGAATCCCACAAACAGACCACTGCTCTTCTAATAAAATAAAATGAAATAATAAATAAAATAAAATAATAATAATAATTAATAATAAGCATTTATATAGTGCCAGCGATGTACCTGGTGCTTTACAAAAAATCCCTGCCTGAGAACTTACAATCTAAAGACAGGGGGAGGGGAGACAGGGAAGGGGGGACAGAGGAAGAAACAAGGGATGTGACATTCGAGAACTCAGGTACACTTTCTTGGCTTGGTTACAGTAAATTGGGAGTTTACAGATAGCAGGTGGGAGATAATCTTGGGTGGGGATGATTATCAAGAGTTCAGAAGGGCGGAGCTGAAGAGGTGGGTTTTGAGGAGGGACTTGAAGGTGTGGAGGGTGGGGGCAAGGCGGCCGAGGGCAGGGAGGGAGTTCCAGGCATGCGGGGCAGCAAGAGAGAAGGGACAAAGGCAGTTGGAGGAGCAGGGGAGGCATGGGAGGGGATGGAAGAGGAGCAGAGTGCTCGAACAGGGGGTCAGAGGGAGATCAGGGCAGAAAGGTAGGGGGGAGCAAGGTTGTGAAGGGCTTTGTAAGTGAGGACAATGAGCTTGTGCAGAATATGCTCAGGAAGAGGGAGCCAGTGGAGAGAGGAGAGGAGAGGAGAGGCTGCACATGGTCAAAGCAACAAGCAAGGTGGATGATCCTGGCAGCAGAGTTTTGAACAGAGATGAGGGAAGAAAGGTGAGAGTGGGGAAGGCCAGCAAGGAGGAGGTTACAGTAGTCGAGGCGTGAGATGACTAGGGCGTGGATAAGAGTTTTGGCAGAGGAGACAGACAGAAAAGGGTGGATCTTAGCAATGTTGTGGAGGGAGAAGCGGCAGGATCTGATTACGGAGTCAATGTAGGGTTTGAAGGTAAGGTGAGAGTCAAAAATGAAGCCCAAGCTATGGGCTTGGGGGACAGGGAGGATGGAGACCCTATCAATGGCAATTGACAGAGAAGAGGGACAGGAAGGATTGGGAGGGAAGATAAGGAGTTCAGTTTTCGCCATGTTCAATTTGAGTTGACGTTGAGACATCCAGGTGGAGATATCAGAGAGACAGTTGGTGAGACGAGCTTGAACAGAGGGGGAGAGGGAAGGAGTGGAGAGATAGAGTTGAGTGTCATAAGCGTATGTGTGATATTGGAAACCGTGGGAGGCAATGAGTTTGCCTAGGGATTGAGTGTAGATAGAGAAGAGGAGAGGGCCAAGGACAGAGCCTTGGGGAACCTCGACCAAGAGGGGTAGGGAGGAGAAGGGAGAGGAGTTAGGAAGAGATACATTGAAGGACGGGTCAGAAAGGTAGGAGGAGAACCAGTCGAGGACAGAGTCCTGGAATCCAAGGGAGTTAAGCGACTCAAGCAGGAGCAAGTGGTCAACAGTATCAAAGGCAGCAGAGAGATCAAGAAGGACAAGAATAGAGTAAAGGTGGTTGGATTTAGCTATAAAAACATGGTTGGTGATCTTAACAAGAGCGGTTTCAGTGGAATGAAGGGGGAGGAAGTCAGATTGGTGGGGGTCAAGGGAGGAGTTGGCAGAGAGGAGGTAATGGCAATGGGAGTAGACAACCCATTCAAGGACTTTGGAAGCAAAAGGGAGCAGCGAGACAGGACAATAATTATAGGGTTCAGAGGGATCCAGAGTGGACTTTTTGAAGATGGGGGAAGACAGTGGCATGTTTAAAGGCAGAGGAGAAGGAACTGGTAGAAAGGGAGAGGTTGATGATGTGCAGGAGGGGAAGGGCGACAGTAGGAGAAATGGAGGTCAGGTCAGGAGGTGGGAAGAAATGGGGTCCATGGGGCAAGTGGAGGGGTTGGAGGAGGAGAGCAGGGAGGAGATTTCCTCAAGGGAGGTGGGAGGGAAGGAGGACAAGAGAGAGGGGGGAGGAGGGGGGGGAGAAGTATGGGGAGAGGACTTGGAAGCGATTTCCAGGCAGATCTTGTTGAACTTAGAGGTGAAAAAGAGAGCAAGATCCTGAGTGGAGAGAGAAGAGGGAGGAAGAGGACAGGGGGGTTGAGAAGGGAGTCAATGATGGAGAAGAGGCGGCAAGGGTCCCAGGAGTAGGACTCAATGTGGGCGAGGGAGATAGCAGAATTGATCAATGAGAGGCAGAATTTGAAGTGGAGGAAGTCAACGCGGTAGTGGGATTTGCGCCAGAGGCATTCAGCAGCCCAGGTGCAGGAGCGGAGATGGAGAATGGTGGGGATGAGCCAAGGGCGAGGGTTACGGGAGCGAGATGGACAGGAGGAGAGGGGGGAAGGGAGGCGAGGGTGGAGGTGAGAGAGGAGTTGAGGTTGGAGATGGCAGAGTCGGGGGAGGAGGAGGAGAAGACTGAGGGGAGAAGAGGAGAGAGGGAGGAGGCAAAGTCCTGGGCACAATGGCCTGCAGATCACGGAAGGGACGAGGAGATGGGGAAGAGGAGGGGGAGCAGTGGGAGAGGTTGAAGGAGGCAAGGAAGTGGTCAGATATGGGATGGGGCTCGAGAGATCAGAGACAGAGCAGTTCCTAGAGAACACGAGATCAAGAGAGTGACCATCAGTGTGGGTGGGGGAGCTAGACCAGAGGTGGAGATTAAAGGAGGAGGCTAAGGAGAGGATGCGGGCAATGCAAGGCTGAGAGGGTGCATCTCAGCCTTGGTGAATATTGAAGTCACCAAGGATGAGTGTGGGGATGTCATCAGAGAGGAATAGGGTGAGCCAGGACTTGAACTCGGAGAGAAAGTCCCACCAAAGTTAGGGTCTGTCAACACAGATCAGATCAGATTGTAGGACTAGAGCCTAGACACAATGACAAAATCCCTCAGACAGAGAAAGAAATTGCATGGTGTGCTGCAAAAGCCAAATGATGATCTCATTGACCACACTCACATCAGACATTCATAACTGAGCTGTATATAGGTGAAAAGCTGGTCAGATAGACCCTCCTGTCTGGGACTTATTTTTTTTTCAAGTTTGATTTAAAAACTAGCAGCAATGCATAAGATAAAGGACTGTCTGAGTGGGAGGGTTATGCCAGGTGCCCTCCCAAAATGCTGAAGCTGAGTCAGAAACCAGAAACCAGAGCCAAGTCAGGATCAAGGAAACTGGAGTGGAGTCAGAACCAGATTATTAGGCAGAGCAGGATGGGATCTGGGTAGGGGTAAGAGAACACCTAGGAGTTTGGGGTTTGGCCCGTTCAGGGTTCGCCCCCCAAAACCATTTGGGGTTCAGCTGTTCGGCCCGAACCTGTTCGGGGGAGCTGAACTCATTCAGGCAGGGGCCGGGGGGTAGGGGGAACCTGGTTTCTCCTCCCTCCAGGCTGCACGGTTGGAAGGGGCACCGGAGCTCACCTCCCCTCCCACCCTGCGGAGCCTACAATATATTTTTTTTTAAACGCCCACCCCAGGGATTGCCCTACTTGGTGGCACCGGGGCTCTGGCTGCAGGTCCCGCAGCAGCAGCAGCGGTGAGGCCAGCTCTGGAGGCGCTGTAGAGCCCTTCAGGCTGCTACTTCTGGGTCACGTGACCAGGTCAGGTGAGCCGGAAGGCCTAATAGAGACCTGAAGCGCTCCACAGCACTGCCAGAGCCAACCCCTCTGCCGCTGCCAGACCCGAGGCTGGAGCCCTGGCACCACCAGGTAGGTCAAGCTCCTGCCCCAGGTCCCGCGGCAGCAGCAGGGCCAGTTCTAGTGGTGCTGTGGAGCACTTCAGGCCACTACTAGGCCTTCTAGGTCACCTGACCTGGTTACCTGACCTGAAAGTAGCAGCCTGAAATGCTCCGCAGCATTGCCGGAGCCAGCCCCACTGCCGCTGCCGCCACGGGACCCGGGGCCAGAGCCACAGCGCCACCAGTTAGGGTGATCCCTGGGGTGAGGTTTTTTTAAAAAAATGTAGGCTGTGCAGGGGGGTGGGGGAGGTGAGCTCCGGCACCCCTTCCACTCACGTAGCCTGCAGGGAGGGGAAACTGGGTTCCCCTTGCCCCCCGGTCGAATGGGTTCAAAACCCAAACTTTGTTCAGCAGGTTCGGGGGGCAGTTCGGGTTCAGGGTGTTTGCAGATGGCCTGAACACCCCAAGTTCAGGCTGAACACCGAACCATGTTCGCACATCCCTAGATCTGGGCAAGAATGGGATCACAAGAATCAAGGTGGGGTCAAGGCAGGAGTTAGGATTCAATTAAACAGACCAGGTATCTGTCACATTGCACAGGTACTTCATATTTTCTTCTTCCTTGACAGCAAATAGACGCAGGTTTTTCAAGCCAATCAGATAGCCAGGCTGCCCGCGTGGATGCTATTGCTGCTGCATCAGGCTGAAAACAACTCAGCCTTTGATGCAAGGTCAGTGCATCTTCACAAAACTCCATGGGTCTGGAGTCAGCAAAACTGTCTACTATCCACAAGAACTAAGTTCAAGGGTGTTTTTTAGACAAGCACCTCCTCACTCATTACTAACCCGTCATAAAGATTGCAGGGCTGCATAGGACACCAATGAGGCCCTGCAACATTCATGATGGGTGGGTGATGTGTGAGGAGATGCTCATCTAAAAACACCCTACTCCATGCTCTGACGTGTTGTCCTTACACCTCCTCCCTCAAAGCTGCTGTGGGAAATCTCATCTCCACTTGATTTTTATTGAGCTCAGCTGAGTTGTGTTCAATAAGCAGCCTCAAAAAGAACATTAAAGGAAAGCCGTTTGGAAAGTGTCCCAAAGTATTGTCTCTTGCTCCTGTAGCAATACTACATTTCTACTTAATGAAATCCTCAGAGGTAAGTTCAACCACAGAAGGTCAGGGAGCTCAGAAGGTCCCTCAATTAAACAAGTGATCATTCAAAAAGCTTTCTTTCCTATTGCTTTTATCTGACGGCTATTGCTGCTGCACCAGGTTGGGAACAGCTCAACTTTTGATGCAAGGTTAGTGCGTCTTCGCAAAGCCCCATGGGCCTGGGGCCAGAAAAACTGCATATGAGCCACAAGAACCAAGTCCAAGCCATGCACTGACATGTTGTCCTTATGTCTCCTCCCTTAAATTATTAGGCAGCTGAGCGCTGTTTGTTTGTAAAGATCTCTTACTCAGCAGTAACTGATATATTTTTCAAGTATCTTGAAATGATAGAAAACTACTCTGGAAAATGGCTAATGCATTCCTCAAGGAGTTCTGGGGTGGTGTTTTCAATCCTATAGAGTGAGGCTGTCAGTGGTAGGGATGGGTGAATGCGGTTCAGATGCTAGGAGTTCAGACCGGACTCGGTCTGTTCGGACGTCCAAACTGAACGTCCGAACCAAACTCTTGAATGACCTAAAAGTTCGGTCGTGTTCAGATGAGTTCGGGGCAGAAAAACCGTCTTTCCGGGGCTGAAATTAGGTTTCGATTTCATTTCAGTTTCAACTTCGGGTTTGTTATTTTTGGATGTTCGGCCAAGTTCGGCCAAACCGAACTCAACTGAACCGAACCACCAAACCCAAACTCGGGTTTCGAACCAAACAACCGAACATCCAAACCGCGTTCTGTTCTCCCATCCCTAGCCATTGGTCCGTGCACCCGTATGTTAAGGACCACCATGTCATTCCCCTCCTCAAGGGGTTGCTTGTGACTACACTCACTGCATTCCAGAGCTCAGAGACTGTTCCCTGATGCTTTATGGATAGCACGATCATGACCACAGCTAAAATGCTGAAAGTAACCCTTCCCACCAGACCACACAAGAAACCCAGAGGTACGTTTTGAGGGGGATATAAACCCACCCAACCTCCCCATTAGTCATGCCTATGTGATAAGTGTGCCTCTTATAACACCTCCACTATATTTAATGCAGATCTCTTTCCTTGTCCATAATCTCTCCACAGGCCTGCAGTCTCAGTACTTACCTGATGCCTGGCTGCTGTTGGGAACTGGATGAGGGTGAGCCTATTGAAGCCGAATCCTGACAAGACTGAAGAGATGATGGTTGGCCGATCTTGTGACTTGGAGGGGATTGGGACACCTGTTATTGATGGGGTATGCTCAATCTGGTTTGCAACCTTGGAGTGCTTCTGGATCCCTTGCTGCACCTGGAACATCCTGTGGCAACAGTGACCAGGAGCGCTTTTCACCAATTTCATCTGGTGAGGTGGATGTGGCCTTTTTTTTTTTTATCTGACCACTGTCATTCATGTTTTCATCATTCTGAAGCTAGATTACTGCAATGCGTTCTACGTGGGGCTGCCCTTGATGTCTGTTTGGGAGCTACAGCTAGTGCAGAATGTGGTGACTCGGCTCCTTTTGGGGATGAGTCATCAGGATCACATTACACCGGTGCTCTGAAGTCTGTGCTGGCTGCCTATAGCTCAAAACCAGGCACAATTCAAGGTGCTGGCTTTGATGTTCAAAGCCTTAAATGGTCTGGACCCCAGATCACCTGTCTTACTATGTCCTATTGGGGCCCCTACGGTCAGCCAGGAGCATCCTCTTGCAAGTTCCATCTGTTATTAATTATTATTAATTATTATTTTTATTATTATTATTATAAGCATTTATAATATAGCACAAGAAATGTACCTGGTGGTTTACAGAGAATAAGATAGACACGGTCCCTGCCAGAGAGCGCCCAATCTAAAGACAGGGGGAGGGGAGACAGGGAAGGGGGAACAGAGGGAGAGACAAGGGATGCAACATTCATGAGGATGTGAGAACTCAGGTACACTCTCTTGGCTTGGTTACAGTACAATGGGAGTTTGCAGATAACAGGTGGGGGATAATCCTGGGATAAAGCCAGTGGGGGAAGGAGAGGAGAGGCTGCACATGGTCAAAGTGACGGGCTAGGTGGATGATCCTGGCAGCAGAGTTTTGAACAGAGATGAGGGAAGAAAGGTGAGAGCGGGGAAAGCCAGCGAGGAGAAGATTACAATAGTCAAGGCATGAGAAGACTAGGGCATGGATGAGAGTTTGAGCAGAGGAGACAGACAGAAAAGGGTAGATCTTAGCAATGTTGTGGAGGGAGAAGCAGCAGGATTCGGCCAGAGAGTCGATGTAGGATTTGAAGGTGAGATGTGAGTTGAAAATGAAGCCCAAGCTATGGGGATGGGGGTGCGCAGGAGGGTGTTCTTGGTTGTTGCCCTGGTTTTGTGGAACTCCCTTCCCCAGGAGGTTCAGTTGAGCCTCAACATAAGCATCTCCTGGAGGAAGTGTAAAAGTTTTTTTATTTGAAAAAGCATTTGACAGGTGAGGACAGTTTTTTTATTGTATGGATTTTATTGTTTTATGTATTGTATACATTTGAATAAATAAAAATGCAGATTCAGTAAGCCTCTCAAACACAAACTGGAAACACTGGCCCCACCGAAAGAAAAGAAAGGAAAGGCTAAGCAGGACCAGATCCAGGCAAGTCCAATTCACTTTTAATAGGACTTCAGATAGAAGTGAACAAAATGTGGTTCTAGTGTCACATGCAGCTCATTGGCCCAGTTATCAGTGGTGGCCCACCCCCTAGGAATTCAGGGGCAATGCCCCCCCAGGCCGAGTTCCAACTGACTGGGGAGAAGGAGAAAAAAAAAAAAAAATTGCACCAGCCGACTCTGACCTCATGTGCGGAACCAGCTCAATGAACCTTGTTTGAAGTAGCAACCTTAAAAGGTTACTACTTCAATAAGGTTCTTTGAGCTGCCTCCGAGCATTTTCACTGGTTTGTGGGCATGCCCTCTCCCCCCCAAAGGCTTCCTTGCGGATCAAAAGGGAGGCATTCTCCTTTTTGTGGAATGGGCGGCTAGAAGTGCCGTCCATTCCACTTAAAGGGACCCCGCAATGAAAGAGTGCCGACAGGGGGCACTCTTTCATTGCGGGGGCCAGGCAGGGGGAAATTCCAACACGGGCGCCCCCAGGTATGGGGGGGGGCAGAGGCTGGGAGCTGCCACGCGTGCAGCTCCCAGACCCCCCCACTCCTCCCTGAGTCCCTTGCTCCAGGCCCCACATGAAGCAGCATGCACGAGAGCAGCAGGAGCCGAGCCTCCTGCTGCTTCCCCACGCACTACTTCATGCTCGTCCTGGGGCTCAAGCAGTGCACAGGGAAACAGTAGGAGACTCTGCTCCTGCTGCTCCGGTGCGCTCACTGCTTCAGCCGTGGCTGAGGAGGAGACAAACAGTCCAGTTGACAAGGATGACCTATGGCAACAAGGGAACTGGCCCGTGGTAATTTCGGGGGGCCCCCTAGGAGGTGAGTGATGGGCTAGTGGGTTAGAGACGGGGGGGACTGGGAGCCAGGGCTCCTGGGTTCTCAGGGAGGGGAGGGGGGGTCTAGTGGGTTAGAGCAGAGGGGTGCTGGGAGCCAGGACTCCTGGGTTCTCGGGGAGGGGAATTGGGGACTAGTGGGTTAGAGAAGGGGCTGGGATCCAGGACTCCTGGGTTCTTGGGGAGGGGAAGTGGGGGCTAATGGGTTAGAGCAGGGGCTCAGGCATCTGGAAGCCAGGACTCCTGGGTTCACTGGGAGGGGAGTGGGGACTAGTGGGTTAGAGAAGGGGCCTGGGATCCAGGGCTCCTAGGTTCTCTGGGAGGGGAGTGGGGACTAATGGCTTAGAGCAGGGGGGCTGGGAACCGGGCTCCTGGGTTCTCAGGGAGGGGAGTGGGGGCTTGTGGATTAGTGCAGGGGGGACTGTGTGTGGTAAAATGGAGGTTTGGAAATCCTGAGAGAAATTGCAAGTCATGCAATTTATTTCTGTTGTGTTCAAAATGCTGGAAATGGGATGTGCGTGGAAAAATTGGACTCAGGCTGTGACTGGGGTGCTTTACAGGGATGGGTCCCTGTGTTTTGGGTTTATTAATTCTTTATTTTAAGCTTGATGTGCATGTAGACTGTGTTTTCTTCCATCCGATGTTAACCCTGGGAACTCCTTGCTGCTGGGTTTTGTGCCAGTGTTTTGGGCGTTTCCCTGTGTTTTGGGTTTATACATTATTTATTTTCAGCTTGATGTGCTTCTAGACTGTGTTTTCTTCCATCCGATATTAACCCTGGGAACTCCTTGCTGCTGGGTTATGCCATGCCACTGACCTACCATCCCCCTGGCTCCGCCTACCATCCCCCTGGCTCTGCCTCTAGGCCCGCCGGCCTTACTGCCCCAGTGCCCCTCCAACATCAAAACCCACTAGCTTCCCCTGCCAGTTATAGTAAATGGATGCAACTCTTGGGATGAGGAAGCTTTGTCCACCTCTGACTTAGTCTACTAAGTTTCTACATCCTTTTTGAAAATAGGAGTTAGCTTCCTAACTTTTAGATGTTTTAGAAAACTTTGCCCTACAATAATTTACAAATAAAATCTTCCAATTATTGATCCAGAATGGATTTCAAAATAATTGGGCGTGCAAAATGGCTTGATCCAATACCTGTTGATATCTTCTTGTCTGATTAATGGCATGTCCTCAAAAACTTCCAATCTCACATCTTTAGCACTAACACTATTGAATAGAGCTTTTGTTACTACAGAGAGAACACAACTGCAGTTCTGATATTGTATGATTTTGCTGTATAAAGGCTGCAGTGACTCTCTCAGCCCCAACAATGTGTGTGATTGTCCATTGTCCTTGATCAGTGCTGCGCAGTCCTATAATTCTGCCAGCCACATGATCAACCAAAGTCACTTGCCACTTGTTTGTATTATATGGTGTTCCCCCCCCCCCAGGAACATGCAGTCCTGTCCAGTTATATCAAAACTTCATGTAGGAATTGTAGTCTTTTTTGCAAAGACTCTGTGGCATTTAAAAGAATTCCTACCCAAAACAGCTCAACTGTAGTTGGTGAGTTTATGCAAACATTCAAGCCACACAGGGCCCTCCCTCAGGCATGTAACAAGTCAGAACTATAGACTGAACAAATGCAGAATAAGTATATATTAGAGCCAGTGTGGTGCAATTACTAAGTGTGCGGGGGACCCTGGTTCTAGCAGAATGTCAACCAACACAATACAGTATAAAGAAGCAATATATAACAAAACAGTAAACAAGAAAACCACTTCTATTAAACAACAAATGTTCAAAACAGAAAAGTTTTAATAGATTATAGCAAGTGATTAAGTGCAAGTCTCCCTTAACAAGTGATTGAGTGCAAGTCTACGAAATTAGCCAATAAATCATCAGATAATAGAATATAGTCCAATCTAATTAATCAAGCAAGAGAAGCAAAATAATCCAAATTGTTGGAGAAATTCTGTATCCATACAAGTCTACAAAAATGATCAGTAAATAAACAAACAGATAACTAAAGAAACAATTTCAGTTCAATTAACCAAACAAAAGAAGCAAGTTAGTCCAAAATGTTGGAGAAGTTCAAAGCCCAACGTTTCGCTGAAGATTAGCTTCCTCAGGGTTCTTTTCACTTCCAACCTCTTTTTGTTTACAGGACAACTGCTTTATATCAAAATCTAAAGAGATATAATTTAAACAAATGCTGAAATGTTTTAACAGGTATCTCTTTACACGTATTAAGGAAAAGTCCTTTGCTTTTACTTTGCCATAGACATTCCTATCTGCATTATACATTACATATAATAAACATTCCCATTAGGATTACATTTAGAAAAATGCTCAACAGATGGAGGATGCCACCCCCCCAATGTTACTATTAGTTTTAAAACCTTAAAGAGATCCTTTTCTTTTGCAGCCCTTAGAGGGATCCTTTTCTTTTGCATTACCAAATGCCTTCGTATCTGTAAGATATATTACATCTTATAGATTCCTATTAGTTACTAGGCCTAGCCAATACTAAGATTACATTTATACTGGAAACATGCTAAACAATTAGAGGATGTCACTCCCCAAGTCACTATTAGTATTAAAGCCTTTCATCAGCCCTTAAAAAAGTAAATGCCTTACTAGTTCCATACTTTGTCCTTTAGTTTTGAACTCCTTGTTTGCGTAGATATTTCTTTCTTCCCCCAAGGTTTATTTTTCTACTACAGTTCAGAGAAAAGAAAGGGAAAAATATGTTAATTTTCAACTTTCTTTCCTTTACTTTTAATCCTTCAACTCAAACCACAACTTATTACATACCTAGCTCTCTGTCTCATAATCCTTCTAAACCCTGTGGGATCCATCTGAACACTTCTACAGAAGCTTTTTCCTTTTACTAGCAGATGGACTAAAGTTACAAACTGCTATTAGAGTCAAAAAACGCTGCTTCCTTTTAAAGAGTGATTAGTCCAATCACAAGCTACACCTCCATAGGATGACATACTCAACAGTTAAGGAGGATCCCCTGTGTTAATCCTCCAATTCACCAATTATATTCCCTTTTTCTACTTTCTTTTCTCTCTTATTTTGGAACCAGCATTACCTTACTACTTAATAGAAGGCTGGAAAAACCTTAATACGTGTAAAGAGATACCTGTTAAAACATTTCAGCATTTGTTTAAATTATATCTCTTTAGATTTTGATATAAAGCAGTTGTCCTGTAAACAAATAGAGGTTGGAAGTGAAAAGAATCCTGAGGAGGCTAATCTTCAGCGAAACGTTGGGCTTAGAACTTCTCCAACATTTTGGACTAACTTGCTTCTTTTGTTTGGTTAATTGAACTGAAATTGTTTCTTTAGTTATCTGTTTATTTATTTACTGATCATTTTTGTAGACTTGTATGGATACAGAATTTCTCCAACAATTTGGATTATTTTGCTTCTCTTACTTGATTAATTAGATTGGACTTTATTCTATTATCTGCTGACTTATTGACTAATTTGGTAGACTTGCACTTAATCACTTGTTAAGGGAGACTTGCATTTAATCACTTACTATCTATTAAAACTTTTCTGTTGTTTTGAACATTTGTTGTTTAATAGAAGCAGTTTTCTAGCAGATGTCAGACATTTACAGCATTATTTCAAACATCCAATAAAGATATCACCTGAACTACTTTGTCTCCATCTCTTACATCTGAGACCAACATGGCAACTACCCTCTCTAGACTGCTGAAAACGTGGGACATTTTAAGTGGGCAAAACTATAGCAGTATCTAATTTATGTGTGTCTTTTTAAAACACTCAATACTAGGATATCTGAGTTCCAGCAAAACAGACTACAGTATATGAACTTTTATATCAATCTAAATTCATGAAATACAAGCAGAGCAAGGTCTCCTATGTGGCCATGGAGACCAAAGTTGTGTCAGGGAGGAACAGATTTATGACACTTTCTCCTCCAAGCCTTTGCTTCCCAGTCTTTCCCCTAAATTTTTTCTTGTCCACAGGACAAGAGGATGTTTCAGTTTGAAACACTGAAGATAGGACTCTGTTTCTCTATGCACCATGTAGTTAATAGGAAGGCAGGTGGTACCACTGCACAAGTCTTGGGACCCAGGCTCCCTGGTACAAGTGCATCTTCTACTGCTGGGAGAAGAGGCAAGGGAGCCCATTCCTCTTCCAACCTACCTATGCCTCTGACTGCATATACTGAACTGCTGACATTATGGCCCAGGTTATGGGCTGGATTAAAGGACTGAGGGTCCCGTGCTGAGCTACACTCTGAGTTAGAACCCAGAAACCCGATCTGAGCCTGATAGGGCCAAGCTGGTCCCATCTCTACACAAGCCTCTTGAACTTACAGCCTTCTCAGCTGGGGGGGGAGGGGGGCATCCCCTATGGAGTCCCATGACATCATGGAGATCCATGGGGATGCAGGGCCATGATGGAAAGAGGCAGCACCTGGCCTCACCACTTTTCCTATGTAGCCCCACCTTCTTACAGAATGCTGTAAGAATTTTCACATACCCTTGAACGTTTGACAGAAAAATAGGTATGCTTCACGCGACCCCTAATTTGTATACATTTGCATCTGTTTATAAAGATTCATTTTTATTTTATTTTTAACACTGACTAACTTTGGGGCTGAGATGGAATAAAGACGTCTGTGTGAGAAGCTCTATGTACTTTTATGTTTGTATGAGCAGTCCTGACAGTTCAAGTTACAACTCAGCCTATTAAAAAGTCAAAATTCTCAAATGGGTTTATTGACTTTGCCTCTAAATTTTTTGTTTTAAAGTCACTCAGAAGATCACATATGGGAACAACAACAGTCCCGTTCAGCAAGCTAAAGAATCACACTCACACCCTTCCTATCTTTTTTAGTTTTCATCTTGATCCAGGCACACAGCTCCCTTCTGCCTGTGTGTTACTTTTCTTTGTTCTTTGATATCAGTTAAAGCAAAAAAGGGGCCCACCCTCAAGCAATGGACAACCAATTATAGGAGACGGGGCTCTGGACTTCGGCAAGGGAGACAGCTCTTTTTTCTGCTGGATTAACAAAATGTTAATGGCCCGCTTTGTCTGATGAACCCAGTACAAACCTTACACTGCAGAGAGCGCAGTACAAGGTAACAAAATCCATTACTGTACCTGCCAAAAAGTTACTGTTGGAAGGTGCGTGTCCAGTTATGCCAGCCACTTCCCAGGACAGTCCCTATGTGATGTAGGACCCCATGGTACTCCCTGTCCCCATCCTCTGGGCCTTCTATCCATCAATCCCTATGCCCTGCAGAAGGGCCTATCAGCTCTACTTGCCTCTCCCTAGGAGCCCTCTCTTCTGAGTTCCAGCTCAGGCTTTTATGTCTGGTGCTCCTCAGCTGGCTTTCAGTTTCCTTCCGTGCCCAGCTGAGAACACTTAGTCCATACTAACTGGCCCACTGAGCCCTTTCTGGGCTTGATCCAATACCTACTCTAGGAGGTAGGCATCCCAGCAAGGACTTACCCAGTCCTGCTCTACGCCTGATCCTGCACACTCAGCATGGCCCTGTTACAGCTTCCAGTTTAAGTTCCTCGTAGCTTAATGGTTTTTTTTAAAATTATATTAAAATAAAATCTCATGGTTGAAAAATTCTAGAGAGATCATGTCACAGAAAGATTTTCCAGTGCCAGACATTCTCATATTATATCCCCAGTCAGAATGCTTCAATACCCTTTATGCTGCTTCATTGTCCCTCGGCAAGGCATTTGATTTGCTCAGCAAAATTTTCTTAATTTATACAAAATACTGAATCAGATATAAATAATACCCACATCCGTCTTTGCTTCCTTTGTTTCATTTCTTTCCTTTTTTGTTTAATGGGACTCGTGCTATCAGTATTTGGCTTTAAATGGATTCTTTATTTGTACTAATCTTTCAAATTTGGATTTATTTCATTCTTTTTTTATATATAAAACTAAAAAAAAAACCACTGGAGTGAATGAAATTAAATGTTTCTTTTGGACAGCAAACTGACACAAAGAAAAGGAAATCCCTTGCTGTACAAGATTGCAGTTCTGGGTCATGAACATTTAAGCAGGAGTTACTGCCATCCAGAGGCAGAAAGCCATAAGATGTCATCTTCTATTATTGGTTTAACCATAGAAAGGTAAACTCAAATGGATGAGTTGGTTGGGTCAGGTTAACTAGCATTAAGGCATCAGTGGAAAAGTCATACTTATAACCCGAGATTTCAGTGGTTTATTTTATTATGTGTCTAATTTATTCCAGCAGTTATAATAATAAATAATTAATACAATGGAATACTATAGAAACCAAGGACTGCATTTTGTAGAACCCATTTGTGAAGGGTACAAACCTCCGCTATTAAAGTCAATGAAGGTTTTGCCATTGACTTCACTGGTTGGAGGAGTGTACCCAAAGGGTTTCTATGAGCACTTGTGCTAGATGTTAGATATTGGCAGGTGCCAGTGGGGGCAATCAGCAAAGTAACAGAAAAGGGAAGTTTATATGAATTCCACTGGCTTCTTGTCAATTCCTGGAGACCTACAGGTGAAGGACTCCTGCCTGCACTGCTTACACACAGGGTGTGGTTTTCAAAAGCGCTTAGTGTTACTAGCTCTGCTCCTGCTGGAACCTGGGGCTGTGGCCAGGTTCTCTGGGGCAGGGATTCAAAGAATGAGGCAGGGTCAGTGGGGGTGACATTGATTAACCTGGGCATGGGTGGTTATGGCGCTGCATGAAATGCTGCACACTGCCACTCCTGAGGGGCTTGTGAGTACCAGAGAGACTCCTATGGCACTGCTACCCCCACCACTCCTGACCCCTGGAAGCAAGAATGGTGACGGCACTGACAATGCTCTGGGTTATCTCTACTGCCACTACTGCTCCACAGGGGCCTGGTGAGTGCCACATGGATTTACTGATGTTCTTTCAGCTTCCAGCATCCCCACACGGCCACTGCTGCTCCAGAGCAGATCTGGCAGCAGCACCTGGGACATTATTACTTCTGGCATACCCAGCACCTCTGCACTGTTGCTCGAGAGGGGCTCTGTGACTGCCAGTGAGACTGATGCCACTCCTTAGATGCTGGGGCTCCCCCCCAGACATTGGGGCACTATAATCCATGGGGCCTGATGGCACAGCATCACAGGGCCTGCCATAAGGCCAGCCCTGGCCTCACACCCATGTTTGTGTGTTTAGTAGGGATGTGCAAACGCGGTTTGGAAGTTTGGGGTTCAGCCCGAACTCGGGGTGTTCGGCCCATTTGCGAACACCCCGAATCCAAACCAACCCCCGACCGAGCCAACCAAACCGAGTTCGGGTTCCGAACTCGGTTTGGGGGGGACCCAGTTTTCCCTCCCCCCTCCAGGCTTTGCAGGTGGAAGGGGCACCAGGAAGCACCTCCCCCCGCCCTACCCTGCCCAGCCTGGGATTTGTTTTTAACCCTACCACCAGGATCGTCCGTGGCCCTACCTGGTGGTGCCAGGGCTCCAGCTCCGGGTCCAGTGGTGGACAGGTCTGGCCCCGGGTCCACCGGAGGCAGCGCTCTGGAGTGCTTCAGGCTGCTACTAGGCCTTCTGGGTCAAACTGGAAGGCCTAGTAGCAGCCTGAAGCACTCCGGAACTCTGCCCCCGCCGAACCCACGGCCACTGCCATGGCCACCGCCAGACCCGGGGCCAGAGCCAGACCTATCTGGGGGTGCCGGGGCTCTGGCCCCGGGTCTGGCGGTGGCCACGGCAGTGGCCACAGGTCCGGCAGGGGCGGTGCTCCGGAATGCTTCAGGCCACTACTAGGCCTTCTGGTTTGACCTGGAAGGCCTAGTAGCGGCCTGAAGCACTCCAGAGCGCTTCTGCTGCCAGACCCACCCACCACTGGACCCAGGGCCAGAGCCCCGGCACCGCCAGGTAGGTCCGCGGGCGACCCCGGGTTTTGTTTTGTTTTTAAAATCCCAGGCTGGGCAGGGGGAGGTGCTCCCCAGCACCCCTTCCACCCAAGCAGCCTGGATGGGGGAGGGAAAACCAAGCCCCCCCGCCCGAACAGGTTCAGCCCCCCAAAACCGGTTCGGTCCGAACGAACCGAACCGAATGGTTTTGGGTTCGGCCAAACCCCGAACGGGCCGAACACCAAACTGCTCGGTGTTCGCACACCCCTAGTGTTTACCCACTGGTCTGGCTAAGTGCCCAGACATAGGCATTTTCTCCTCAAAAATTACCTGTGCTTATGGCTTCCATGTAGCCAATGCAATATAGTCAGAAAGTGAGAAACTCATGTTAACTTCATTTTCCCCACTGTGAAAATGCAGTGAACACAGGTCTCTGAATATAGTCACGGGTCTAGAAGGGACCTCAAGTCATCTTCTCTATCCCCCTGCACTAATGTAGGATTTACTAGACCTAACTGTGCCAAAAGAGAAATCCTCCAACAGGAAAATAGAGCATATAATAAAGATCTGCAACAAATAGACATCACGAGTGAGTGGAGCACACACATTCCTGAAATAACAAGGAATGAATTTTAACATATATCCAGATCACTCAAACAAGTGTGCCACGCCCATGGCCTCATTCTGCAAGGGAAGGCAAAAACAAAAAACAAAACAAAAGCAGCCAACCTTAGAGTCACATGCCAATATGTCCTGGGGAAGGCAGGATCCTCCAAGTTCACATGCACCAGTCTGGTCCCTTCCTGGACCAGGTAGCTGGAAGGGGATGGAGCTGCAGTACATCCCCCCTCCTACGGGTGGATCAGGACAGTTCTGTCGTATGCCAGTGTGTCAGGTGAGTGTGCCACTCCATGTCCTTGTCATGGGCATAGAGTATGTGAAAACATCCCTTGAGACCAAGGGTGGGGAACATCTGACCCATGTCTATTTTTTATTTGGCCCCTTTCAAATTCCTGGATCTGACCCATGAATCCAGTCTCTAGCTGCAGGCACTGAAAAAGTAAGCTCAGGGGTAATGAGGTTGGGGAATGGGTTCATGGCATGGATTCATGATCTGGACCCTACCCCATCCAGATCACTCCTCTTGACCACCCGTCTATGTAGCCTTTGGTGCTTGTACTCATTTTCAAATTGGCCCACAGGATGAAAAAGTTTCCCCATCCCTGCTTTAAACTATTGTGCACTGCCTTTGAAAATTGTCCAAAGGATGAAAGGAATGGCTAGATAACAATACACTAAAATTCTAGGTTTGGTTTCCGTGTACCTTATCCCTGGATGTAGGGTAATGAAGTCCTTAATGATGAAATCAATGGAACTTTGGTTTGAGTTTAGGATCAAACAGTAGTTTATTAAATAAAATTTATTTATTTATTTATTTAATATATTTATACCCCGTCCCTCCGGCGAACAGCTCCGGGCAGCTAACAATCCAATGTAAAACAATATTTAAAATATTTAAAACATCATAAAACTAACAACAATTAAAACAGGGATAGACAAAATTGTACTAAAAAATAAAGAAGGGTAGAGGAAGGAAAAAACCCACTAACCCACCCTTCCACCCTCCGTAAAGGTCTGGGCGAACAGCCAGGTTTTACAAATTCGCCGGACCTGCTGAGCGAACCCCCCCAATCAGGGGGGCCGACACCTCCCTCGCTCTCCCCACCAACATCACCTCAGTCTTATCAGGGTTGAGCTTCAGTCTGCTCTGCCACATCCATTCCGCCACGGCCTCCAAACACTGGGATAGCAACGAGACAGCAGGGTCTGGATCAAATGAAAAAGAGAGGTACAACTGAGTATCATCAGCGTATTGGTGACAACGCACCCAGAACCCTCTCACGATCTCCCCCAAAGGCTGCATGTATACATTAAATAATAACGGAGACTTGACTGTGTAACTTTACACAGTCAAGTTACTTACTTCTAGGGTTGAGATTCCTGTAAATAGGCAACATGTCGAAAGTTTTATTCTCTTTATGGGTCGGGGGAGATGAGATTAATATGGGAAATATGTGAATTGATGACTACTATTTTTTTCTGTTCATGATGCTGATTAAAATTTCAGAGGGGAGGGGGCAGGAATGTCAAGAATAGCACAGTCTATAAAACAGGGACAAATAAGGAGAAAAGGGGAAATCTTGATTGCTCTCTCTGCCAACTAAAGCCACACAGAATTCAGCAAAAACAAAAGCTCTCAACTCGGGGAGAAAAATCAAAGGAAAACGCGGGAATGAAAGCACAGATAAAAACAGAATGCTGCTTCCGCAAGAACCACCTTCTGCCACAGACATGCAAAGAATCAAAGAATGGAAATTGGCTTTACTCAGGAAACTGGTTAATGGTAACCCAGTGGAAACTGCTTAAAAGGTCATTCTAATCTGAGAGAGCTGGAGCAAATGCCATCATTCCACATCAAATAGTCCACATTTAAATATTGTCTTTTTCTTAGATGCCAATTTATTTTGTTGTGTGCTTCCTTCAGCCTCTCTTTCAAATCACTAAAAATACTGTTAGTCTGAGACTTTAATGCAAAGCTCCTCTTCTTCAGTGGTCAGCCTTCTATGAGATTAAAAGATTTTCTTCTCTCTAATTTTAATGATTGGGGTAGGTGTAATTTATTTATTTATTACAACAAATATAATAAGTGTTTCTACTGGAGTGAAGTTTTTCATAGTTGTGCTTTCATGCAATTATTAAAATAAGTTGAGCAGTGCCCTCTACTGGACTCACAGCTGAAGCAACAAGAAATATCAGGCCATCAAAAAGGAGATTGGTTTACCACAAAATATCCCACTATAACTGAACAGAATATGTTGTCCTTAATTTTTTTTGGTTTTTAATCTTCATACGTTTATATTTTAGGGTCCTTCTTCAAATATTCCTGATTTGTTTATTGGTTTTCCATATCTATACATTCCACATGAAACATTTGTATCAATTATTATATTGTTTAATATTTTACTATGTTAAATGTCACCGCAAACAGAAAGCTAATCAAAGGCTTTAGATCTTTAAGCTATCACCAGGTTGTTGAACAGAATATGTTACTTTTACAGGGAGCTACTAATGTACAAGTCAAGTAAAATTGTGTTCTAGTTACAAAAAGACTGTTCAAGTTTGGGAACACTTGGACTAATACTTTTGCAAACTGCACATTATCTGAAAAGAATAGAATAAAGTATCTGATGTCTACTTATATGATAAATAAATAATTTCATGCAGCAAGCACCTGAACTAACAAAGCTTTGTTTCCTAAACAATGCTCAAGATAAGTTCAATGGGGGTTTTCAGATGCAAAAAAACCATAGTTTCCCTCCAAATGCACCTACTGTTACTTATTTTCATGGGCCTTCTTTGGGACTTCTGCCCCCTCCAAATTTTGTTGAAATTGGGCTGAAAGTTAAAAGAATTAAGGTGGCACAACAGAGGAATGTACAAGACATCAAGCTAAAATAGCTACAGCAAACTAAAATAGGTTCATCAGCTGCAAACACTTATTGGTGTAATCAATCCTGGATGGCCCAGTGCTGACATCATGGAAACCATCATGTGTGACTAATGTGAGTTCTAAAGGCATTGAAAAGGAGGAGAGTAAGTAAACATTTTCCAGGAAAATGACCTTAAAAGTAGTTTTAATTTATAATATTTTTAGTCTAAAGAGGACATTGCTGGAGGAAATTACTTCACCATGACTTCTAAAAAGGAAGTAACCTGTGATGCTAATGCAGAATGCAGATGTGATGTGGTCTCTCTCACTCTGCTAAATTTAATAGAAGAGAAAGTTTAAAAACATTACTGAATTTCTTACATGCTTCTTTTATCAGGGTGTCTGAAATGGAACTTCCATTTTTGTGCTTCATGTGGACAACAAAATACTAGAAAAGTTTGACTGGGAAGACATGTTTTAGAGGCCTGATGCAACACCCATGGAAGCCAGTGGAAAAATTCCCATTGACTTCAATAAATATTAGATAAATCTCAAATGTGATACTTCATACTGTAGAATGTAGATTCCAAGAGAGAGTGCCAATTTTTCTATTAAAAATTTGTCAGCACCAAGGCAACAAATATCAAGTTTGGATGCTTTGGGACAATGTTTTTTCTCGCATTGTATCACCAAGGAAAGAATTTGTGGATTCTTATTATCGTGAGTCTTCAAACAAACTTGCGTGTATTATAACCACCTAGAAACAGCTATACTGTTGACAAGTCAATGTATCACTTACTGCCAGATGTCGTGGGTATTACTGGGGTATTACTTCCTCACTGTCCAATGTCGTGGGTATTACTGGGGCAGGGCCAGCCAAATCAAGGTCAAGGATAAGGGGAAGATGATCCTCCAGCAAAAAAACACC
The DNA here is from genome assembly GCA_003113815.1 of Sphenodon punctatus. NCBI lineage: Eukaryota > Metazoa > Chordata > Lepidosauria > Sphenodontia > Sphenodontidae > Sphenodon > Sphenodon punctatus. The sequence continues at coordinate 17,934 of QEPC01005544.1, read as the reverse complement.
TTCCATAAAATCTGTGACTAGGGGAAGCAAAGAAGGGGAGACCAAAATATGGTCCACCACACTGAACCCCTGGGGCCCAAGAAACGTATATTCCCCCTCAGGATCCCCAAATCCAGACCCATTTTTAAAAATGAGATTATAACTAACCGCCAACGTGGCCAGCCTAACCCCGGACAAATTAATATGCTCGTCCTTAGATTTCCTGGAATTAAGGGGGAGAGGAAGTACCTCAGGGGACATATCACAATAAAGCTCCATGGCCTAGTCGTCCGACCCCAGTCTGGCATTAAAATCCCCTGCGAGGAGGGTTAGCCCCTCCGGATACTCAGCGCACAAATCCTCCAGCAGATTTTCCAAACCTACCGACATATCTCTGCTGAAGGATCCTGCGTTGCAGGGAGGAATATAGACCATAATGATGATAATTAACAAGTTTCCCAGCTTTCCCACAAATCCCAATATCTGCAGAGGAACACAATCTTCCTTAAGAGGGATAATGATTGAGCAACCAGGCATCCTAGACTTCCAAGAAGTCAACCTCTGGCATGCACAGTAGTAGCTGGGAGTACCAGAGGCCTATATCCCTCTAGGTCAATGGGCCCCTTAGCCCATGTCTCCTGGAGAAGGATTATGTGGAATTTCCTCAAATAATTAATGAAATCCACATCCTCCTTATGTCTCTCCCAGCCAGTTATGTTCCATGAGCACAGTCGGAGAGGATTAAGTGGGTCAGTTAGTCATAACACTGTTTCAGAGGTTAATCCGTAACCAGGGGAATCCAGCCTGGGGGCGGGGGGCACTGGGGATATAGCCGCAGAGCTGGGGGAGGGAAACTGACCGAGTTCCAGAGGTGTGTGTGATCGGTGTGGTTGGTCCCCCGTTAGACCGTGGGTTTGCTGCAAGTCATCAGGAGTCAAGGATCAAGCCTCCACTGTCGTAAGGGTGAGCAGCTGTGGCATGTTTAACATCAGAGACTCCCCAAACGCCCTGATAGGCCCTGCTCCCGCCAAGGGGATTTAAAGCCGAGGCAGCACAAGCGTGTACGCCGTGGGCATGCACGCCTAAGGGCTGCGCGCACAAGGGCACACCCTTGTGTGCGTGGCCTTAGGCGTTGGCCGGAGGTGCCGGGGGTCCTCTTGTTCTCGTGTTCCTTTGGGGCAGTATCGATAATGGCAACTGTGAGCAACAAGAGAGGTTGAACTGACCCTGCAGACTCATCGGTCCCAATAACAGCATATGTGAAGCGGAGGAAAATTGATGGGTTTTTGCAAAACATCGCGGTCCCGCTATGTGGTAACGGTAGACTCTCTTCTTCCCACCAGTATGGTAGTGTCTCTGCAACACCTGAACTTGGCCCACCACTGCCTGTTCTGGAGCAACCCAGACCGATATCACCAGTCCCCCAGGTTTTGTTCCCTTGTAAAAACAGCCTAAAGACACCAGCATTTAAAGATGACTCTATTTTGCTGAACAGTTATAGTTTAACGGATTTTTTAACCAACCATGTGACATTAACCACAGAAACACTACGTTTCATGTTTCAGCAAATGAATCTGTTAAATGGGAAAATGGATACCTTGATATTACACAGGGGATCTTCCCCAGGTTCTATTTTGCATTCGAGGGTCCCTTATAATACTAGGAGGCAGGAGGGGGGTCTTGGTGTTCAACCCCCACAGCTAAAAATCTCCGACTCTGATATTCCACCAGTTTTAGCTCCTGTGTTAGCTCCTGCTCCCACGAAGCAAACTTTAGAATCTTTGGGTGCAGAAATATTTGAACTATTGCAACTTAATCTTATTTTTGTTGTTCTTCCCCCGGTTGGTGGGTGGGTCCTGCATTGGGACACCCCCCTGGACGTGGCCGAACATCTACGGGTTCTCTTAAATGAACTAATTACCCGACACAACATTTCTATGGTAGAAGTTCTGGTTAAGTCAAAATCTAGCCACTTAGTAAATGTAAAGTTCATTTCCGAACTATGGGTAAACTTTATAATGGATAAGCGATCACAACTGAATTTGTCTGCCGTATACCCCACCAGAGCTTATGGGACCTTTTCAAGGTTGGTGTGTCAGGAGGAAGTATTTCCTCCTTCTCAGGATCCCCCTCCTACTGGGATTTCTAGGCCGTTGCCCTCGGGAGTTAAGAAGCTCCCTCCCCCCCAGTTTAGCAGCAAAGAGGGAGACTCACGACCACCCCTTAGGGGAAATGGCCTGAATTCAACAGAAATGGAGGTAGATTTGCCAAATAATCTTCCTCCTGCCCCAATAGCCACGAATAATTCAGCTTTATGTGCTAGAGCGGAGAAGGTTCCCTCAGCAGTATTGTCCCAGGGTAATTAAATATCCCGTTTAGACCAGCTTTGGATCCAACTGAGGGACCTGAAACATCATAGAGTCTCGCCCCTTGTGGCACCCCAATGTATAAATGTGCCTCTTCCAGTGGTCTCACCGGTCACTACAGCACCCAGGAGAGGAACCTTGAGATCTTTGTCATATATGGGGGATGGCTCATGGATAGACCCAGTGGTTGGGGGGGACCCTCCACTCTGAGGTTCCTAAGGGGCTCTCTGGGGGGGACAGTTTGTTCCCTTGTTTGCAGGATCAGTCTGGTGGACAGGACTCTATTCTAGTGGCCCACTCGTCCCCTAGACTGGGGGTCGGCCCCCTGGTGAGATCATTGGGGGTGTACCCCTTGACCTCCGGGGAGGAGGCATGACTGCCACTGGATGTTCCTGTTGGCTTGGTGATTGCTTCTTGGAACATTGCGGGGTGGAACTCCTGCCAGTTGGACAGGAATTTTAATGCCTTTATTGTAGGCTTAGATATTTTACTGTTACAAGAAACTTGGAGTACGTATAATTTTAATTGTGGGGGCTTCGAGGTTTATTGTACTCATGCTACTTCATCAGCCTCCTCTGGTAGACCCAGTGGAGGTTTGGCTTTGCTAGTTGCCAAAAAACTTTGGATTAAAGTGAAACGAGTGAATTTTTTAAAATCTAATTTAGTAATTTATTATTGTACTTTCCCCTTGGGTTATGGTTTACTAATTGGTATCATATATCTACCCCCGACATCATTGACTTTTTTCCCCAATAATTTTTGGGATATAGCCACAGACATGTTTGATGAGGCCAAGAAACTGTATCCTATGACTACTTTAATTGTCAGAGGCGATTTCAACATTAGGACGGGCAATTTAGAGGCAGTATCGACCGGGCCGCAGCTGGATGAGTCCTCGGATTCTATGGAATTGGCAACAAGATCATCTCAAGATAGGGTGGTTAGCTCTGAGTCAAGATTTTTGTTTAATTTCTGTGACACTTTTGACTTAGCTTTGCTAAATGGTCGTGTGCAAGGCGACTGGATGGGAAACTTCACTCACCATTCATACGCCGGTTCCAGTGTAATAGATTATTTTCTGGCCTCTAAAGGTTTTATCCAAAATATTCAATCATTAAAGATTAGCCCAAGAGTGGAGTCAGATCACTTTCCATTGATTTTGTCAATTAGGAAGAATTTAGAGGTTCCCCTTTTGGGGAAGGGAAAAGCAGTTGAAGTTGAACTGTCCTCTGGAGCAACCGTGTCTCGAGTCAAATGGACCAAGGGGGTTGAAGTCCATCTGATGACTTTTATTTCATCTCCGGGAGCAGAGGTATGCAAAGCAGTTATAGAGGGTATGGATAGCGATAGTATTTCATATTACGAGGATTTGGTGAGGAAATTGGACCCGATCTTCTCAGAGATTAGATCCTTGCACCATAGTAATTTCAGCCAGGGGTGATTTGATAAAGATTGTCGAATTGAGAGATCCTCGCTGCGGAGAGTAACGCGGGCGGTCTGTTCAAACCCCACGAAGGACCATCGTATTCTGCTCCAACAGGGTAGATCGAGGTACAGGCAGTTATTGTCCCATAAGAAGCAGGATTTCCAGCACAAAAGATGGGACAGACTACTGAGAGCAGTGGATAAGGGGGACTCTCGGGAATTTTGGGGACTGATCCGTTCTGCTGGGCTAAGTGGAAAAGCCACCACAGCTTCTCACATCCCCTCAGCACAATGGGTTCAATACTACACAGACATTTTTTCTCTTTCTTCTCCTGGTTGCCTTGCTGTTTCTCTCCATACAGAGAACTGCTTCCCACAGTGGCCGCCTGTCTCTGTGGAGGAAATTCAGGATCTAATTTGCCAACTTAAGGCTGGTAAGGCTCCAGGAGAGGACTATATCCCGTCGGAATGCCTGAAGCGTGCCCCTGAGTGGTGGGCGGGCATCTTGGCCCCCCTTTTCACTGCTATCAATGAGTCTGGTGAGATTCCAGCCTCATGGTTAACCAGTATTGTGTGCCCCATCTTTAAGAAGGGGGATCCAGCTTCCTCCAGAAACTATCACCCCATCAGCCTGTTAAGTGTGGTGGGGAAACTGTATGCCCGCTTCCTGCTATCAAAACTACAAAAGTGGATGGACTCCACGCACATGTTGGAGATAGAACAGGCGGGTTTCCAAAAGGGCAAATCTACAAAGGACCATGTACTGGTCCTGGTTGCGTTCATTAAGAAAGCCCTGGACCGACAGCAGGATCTCTTTTTGTGCTTTGTTGACCTCTGTATGGCATTCGACTTAGTTTCTAGACCTCGTCTATGGTATAAACTGCAAAAGACCTCGATCGATCCCCACCTCCTCTGTTTAATATCAAAGCTCCATAAAAATAATTCCCTCCAGGTCTGTTGTTCAACACGTGGAGGATTGACCCCCAGAGTTTCGGTTGCTTCAAGGGTGAGGCAGGGATGTATTTTGGCCCCTATGCTGTTTAACTTCTTGAATTATGTGATTGCCTACCTAAATAAAATAGACTCGCATGTGCCGGTTGTGGGGACTAGATCTGTCCCTGCCCTTCTGTATGCAGACGATGCCGTATTGGTGTCTCACTCTATTGTTGGGTTACGTAGGATGATGGATCAGTTTGGAACCTATTGTCAAAATGAGAACATTGTGGTAAATCATGAAAAATCTAAGGTACTGGTTATGGGGCACCCCAGCTGTCATAGGAAGCACTGTTGGAAAATGGGCGGTTCACCAATCGAGCAAGTTACTGCTTATAAGTACCTGGGGGTGATTTTTTCCGACTCCAGCGCATGGAGGGCCCATTTTGAAGCAGTGAGAGCACAGACCAATCGCACTATAGCTGCTATAGTTGGGTTTTACTTGGGGCCGGGAGGGAAATTAGTACAGCTGGCCCTGCGTCTATTTAGGGCAAAAGTGATTCCTCAAATCACGTACGCAGTTTCTGCCTGGGGCCCAACGTACCTGAATAGGCTGGAAGTGATTCATAACGGGTTTTTGAGGAAAATTCTGGGTTTACCTAGGGGCACCCTCAGGTAATATTAAGAGCGGAAGCTCACTGTGGCACACTCAGACAGACAGCACTGCTTGCGATGCTAAATTATTGGCTTCGAAAGTACTTGTTCCCAGGGAATGATGGCTCCTTGTTTATATTATCAGCAACACATAATTTACTAAATTCATGGAACCTTGGGATGGTTGAGGAAATTCAAAAGTTGGGTTTTTCATGTGATCTTTTGGTGAAGGTAGGGTATGAGGCGGCCAAATCCTTAATAGTCAAAAGGGTGGTGGACCAAGAGATTCAGCTGGAGGAGGCCTGATTAAGGGACCAAAGAGTTGTTCAGTACTACTTTCCCCCGTCTTCTTTACCCCTGAGATCCAACTATTTATTTGTCTGTGGTGATGTCCCCACTAGACAGGCTTTTACCCGGCTGAGATGTGGTGCTTTTTCTCCCAAAATACTCCAAGGCCTATATGCGGGTTTATCTAGAGCTGAAAGGTTTTGTGCTTTATGTGATTCCCAGGAGGTCGCTTCACTTGTTCATGTACTTTTTCACTGTCCTGCACTGGTAGTCCCCAGAAAGAGACTACAGGACTCTCTCCCTTTTCGGCTGTCGGTAAATGACCTTATACCCACCTTGAGGCTGTTGCTAAATCCATTAAATTCTTTGGTGTCCAGACAAACAGCCTATTTTGGGCTGACGATGGCCCGTAGGTATAAATCACAATGAGAACGTGGAGGTATGACCACTAGCAATGTGTATATAGATATGTCAAGGTGCTGATGTTGGGGTTGGGGAGTAGGGGAAGTTCTTAAAGTAGGCTTTAAATAAGGTGTAAACCATATGTATTTAACCCAATTGGAAATTGTTTTGTATTTGTTTTAAGTATTTGTTATGGTACGTACATTGTTATATTTTATTTTATATTTTGTAATAGCCAACGGCTACACAAATAAATTTCTTCTTCTTCTTCTTCTAACCACAGAGCTTGAAGCCTGTACCAGACCACTGGCAGAAGCCTTAGATGGAATGATACCAGGCCCAGGGGCAGCCCTGAGAACTCCCAAAACAGGGGGCTTAGAGCAAGACTGAATCGACATAGGGGCGGGCACCACCGAGGTGCCGCCAGAATCAGTTGGATTGAGGTAGCAAGATCTACAATCTTCCTTGTCAGTAGCCAAAACCCACAAGTGGGTATTAATAGGGACTGGTGAAGGCACACAAAAGGATCGCTTGGGCAGGCTAAGAAGGTTGGGATTCTCCACATTCAGGACCCTAGGAGGAAGGCAGGGCTTTAAGTTGCCTAATGCCCCAGGGAGGGAAACCTTAATGGAGAGTAAAGGAAGAACCACTGGATCTGTAAGGACCCTGGAGACATGGACACCCCATGATCTAAATAAGTCAGAATGGGGCAATAAGCTATCTACTACATTAGTAGTACTAAAAAATAATACAAGATGTTGACTAAAGTGAGAGGAGGGCAGAAGCACAGAACAAGCAAGATGCCTAAGCAGAAATGGACGGCCCAAAATGCCTAAACGGTGCCGACAGATATTCCACTTAGAGTTCCACACCAGAAAGTCCCCAGAGGGCAGAGCTGAAATGCTAAGGGCAAGGGCAGCACCCTCAAATTGCAGGATTTCCTTATTCTTGATAGGGGCAGTGCCCTGCTTAGTCTGCTTACCACCCACCCCTACACAGGGGTGAACCTCTAAGGGGATCCTAAACAGGCCTGGATCTGGGTTTGGGCAGGGACTGAGGCACCGCTAGCTGGTTTGGAGGGTCTGAGTCTACGGATATCCTCCCTACAGGATTCCAGGCCATCAAGCTGCTGGGAATGGGCACCAAGCTGATTATGGAAGTCTACCAATTGGGAGTTTAGTTTCGCCACCAAATCCCCAATTAAATAGCACTGTTCACTCATAAGTGAACTGACCTATCCCCTCCCCCCCACCCAGAAGTAGCTGGGGGCTTATTTTTATTTATTTTATAGCTTAAAGCCCTGGGGACAGCGGCTGAGCCGCAGGAGCCTGCTGGGTTTTTTTGCCATCCTTACCTGCCTCGCTGCTGGCGCGGGGGGCTCTTGGGCTATGCCGCCGGTGGGGGGGTGCTCCGCGGCTGCTCCTGTCACTGCTGCCGCTGCTGGTCATGGTGCCCTGTGGGGGGATGAAAAAACAACAAACTGTGAGCCTTGGGGGGTCAGGGGGGGAACACAGAGGCCAGCCACGTGGGCTGACCTGTCCCCTCCCCCCACCCAGAAGTATCTGGGGGCTTAAAGCCCTGGGGACAGCATCCGCGGCCGCACGCTCGCGGTCCGAAGGGCCGCGGCCAAAGGGCGTGGCACTTTGGGTCACTTCGGGGCCGCAGGGGGTGGCAGGGGGCTATTGTTTGTTTTGTGGGCTTCTTTTTGTACAGGGCTAGGGTGGTAGGGTGGGGGTTGTAGG
>QEPC01005543.1:392974-403041 GCA_003113815.1 Sphenodon punctatus | reverse complement strand
GTGTGAGCTTATGCTTTCTCCCTGCTCTGTGTGAGCTTATGCTTAGTTTCCCCCTGCTTCCAGGCTATTGGCTAACCTGCCAACATCCCTGTGGTGGGTTCCACCCTTGGCTCCGGACCCTGACCTCGATGATGAGTCGTGTACCTTCTTAGCCCAGGGTGCCTGGTAATGCTGCTGAGTACCTAATCTCTCGGGTGCAAGAGAGCGACTGAGAGGTTTCAGAGGGTTGCCTTGGGGCCACCTTTCCCCCCCTGTGCCTGGGCCTGGATTCCTCCCTCTTTGTTTCCCTCTCCCCCAGTCCATCCCCTGGAACCTGATACTCCTGGCCTTCCTTCTCCCTCCTTGATTTCCCCCACGGCTCCGTACCCCGGAGCCTGACAGGATAGACAAGCTGTAAGAGATTCTGCCACCTGCCAGTCAGAACTTCAGCACATAGGGATAAAAGATTGGACAGGTCAAATGAAGCTCATAACTACAAATAAAACAACTTTTATTGAAACTATTTAAACAATAACAAACACAACAAAACAACAACAACATTATAAAACCAAAACCAAACATTGAAAGGAAACTTAAGGGGTTCTGTTACTGTTAATCTTTGGGCCTGTCCCCTGGAACTTGGGGGAAAGGCAAAAGGCAGCGGGGTGCAGAAAAGGACTGAGGGGCGGCCACCCTGTGCTCTGCCATTTAGTAGCTGTGGGCCAAGGCGAACTCCACGGCCCCTTCCATATCTGCATGCCACCTGGAGACCGCCTGGTGGTAGAGTTTCAGCCTCTCCATCTCAGCGGAGATGTACTGGGAGTACGTCTACACCTGCTTTTTCTCCACCTCAAGAGCCTGGAACTTTTCCACCAGGCAGTTCTCCATGCAGCATACGTCCGTTATCATTTGGCAGCCAGGCCTCTCCACATCGGCCCGAAAGGTCTTTGCCGCAGCAGACTCCTGGGACCCGGGGGACTCCACATTGGGGCTGGTGGAGGGGGAAGGGCTTTGATGGCATCGCTTTCAGGTTGCCTTCCCCCCCTTCTTCTGGTGCTGATGCTCCAGCTCCACGGTCACACCAGAGTCCTCCTGCCGCCTCACTATCTGGACATGGAGCCCTTCAATATGGGCGATTAGCCCCGATGTGGTTCCCTCTCTCTGCCTCCGGAATCTTTTCTTGCAGATCTAAAGAGCATAAACAGATAGGCACATAAGAAGTGCCATACTGTGTCAGACCAATGGTCTGTGTCAAGCCCTTCCTGAATTCTGTCTCCACAAGTGGGTGGGTGGCCAATCTCTCTCTGCAGGGGACTTCAATTCCTAATAGGTCATAGAGGGGAATGCATATTGCATGCCCTGTTGTTCCAACCCCCGTGCCTTACCTTGCAGATGGCGAACCCATTCTCCTTTTCATACCACCTCCAGACATTGGACCTTGTCCGCCCACTGTCTGGGGGTGGCACTGGTGACCTCTACCTTGTCCTGCGTGCCATGGCACCAGCGCCAGAATCTGATTCCTCTCTGAAACAGGAACACATAAACAACACCTAAGTCATATCATGCATTTATGATGATGCCTCTAGTCCTCCCTCCTTGGGGTGCTAGGGATGGCAACGGGAGACGGTGACCCTGGCTGGCATGTGCAAATCCTGCCCTCTTTGGGGCACTAGGAATGGCAACTAGAAAGACCCTGACTGGGACGTGCAAATCCTGCTCTCCTTGGGGTGCTGCTAGGAGGGATAGCAATGGAGAGACCCTGGCTGGCACGTGCAAATCCTGCCCTCTTTGGGGCACTAGGAATGGCAACTAGAAAGACCCTGACTGGGACGTGCAAATCCTGCTCTCCTTGGGGCGCTAGGGATGGCAACTAGAAAGACCCTTGCTGGCACATGCAAATCCTGTCCTCCTTGGGGTGCTAGGGGATGCTAGGGATGGCAAATGGAGAGACCCTGGCTGGCATGTGCAAATCCTGCCCTCTTTGGGGTGCTGCTAGGGAGGGCCAGCAATGGAGAGACCCTGACTGGCACGTGAATCCTGCCCTCCCTGGGGCACTAGAGATGGCAACTGGAAAGACCTTGGCTGACACGTGCACATCCTGCCCTTATTTGGGAGTGCTAGGTAGGGATGGCAACTAGAGAGTGGAGACCCTTGCTACGGATGTGTGGCAGGCACATGTTTGGGTGGGGGTGCTGCTCGTGCTTGTGTCTGACTGCTGGAAGAGCCCCCCCACACTACAGTACCCTCTCTCTCCATTGCAGACATCTGCTGCTACCCACTGATGCCCACTGTTTGTGCCTGACAGATGCCCACCACCCACGCACCCACCCGCACGCCAGTGAGCTCACTCTAATGAACAGAGCTTTTCTTGTCCTCAAAGTAAAAAAAAAGTTTACAAACCTGGCAGCACCTCCTGTGCCCACCTCTTGCTCCTCATTAGAGGAGCCAGCCACCACCACCGAAGGTCCAGGGGCTGCGTCAGCGACCTCTTCCTTCTCCTCCTCCACCACCACTAGCTCTGGGAGCACCACGTTGGCCCCCAGGCATTGAATTAAGACAACAGACGTCTTCATTTTTTTTAAAAAAAACAGCCACTCACTCCAACACACAGACCAACACTCACCCACCAACACTCAACAACCAGACAAAACAGCACAGCCAAACCAAACACAAACAGCCAAAACACATGAACTGAACAGCCAGCCAGTCAAACACACTCTCTATTGCCACACAGCTCCGCACGCACTTGAATTTCTCGTTTCTGACACAATCACAGGATCTCATGATACCTTTTTCCGAATGCCCGAACTGAACTGAACACGACCGAATGGAACGGCTGAACCCGAACTCAGTGACTGACCTGAACGCCTGAACCAAATGCCCGAACTGAACCGAACCGGACCGAACCGAACCGAATGACTGAACCGGAACCGCGATCTGTTTGCACATCCCTAGTATTTGAGGGCTGTAGAGACTGAAGGGCCCTAGGGCTTAGGAAGATTAATGCTGGAAAAGGCTTTTCTGAGCCACGCCACCTGCTGTTTGTATTCCCTTTTCTCAGATGTTTGAGTGATGTAGTGGCTGTAGGAGCCTGAGAAAGAGCAGGGGTGGCCTTAGGCTTGGGATCAAGAGCAGGGTGGCTGCTCAGGGCCCTGCCTGTTCTGAGGCCCAACAATGGCTCTTGGACTTTAGTAGATGCTCTAGAGTGGCTGGGTTCCCACCACACCCCTAATGTAACTGTCTGTCCTTAAGGCTTCATGGATAGAGCTGTCACAGCTTGTGAGCATTGGCCCTGACTTCTCCCACCCTGCTGTGCTGCTGTGTCCAAAGGGGGAATGAGAGCTGCCCTTGGGAGTGGTGTATCTGGTAGTGGCCTGAAGTGGGGGCTCAAGGCTCAACTCTTCCCCCTCCCAATCCTGAGTGGTGATGGCAACATTGCCCTGAATTGAAGCCACATTAGACTCCTGTCACTGAGCTGCAGGTTTTTTTTTGCTGGGGCCCTTATCTCTGCTGCTGGCCCGAGGAATCTGAGAACGGGGAGAATGAAGACCTAGTGAGACCCCCCACCCCATGCTGTGGTGTCGTGATATGACCCATCATGGCCTGGTCCAGCCCAACCCCTGCTTCAAGGCTCTACCATTACCACTCAAATGGGAGGGGGGAGGGGGAACCCTGTGTCTAACACTGCCATTGGGGGAGAGAGGGGAAGTGGGCAGGGCAATTTCTGAGCCCCTGCTTCAGATGTTTGCAGCCATTTCCTGGCCTGGCTTCTCTATCCACTACCTGGTTGGTGGGCCCCTTCTGAAAGCAGAAAAACCTGGGGGTGGGGTTCCTGTTCATGAATGAGTTGCTGCAGGACCCCCCCACAGTGGTGGCAGGAGCTGCTGTTGGTCCTGACCAGGTCCCTTCCCCACGTACAGTGGGGCTGTCTCTCACACCTCAGCAATTGGAACCAATTTCTCCTCCCTCCTCCATTTGGTGTGGTTTTATGGTGTAGGGTAAGTATATGAGTGAAAGATTCTGTGTGTGAGATGCTCCTTTCTGCCACACTGCCAATGGCTAAAGGGGCAGGTTCATGGTAAAGGAGTGAGGCCATGTAGGCCTCAGAAATTCTAAGGCCATATTGAGGAGAGTTGGGACAATTGTAGAAGTAAAATAATTCAACTGAGAGAGACCCCTCTGTTTTGGCAGATGCCGAGGACCAGGGGAAGTTGAAAACTGAGACACCTGCAGCTAGAGAAGCTTTTCTTGAGAGGTGCCGGCCTGATGTGTCTGCAGGAATCCAGGGCGGGCCACCACCAGCCTGAAGGGTCTGCAGGAGTCCGGGACAGGCCACCACTGGCCTAAAGGGTCTGCAGGAGTCTGGGGCAGTACAGTTGGGCTGCCTCTCCCCTCCCCCCCCCCCTCAGCTATTGGGACAGATGTATCCCTGCCCCATTTGGTGTGATTTTGTGGTGTAGGGTGAGTATATGAGTGAAAGCTTCTGTGTGCAAGATGTTCCTTTCTACCACACTGCCAATGGATAAAGGGGCAGGCTCATGGTAAGGGAGTGAGGCCATGTAGGCCCCCAAAATTCTACGGTCAGGTTGAGGAGAGCTGGGACAGAGGACTGGGGGAAGTTGAAAGCTGACGCACCTGCATCTAGAGAAGATTTTCTTGAGGGCTGCCTGCCTGATGGGCCTCCAGGAGTCCGGGCAGGCTGCCGCCTGCCTGATGGGTCTCCAGGAGTCCAGGGTGGGCCGCCGCCTACCTGAAAGGTCTTCAGGAGTCCAAGGTGGACTGCGACCTGCCTGAAGGGTCTGCAGGAGTCCAGGGTGGGATTCCGCCTGACTGAAGGGTCTGCAGGAGTCCAGGGTGGGCCGCTGCCTACCTGAAAGGTCTGCAGGAGTCTGGGGCAGGCCTCCGCTTGCCTGAAGGGTCTGAAGGAGTCCGGGGTGGGCCTCCGCCTGCCTGAAGGGTCTGAATGAGTCTGTGATGGGCCTCCGCCTGCCTGAAGGGTCTGCAGGAGTCTGGGGGAGCTGTGGAAAGCATAATTTGGTGCGTGATTATCATCCCTCCAGAAGGGGAACTACGAACCAAGTGAGGAGCAGCATGAATGGAAGTCCATGGCTTGGTGTGTTGTAGACATTGCTATATGATGGCTATAAAGGCATCTGAGACTTCTCAAAGAAACAGTAAAAACTATAAGTGATGGTTATCCTATAAAGACTTATAGTCAGGGTGGGCAGCTGGGATTCTACAAGCTGATTTTATTTGACTAATACAATCAATTGTAATTTTAATGACAAGGCAACTGCCCTAAATTTGGTTCACAACCCATTTTGCACCCTCTGTCATCTCCCCCCCTGCCACCCACTGTTCAAGGAAACTGTCTGGTAGGGATGGGTGTAGGAGGGAATTATGGATCTAGAGCTTTAATTCTGGATTTAATTATGGCATTATGTATCTGTATTTAAATGAATAAAAAAAATATATAATTTTTTAAAATTAAAACCATTGCGCATGCACAAATTGCACAGACATTTCCAAAATGGCTGTGACTCATGCACAGAATGATCCAGTGGCCATTTTGCACGTGCACAGTTATTTTAAATAATATTTATAGATTTCAAACCAAAGGCGTGTTGTGGTTCTGTACAGATTAATCTATAACTATTTGTTACGAGCAGGTATGGATTAATCCAAATCTGTAATGCCCCGTCATTCTTATCTGGGAAATGGAGACTCCAACCAACATGTCCTGGAATCTGAGAAGAGTGGGGAAGAATTATCACCCTGCCAGAAACCAGAAACCAGAAAGGAAATGCACAGGGGAGAAAAGCTGAAACTTTCCCTCTGCTGTTTCTGACAGGGTGGGTGGCTGGCTGTAGGGAAGCCCCCAAGCAGTGACTTCACAAGGACAGGAGAAAATTCCTTACCTCCTTCGGGGCCAGTACACTAGTTGTCATGAAGGACTCTGTGAAGCACTCCATGACCAAAGGCTGCCTGTACCAGAGTATTTATTCTGTAATAGCAAGTGAAGATGTGGCAGCTCTGCAAATTTCCTGGAGGTAGCTTTGCCTTACAAAGCTGCATTGGTCACCATCTCCTGCTTCCTTCTGGGAAAAGAAGCTTTATATACTTCCATAATAATTTCCCCACCATCTAGCCAAGGTACTCCTCAATCCCTTCCTTCTCTTTTTATGCCCAAATGAAATAAGCAGGGCAGAATCAATCCCAAAGGACCTAGATCTAGGCTAAATTGAAGCATGCCACTGCTGCTCCTGAGGCTGCTGTGGATTCAGGCCAAACAAAGATAGTGAGATCTCCTGCCTCCCTATGAAAAGCTGAACTGATCCCTCCTTTCTTCCAAAAATCACTGTGGAACTGACATGATCTGGGTCTGATGACAGAGCTCCCCCCTCCAATATTCTTCTGGCTAGTGAGATGGTGACCAGAAATTGAATCCTGATCATCCTAAAGTACAATAATACTTGGGAAAGAGGTTCAAAGGGAGCCCAAATCATTGTCCAAAGTTTGACTTTCAGTCTTCAGGAGGAAAAGAGGTGATACACAGGAGGCCAGAGCAGAAAAGAGACCTTCAAAAATCTTTTCACATGAGTGCAAATGGCCAAGGATTCCTATTCTCTGCAGCAAATGAAATTGAGTGTGGCTGCTCACTGTATTTGTCTTGAGATCCATTTTAAGACCCTCCTGAAGAAAGTGAAGCATTCCATGGAATGTGTCCATTCTCCTGGCCACAAACTCCTTTCATGTTGCTGCATATACCTTGTTTGTGGATGCTCACCAAAATAGTGTGCAATATCTGAGTAACCTAAGGACTCAAGTTTGGATCTTTCTGCATACATTTATGTATGTATGTAAACCGTGTCCGTGGGAAATTTAATCTTTGTGAAATGTTGGGTAAAATGATAAAAAAAATTACAGCCCAGAGTTGTAATGTAGAAATTATAAAATGTAACTTTAGATTTTTTAAATTTTATTTTTATTTTTTATTTACAAAAAATGTATAACCCGCAACCCTCTTGCACATAGGCAACCCGGGGTGGTATACAACATAAAATATCACATGATATAACAATCTGACAATAAAATCAATAAAACAGTATGTCACATATAAAATAGAATGGGCAGATAATAAAAGACTATCATAGTGGCTAAAAATACCTCCCCATCCCTCCCCACCCCCTCCCTGAAGGTCCAGCAGAACAACCAGGTCTTACATCTTCAGAAAGAGGGGCAAGCTGGGGAGAGGCAGGCCTCCGGCAGGAGAGAGCTCCACAGCTCTGGCGCAGCCACTGAGAATGCCCTCCCCGCTGTCGCCACCTGGTGTAACCAGGGGACCTCAAGTTGGGTGCCCCTGGCCGATCACAGGGGCCACGAAATGACCCAAGGTTTGAGGCGGTCTCGCAGGTAACCAGGACCCAAACCGTTTAGGGCTTTATAAGTCATAACTAACAGCTTGAATTGGGCTCGGTAGACTATGGGCAGCCAGTGCAGTATCCGGAGCACTGGTGTAATGTGCTTGCGGCAACCCGTCCCCGTTAGGAGATGGGCTGCCACATTCTGCACCAGCTGCAGTCTCTGGACTGTCATCAAGGGTAGCCCCACATAGAGTTCCTTCCAGTAATCCAAACGGGAGGTAATGAAAGCATGGATGATGGTGGCCAGATCCGAGTCCGAGACATATGGCTGAAGCCGTCACACCAGATGTAATTGGTGAAATGCTCCTCTAGCCACCACCTCCACCTGGCACTCCAGGTGGAGCTGCGGGTCGAGGAGCACCCCCAGACTACGGACCTGAGCAGCCAAAGGGAGACAGACCCCGGCAATGATGGGAGCCACTCACCCCTCAGCCCTACCCACCAGCATCACCTCCGTCTTGTCAGGATTCAGCCTCATATGGTTCGTCCTCATCCAGTCCCCTACAGCTGCCAAGTACCGGGTAAGCAACGAGACTTCTGGGCCTGGGTCTCCAGAAAATAAGAGGTAAAGTTGTGTATCGTCGGCGTATTGATGGCATCGTATGCTGAACCCTCTCACGACCTCACCCAGCGGTTGCATCACGTTGAACAGGAGAGGGGACAGAATAGAACCCTTCGGGACTCCACACGCGAGCTCCCAGGGAGACGATGTACATTCCCCGAGAACCACGCACTGTGTTCTCCCTGCCAGGAATAAGCAGAACCATTCAAGAACAATTCCGCTCACCCCAACCCAGTCCTGAAGCCTTGCCACCAACACCTCATGGTCAATGGTATCAAAAGCCACTCACAGATCCAGTAAGATCAAAATTGAGGATCTGCCCTGATCTAATTCACTGTGCAGGTCATCGACCAAGGCCACAAGTGCAGTCTCCATGCCAAACCCGGGGCGAAAGCCAGACTGCAAGGGATCAAGGAAACTGACCCAGTCCAGGTACCCCTGCAGTTGCTGTGCCCTGCAGTTGCTGGGAAGTCAATGTTCAAAGATGGCTTCTTGAGCAGGGGCCGCACCACTGCCTCTTTGAGACGGCTCAGCACCCTGCCCTCCCTAAGGCAGGCATTGACCACCCCCACCAAGAATGGCCCTAACGTCTCCCAGCTCACTTTCACCAGCCAGGATGGGCATGGATCTAATTCACAACAGGTGGCGTGGACCCTGCAAGGACATCCACCGCATCAGTGGACAACACCCACTGAAACTATCCCATAACAGACATGACGGGGCTTCCCGTACCTCTGATACCTCCACTGTATTAAATGTAGCATCGAGATTGCAGTGAATTTGAGCAATTTTATCCACAAAAAAAATCAGCAAACATGTCACTGGAAAATTCCAGTTCCAGGCGGAGAGAGACCGGACTGACCAGTCTCTGCACCACCCGGAAAAGCTCTGCTGGACATGATTTAGCAGATGTGATGAGGTTAGCAAATAACTCCTTAAACTAGCTTTATGCTGCAATCGGTCAGCTTCAGTACGAATCTGATGCCACCATCGCTCTAACCGCCATCCATCCCGCTTCATCCAGCATAGGTCTTCTGTAAACCACGCCGACCTGCGTCATTGGCTCTCTGGAAGCGGACGTTTGGGAGCCGTTCGGTTGATTGCCTCAGCCAACAAGTTATTCCACAGGGCAATGAGGTCATCGAGTGAACGATCATCAAGATCGGATGGCATCTCCCCTAGAACATTCCGGAACCTCTCAGGTTCCATAAGTCTCCAGGGCCGGACCCAACGAACTGGCCCTGCACCTTTCCTGGGGCATACATGTGCTCAAAGACTTGTTCAGAGAAGGTAATGATCTGTCCATGACACATCCCCCACCACCGGATCCCCCGCCTCAAGGCCGGTGCAGAACATTAGGTCAAGGGCATGCCCCCCTTGATGTGTCGGGCCCTTAACCCTCTGAGAAAGTTCCATGGTTTTCATGGCATCCATGAACTCACGCTCTGCTCCCCTTAAACTGGCATTGGCATAAATATTGAAATCCCCCAAGACCAAAGTCTTCGGGGACCGCAAGACCACCTCCGATACCTGTTCCGCTAGAGTGTGTAGGGATGCTGCAGTACAAGTAGGTGCGTAGTATACCAACAGCAGCCCCAATCTGTCTCCCACCAAATCGAACACCAGGTGGACCACCTCTATGCCTGCAATGGTCTGCACTGGATACCGCCTCACAGAGCAAGTGTTCCTAGAAAAACCAGCTACACTGCCTCCCCCCCCCTCTGATCTGGGCTGATGCTGCACAGAATACCCGACTGGAACAAGGTCAGCTAATACCGGAGCCGACTCATTGTCCAGCCAGGTCTCTGTGATACATATGAGGTTGGTTGCTTGCCAGCCCCGATCTCAACCCCCAACACCGACCCCACCCCCGCTAGCCTCCCAATCTCCCTGCAACATCCCGAGCCCCAACCTGCCCCCCAACCCTGGTTCTGAGCCCCAACCTGTCTCCCAACCCCAGTCCCGAGCCCTTCCCTGCCCCTCACAACATCCCGAACTCCAGCCTACCCCCCAACACCAGCCCCTACCTCCTGTCCCCTGCAACATCCTGAGCCCCATCCTGCCCCCCAACCATGGCCCCTAGCTCACCCCCGCAACATCCC
>QEPC01005543.1:360361-392307 GCA_003113815.1 Sphenodon punctatus | reverse complement strand
AACCTCCCAGGCCCCGACCTGCCCCCCAACCCCATGCCCTAGCTCCCAACCCCCTGCAACATCCCAACCCACGACCTGACCCCCAACCCCCACACCCACTTCCTACCTGTTCTCATATATCATATCCCACAAAACCAAGAAATTAACAAAAACAAAAAACAACAGTTTAAAAAAACCTTAAATGCACAAGTTTTCTTAAAAAACAAAAAAATAACCAAATTCAGTACAATTACAATTAAAAAAACCTTTCATACATTGCAACAAAACATAAACGCCAAAAAACATAAAAATTATTTCAGAATTTTAGCAATATTTAATATTTTATCCTCATCAACATACATGTAATATATGTACTTAATTCCTTACCATACATACTGTTATTCATTTTTATCAATAAGTAAACTTTCACATTTTCCCATTATTAAACTTTAATTTATTATCATTATTCGACAAGGAACAATTTTTTCACAGTGCATTAAGTCTGTTATTTACATGTATACAAATTGTATACAGTTCATGAAGTTAAGAATGTGAGTGTTCACAACATTATACAATTTGTTGTACAGAATGAAGTTCTGTAGAAACAGACTTAAACCTCATGGCCCTGACATGCACGAGAGAAGCCGCAGCTTTCATTTTAACCAAAACAGCCCCAAAGTGGCCATTTCAGTTTAAAACCAAAGGATCCAAAAATTGGGCCGTCTCAGTTCCCAATTTTCAGATCTTATGTTCCCATTGACTTCAATGGGAAGAAACCTCCCCCACCCCATTCCCCGGGGCCCACTCCTGGCCTCGGATGGTGGGGGGGTGGGGATCCACATCTCTAACACCCCCATCTCCACCCACTGGGGCCCGGTGTCTGGAAGATGGGGGTAAAGAACAGCTGCTGTCTGGGCTGCTGGCTCCACTGCCAGGCTGCTGGGCCTTCTCCACTGTGGGGCGGTGGAGAAGGCCTGGCCACCTGGCAGCGGAGCCAGCTCCCGCCACCAGAAGAGGAGCCCCAGCCACCAGCAGAGGAGCCAGCTCCTCTGTCGGGCAGCCAGGCCTTCTCCTCTTGCTTGTTCCAGAGAGGAAGAAAACGCTGCTGGAGCAGCAGTGCACATGCGCAAAATGGCCACCAAGGCCATTCTGCGCATGTGCAGCCCTTATTCAAAATGGCGCCAGCAGGCATCGGCACCATTTTGGAAGAGGGCAGCTGTTCTGTGCATGCATGCTGCTGGCACCGTTTTGCATAAGGGGTGCACATGCACAGAATGGCCTTGGTAGCCACTTCGCACATGTGTTCTTCTGCCCCGGCAGCCTTTTCTTCCTCTATGAACCAAGCAAGAAGTGGAGAAGGCCTGGCTGCCCGGCAGAGGAGCTGGCTCCACTTCTGGTGGCTGGGCCTCCTCAGCCGCTGGCTGGTGGTGGGAGCTAGCTCCACTGCCAAGTGGCCAGGCCATCTCGGACGCANTTCTCCTCTTGCTTGTTCCAGAGAGGAAGAAAACGCTGCTGGAGCAGCAGTGCACATGCGCAAAATGGCCACCAAGGCCATTCTGCGCATGTGCAGCCCTTATTCAAAATGGCGCCAGCAGGCATCGGCACCATTTTGGAAGAGGGCAGCTGTTCTGTGCATGCATGCTGCTGGCACCGTTTTGCATAAGGGGTGCACATAGATCCCCACCCTCCAGGGCTGGGAGTGGGGTGATGGAGATGGGATGGCCCACCGAGTTTTTTTCCCCCAGTTCCAGATCCCCTTCAGGCGGTCCTTGGTTCTCTTTCCCATTGACTTCAATGCGAAAAAGAACCAAAACCTGAAACTGATACACTTACCGAAATTCAGAGATCCGAAACTGAAATAAAACCAAAACCGAAATTAGGCCCGGTGTCCCATCCCTAGTGCTAAGTAAAGAACATGGGAGAAAATATTCCTAACCACATAGTGTTGGTTCTAAACTAATTGCTTTCTTCCAAAGAAAGTGAACCTGGAGTCATTGTGAATAGCTCACTGAATATGCAGCAGCAAAAGACAACTGAATGTTATGAGTTATTAGAGAGACAAAGTGGTTCAAATGATATCTTTTATTGGACCAACTGTTGCTGGTGGAAATAAACAAGCTTTCAGGTCACACGGAGCCCCCCGCTCTTTCTCTTTCCCCCCTCACCTTGTTCTCTCAATTCCCACCCATTCCATGCCCATATATACCTGCTCTAACTTGCTCAGTTTATATATTTCTACTGGATATGCTACATGCCTGAGCAAGGGCCCTGTGTAGCCTGAAAGCTTGGTTATTTCCACCAGCAACAGTTACTGCAATAAAAGATATCATTCAAACTTTGTGTCTCTGTCATTTGGGACCAACATGGCGACCTCACTGTAACTCAGGTAATACCACCGTTGACTCCCTTCTCAACCCCCCTCCCCCCTCTTCCCTCTTTGCTCAGGATCTCGCATCATTCTTCACCTCAAAGATTGACCAGATCCGCCAGGACATTGCTTCCCACCCGTCTTCACTCCCTGCTCCCTCTCCACCCCTTCCCCTCCCCCCACTCTCCTCTCCTTCTTCCCTCCCGCCTCCTCACGGGAAGGAAATCTCCTCCTTGCTCTCTTCTTCCAACCCCTCCACCTGCCCTCTTGACCCAATCCCTTCCCGCCTCCTCACCTCCATTGCTCCCACTGTTGCCCCCCCCCTTCTACATGTCATTAATCTCTCCCTCTCCACTGGCTCCTTCCCCTCTGCCTTCAAGCATGCCACTGTCTCTCCCATCCTCAAAAAGTCCACCCTTGACCCCTCTGACCCCTGTAGTTACCGGCTGGTCTCCCTCCTACCCTTCACCTCTAAGCTTCTGGAATATGTTGTCTACTCCTGCTTTCTGGAACTCCTCTCTGCCAACTCCTCCCTGGACCCTCTCCAATCTGGCTTCCACTCCTTTCACTCCACTGAAACTGCCCTTGCCAAGATTACCAATGATCTGCTTGTCACTAAATCTAAGCACCTTTACTCCATTCTTGTCCTCCTTGACCTCTCCGCTGCCTTTGACACTGTCAACCATCCACTCCTACTGAACTCTCTTCGCTTCCTGGTCTTCTGCGGCTCTGTCCTTGATTGGTTCTCCTCCTACCTCTCTGAACGCTCCTTCAAGGTGTCTCCTCCCATTTCCACCTCCTCCTCCCTCCCCCTCTTGGTAGGGGTTCCTCAAGGCTCTGTCCTGGGCCTTCTCCTCTTCTCTATCTACATCCTGTCCCTGGGCAAACTCATTGCCTCCCACGGCTTCCAATATCACCTTTACGCTGATGACACTCAACTCTGTCTCTCCACCCCCTCTCTTTCCCCTTCTGTCCAAGCTCGCCTCATCAACTGTCTCTCTGATATCTCTGCCTGGATGTCCCAATGCCAACTCAAGCTGAACATGGCTAAGACTGAACTCCTTATCTTTCCTCCCTTCCCTTCCTCCCCCGCTTCTCTATCCATCCTTATTGATGGTGTCACCATCCGTCCTGTTAAAGGAGAGTCTTCGATACTCACCTCTCCTTTAAACCTTACATTGACTCTGTTGCCAAGTCCTTTCATTTTGTCCTCTATAACATTGCTTGGATTTGCCCCTTTCTCTCTGTCTCCTCTGTCAAAACCCTTGTTCATGCTATGGTCATCTCCCGCCTTGACTACTGCAACCTCCTCCTTACTGGCCTTCCCTGCTCTCATCTCTCCCCCCTTCTCTCCCCCTTTAGCTCCATCCAAAACTCTGCTGCTAGGGTCATCCACTTGGCCCGTCGCTTCGACCACATGCAGCCTCTCTTCTCCTCACTTCACTGGCTCCCCCTCCTCCAACGCATTCTTCACAAACTCCTAGTATTTACTTACAAAGCCCTTCACAGCCTGGCTCCCCCTTACCTCTCAGCTCTTATCTCCTTACACACTCCTGCATGCATACTCCGCTTCTCCTCTATCCCCTCCCTTGCTCTCCCTCATCTCCTCTGCCCCCCTAACCACCTTCGCCCATTCTCCCTTGCTGCCCCCTATGCCTGGAACTCCCTCCCTGCCCATATCCGCCTTGCCCCCTCCCTCCACTCCTTCAAATCCCTCCTCAAAACCCACCTCTTCCTCGCCGCCTTTCCCGATACTTGCTAGACCTTTCCTCTCAACATTTACAGTCTTCCCTCCTCCTGACTACAACCAAGCCAAGCACATGCACCTGAGACTTCGCACCCGTTTGAATGTTTTGTCCCTTGTCTCTCCCTATGTCCCCTCTCCTTGTCTCCCCCCTCCAAGTCTTTTAGATTGTAAACTGTAGACAGGGACCGTGTCCATCTCATTGTTCTGTAAAGTGCCAGGTATGCAGCTGGCGCTATACAAGTGCTTATAATAAAATAATAATAATAATATTAGGAAAGGGATAGAAAATAAATAGCCTAATGTTATTCATTTAGGGTGATGTGCCCACATCTTGACTACTGGCCTCAGTTCTGGTCACCTCATCTTGAAAAGGATGTTGTAGAACTGGGAAAGGTGAAGAGAAGGGTAGCAAAGATGATCAAGGGTACAGAACAGCTTCTGTATGAGGAGGCGCTCATTTGATTCGGTCTCTTCAGTTTAGGACAGAGATGGCTGAGAGGGATATGATAGAGGATTATAAAATCATAAGTGCTGTGGAATAAGTAAATCGAAAGCTGCTATTTACACTATCTCATAATCCTAGAGCTAGGGAAGGGACATCTGGTGTAACAACAAACAGCAGATTTTAAACAAAAACCAAACAAACAAAAAAGGAGAGTACTTTTTCATGAAATGCAGTTAACCTGTGAAACTCATTGCCATTGGAAGGTATGGAAGCTAAGAACATGAGTTCAAAAAAGATTAGATAATTTCATGGCGGAGAAGCCCATCAATTGGGCTGAAGCTGATTTTTTGGCAGATACCATATCCAACAGATTTGTCTGATCTGATTAAAAGAAAATGAGCTGCAATCCATTTCACATTTCACTGAAGAGCCATTTGGGCTATACTGGTTTGTTTATTTCTGTATTGCAGTATTTTGGTTTGGTCACCTCAGTCATTTTGGCTATTGCACATGTGGAATATGAAGTAAATCACTGAGCCAAAGTAGTCAAAATGACAAAATAGGTGGAGCTGCTATAGGCTGAAATTGAAACAGTTATTCTGTTTTCATGGAAAATTCCACAAAAACAGAATAGCTAATTATTTTTTTGACTGGAATTCCAATCAGAAATATATTCTGATTGGAATCTTGACTGAGCCCACCCATTCCCAAACCTGTGCATGCGCACAGGTCCACTAGGGCCGATTTGCACATGTGTAAATTGGCTGCCTTTATCCAAAATGGTGGTGATGCTGACACCATTTTGGATAAGGGCAGTGGCCATTTTGCCATTTTTGATATTTTTGATATTTTTCCAATCAGAATCAGATGAAGTATTGATTGTTCTAATTTCTGATCAGAACGGGAGAACTGCCCCATTCTGAAAGAAAATTGGAACAATTGGAAGTCCGATTCCACCCCTAAGCGACTGAATTGAAATAACAGAAATAACAGATCCACAAAGGTCTGTTGTGAACATGAAAACATATCGGATTTCGGCATACCATTAAGAAAATGCAGCTAAACTCCATGGATATGAGAAGGGCTCCCGTCAATATCTATTAGCCATGTTGGTCAGGGGATGAGACCTCTGCTCATTGGGAGAGAATGACAGGAGATGGCCTCTCCACAGATGTCCAGTTCTTGTACTGGACTACCCCCTGCACCCCAGAATATCTCAGAAGCAGGTCAAGTGTGTGAACCTGCTGCCATTTTGGAAGTCAAGGTGAGGGCTTTGGGGAGGCTATGGGGAAGGAGCTGTCTCCCTCTATGGGTGGCACTCCCCTTCTGGAGAAGTGTCAGAGTGCTTCTTGAGGAA
This sequence comes from Sphenodon punctatus, assembly GCA_003113815.1. Classification (NCBI taxonomy): domain Eukaryota; kingdom Metazoa; phylum Chordata; class Lepidosauria; order Sphenodontia; family Sphenodontidae; genus Sphenodon; species Sphenodon punctatus. Next base: position 386,411 of record QEPC01005543.1, on the reverse strand, counting down.
AATTAGCTTAAGGATGTGGTTACTCCAGAACTATGGAATTACCATATGCTCTGGTTCAGCCCCAATCCTTGGGTAAATCTTGATAAGAAGACTTGTTTGGCACCTGAGGCTGCTTTCAAGACACTACAGGGGAGGGGTAGGAACTTTCACAATCGCCACTCTGACTCTCCAATTGTGAGGAATAGTGCCTGTCAGAATGCACTAATCCCCTTTTAAGGCACGAGAACACCTGCACATGACTAGGTCCCCAAATGTAGCCTTTACAACAGCAGGTGTTCTTGTGCCTTAAAAGGGGATTTGTGCATTCTGATGGGTGCTATTCCTCACAATTAGAGAGCCACAGTGGTGTTTGCGAACGTTCCTGCCCCTCCCCTGTAGTGTCTGAAAGCAGCCTCAGTCTGGTTTTCCCCTCTCCTACAGCCAGCCTGTTCCACCAACAGTCTTGTATAAAGGAATGTCCTCTACATATATAATAGTTCAGTCCCACTTGGGAGTCCTTGAATAGGCTGGCTTTCCTTAGGGTCTCCTCTGACGCTTTGTCCAAGCTGTCTCCTGCAGGCTTTGATTCAGTCCACAGTATCCAGAGACCTTTCCTGCTTTTTTCTTTGGAGTCTGCTGTACGAATCTTTCTCTCAGGGCTTTCCCCTGCATACTGAGGCTTTCTACTTATACCCATAAGACTCTGGGCCTTCCCAGCTGTTTCCTATAATGCTCTGTCCTTTCTTTGCATCAACACCTACACTTCATTTAACACCAGCCCCGAATTGCCATAGGGCTGGAGGGAACGGGATTCAAATTATTGAATAAAATAAAAATAAAATATTCTTGTTCCCTCTGTGTGTTGAGGCACTTCTCTTCCAGCTCTCTTGTTCCCTAGCCTTCCCTCATGGGGTGTATTTTGCTTTCTATCTTCCTTTGCACTTCTTTACTTCTCCATGTTGGTTTTGTCTTCCTTCATGTCCTGAGTTCCTCACATTATGTCTTGTTGTGTGTGTGCCCTTGTCCTCCACTGCTGTGCTTTTCCTAGCCCTGTCTTGTAGTCTTGTGCTTTGTTCCCTATTGGCTAGGGATGGGCAAACGCGGTTCGGAGTTCGGACCGAACTCGGCCTGTTCGGACGTCCAAACCAAACATCCGAACTGAACTCTTGAATGACCGAACAGTTTGGTCGTGTTTGGATGAGTTCGGATGAGTTCGGGGGCAGGAAAAACGTCTTTTCAGGGTAAAAAATTAGGTTTCGTTTTCGTTTTCGATAGCGCTGTTTTTGACTGTTCAGCCAAGTTTGGCCAACCCGAACTTGGCTGAACCGAACCATCGAACCCGAACTCGGGTTTCGAACTGAACGACCGAACATCCGAACCGCATTCTGTTCGCCCATCCCTACTATTGACCTATCCTTCTATCGCTTGTGTTTGTCAAGTCCTGTGTTTGCTCCCCATTACACCCTATAATCCTTCATATTATGTCTTGTCAAGACCTGGGTCACTGTTCTATTATCCTCTAACTTATCCAATGTCTGTGTCTTGTTAACTCCTGTGTCTTGATTCTTGTTGTCTCTTGCTAATCATACTAGAATCCTGTATTCTCTTAAATCCTGTGTCTTTTTGCTCTGGTTCCCCAGCTCCTTGTTCCTCCAAGCTCTGGTTCCCCAGCTCCTTGTCCCTTGACCTCAATGATGAGTCATAAACTCTCTTAGACCAGCTTGTCTGATTCTCATGCCGAACATTCAGTCTCCCTGATATCGGAGAAAGGCTGAGAGGTTTTCTTGTCTGATCTGTGGGACATCCCCTATTCCCTTCAGCCCTTTCCCCTCCTACCTGCCCTTCTCTCTGCCTCCTTCCCTGGCTCCTTGCCCCAGAGCCTGACAGTATATGTATCACTATAGACAGAGCTGGGAGTTCTCTCTGAGGCTAAGTTTGTATGCGAGTTTCAGGACTTGCGTGCATTCTTTACCAAACAGCCCTTTTATTTGCCTAAAAGGCCAACCCCCCCTCCCCATTGCTGCACTGAATACAGTTAAAACCTATTTGCATCAGGATCTGTCACATGAATTGCATTTTCTATGTCCTTAAAGGCAGGGAGATTTCTTCTGCCCCAAGGGGTGGGAATTCTCGGGTCCTGGATTGGACATCCAGTTTAGAGCACTGTCTCCAATCCATGTGTCCCAAATGGCAGGAATGTGTCCCTGTGCCCTGGTACCACATGTACTATTGAAACGTTCAGTGCCCCCTCCCTCTGATATAACCAGCCCCACTGCTCAGCACCCCCAATCCCCACAGTCCCCAGTGACATGCAGATGGCCCATTAGACAGAGCATTAGTGCTGCACAGCAGCCACTTTATTTAAATCCCTCCATCTCCGATCCAAGAATCAAGCAAGATTAGGCTGTTTTAGCCCTTATCCGGAGCTAATGAGTCGGAGGAGGTGGGGGAAGCCAGAGTCCAAAATCAATAGCTCGGGGATCTGAGGGACTTTATGCTCCCCAGTCATAGATTTATTAGCTTCACTGAGGGATCAGGAAATGTTTCTAGTTTTCCCTTTCACCATGCTAGTGGCGTCTCTCGACCTGTCCTGCCTTGGCAAGTTATTGTCTAAAGAGGGCCCATTCCATCTTCTGCACCAGAGGCCATTCCCACCTAGCTACGCTATAAAACAACAATATCCAGCAGGCCAACACAAAGCCACATGTGTAGGAGAGGGGAGTAATAGCAGTTCAAATTGAAGGGGAGTCAGCTCCTTCTCTTTGACCCAATGGCTCTGCCCCTGACTCTGACCCCTTGTCCAGCTTCTTGAAAATTCTAGTGCTGATAGGACACAGGAATAAACCCCCTCTTAATGTCAGCCTCTTGTGACCATTGTCACTGGCGAGGGGTGTCATAGGGAGCTGAAGTAGGTGCTGTCGCCTGCACTCCTCAGTTAGTGGTTAGGTGCCCCTTCTGTCCTCTGCTCATTTTCATATCAATAGTAGGAGGGGTACAGTGAGCAGGCAGTGTAGCCTAGTGTGTAAGGTGTTGGTCTTGGACCTAGGAGCCTTGGGAAAATCACTCTCTCTCAGCCCCTCAGTTCTCCATCTGTAAAAGGAGAATAATAATGACCTACTTGCAGGTTTGTTGTGAAGGTAAATTAGATATGGATTGGAAAGAATGTTGAACACTGAAAGTGCTATGAAAATGATTAATTTATAATACTGTATTATAAGTAGGGGTAGGAATTTTGATTTTGGATAGAACCAAAAAGGTGGTTTTGGTTTTAAAACTGTAAACTGAAATTGCGGTTCTTTTTTGGTTCCAGCATTTTGTTTTTTTTAAATTGATTTCCCCCCCGCTTTGTTCTCATTGACTTCAGTAGGAGAAAATCCATTGAAGTCAATGAGAAAAAAAAAAAAGGGAGGGGGGTTCCAATCAATGGAACCCCCTCCCAAAAAACCAAAACCAAAATTGTATCTGAAAATCAAGCAGAACTGAAACTGAAATTCCGCCAGGTGTCCCATCCCAAATTATCAGCATTAAAAGTTGGAAATTTTAAAATTAAAAGGTTAAAATGAATAAAATGACTTAATGGGAAGGGCAGGATAAAAATGTGAATAAATAAATAAAATGAAATTTCAATTTCTTAGATTTGATATGTTGGCTAAATTTTCATAAATTTCAAAATTGTCATTTGAAATTGCACAAAATTCAAAACTGTATTTCCCATAAAGCACTCCCTATTTTATTTCTGTGAAACTTTTTGAACCAGATGAAAAAATCACCAAATATCAGACAGATTGTGATTGAATCACCCAAGTTGCCAGCACTGTCCACAAAGATCTGGGTTATAGATGAAATGAGTATCCATACCTGACAAAACTGCCATACCCGACTAGACTCAGTAACATCAGGTACTAATCAGTACCCGCTTAGTGCCTGATGGGTTACCTGATTTATTGAAATGCTATTTGTGTTCCTGAATTTCCAGCTTTCTGTTACTGATTTTCCATCTCTGCTATGTATTGAGACAGGAAAATGGTCAGGAACATTCAGAAATACACAAAAAAATGAAATGGTAAATTGAATGGATCGGTAAAATGAAAAAAAATTGGTAATGGTCATGTTTGGGATATTTCAGGTAATCAGGTACCAACTCAGTAACTGGGTACTGATCAGGCACCTGACGAGTTACCTGGAATTTCAGACATTATTCATGGTAGCAAATTAAAAACCCATTTCAGCTCTAATCTGGATACAAGTTTGTCCCCTGCCTTTTCACGAGACACAACAATCCCCCCTCCCCACAGACTGATGTCCTGGATTGCTGAGGTGTGGAATTGTGCATCTCAGGCTGCTTTCAGACCTATGCATATTCTGGCTGCGGGAGGGAATGCGCAGCCAGGATATGCACGGGGTGCTGCTGATCTGAAAGCCCCCCTCCCCCGCCCCACGCAGCTTTGCCGGCAAACATCTGCAGAGATACAGAGCATGATTTCCTGCTCTGTATCACTGGGGGGTGTTTGCCAGCAAAACCATGCTGGGGGCTTTCAGACTTGCAGCACTCCGCGCATATCCTGGCTGCGCATTCCCTCCTGCAGCCAGAATTAGGGATAAAACGGTAAGTGGCAGCAGCAGCTCTTTTTGTTGGACATGTCCAATCCAACACCGCCTTCATGTACATGGCAAACCCCACTGAAGCAGCAGCACTTACTGATATTTTCTGCTGCTTTCCGCTCAAGCATATCGCTGTTCTCCTTCTTTCTGAAAGTTTCAGACTCTTGTGGACTACTGTGAAATGTTGTAAACCTTTGGGAACTTCCATATAATTTTGTAAAATTATGTAAATTGCCGTGAACTGTCGTAAATTGCTGTGTGTACTGCTTTGTGATTGGTGCTTTTAATATGTTTTAGTGGCTTTCCTTTCTGCTCGAACTAGCACATGGGTATTAAAAGTAGCTCTCCCTTTATTCCTTCTCTTTCTATTTGACTTCTAGGGAGGACTCACTCATTCAGCCCCTTGCTTGCCAGAGCTACCCCGTCTAATATAAGAGAAACCCACATTACAATGGGCACACCCACAAAAAGGACATTTGGATCCATACCTGGCAAGTTGCTTTGTTATTCAATTGTATGAGATAGCAGAAAAGTAACTGGTTCATATTATACATGCCATTGACTGCAAGCACAGCAGCCAGCCAACCAGCACACACGCACTGCTTAGCATATTTTGTTTCCTTCTGAGGATATTTTTGACTCAGGAAATTCTGCTAGCATGGGGCAATTTGGGCTTAAATTAGAGAGGAAGGACTAAATGAAGATCTCTTCTTCTGCTAAAGAAGACTCCCCATTAACAACTTAATCCTCAATGTGCTCTATCAGGGCAAGCCCCATTCACTTGAATTGGACTTGTTGTGTGATCCAACAATTTGAAGACTGAGTTGCAAAGACAGAGTCTAAACAGTCTATTGATATACTGAAAAGGTGCTGAAAACCATGGAACAACTGCTGAAAATAGTCGTAAATTTTGCTAAAACTGCCATAACTGCCGTAAATTGCCATGAACTATCGTAAATGCCATAAAAGTTACATAGGGTATTTTCAGACATTACGAGATCACAGTCAACCACAGTCAACCACGGTCAATCCCGCGGTGGGGCCAAAGCACCCTGAACATCTGTTTAGCGGTCACCAGATGTTCACCACAGTCAATACCCACCAGGGGTCAAAATCAACCATGCTTCCGGAGCTCCAGCCCGGACCATCTCCAAAAGCGTGGTCAAAAAGATTCCCAACAGGAAACAAGAAAAAGTAACATCTGAATGGCAACCACCGACCAGAATTAAAGAAAATGATTCCCAACCGGGGACAAAGCATGCAACGTCGCTGCCAGGCAATCAGAAACAACACAGGCTGTGGAGGGAGATTTAAAGGGCACACGGCAGGAGGGAAACATGGCGGGATGGAACGAGGTGGAAGGGATAGGAGAGTGGTGGGCGAGAGTGCAAGGGAGGAGGAGGAGGAGGAGGAGGTGGTGGAAGTGCAGGCGGAGGAGGTGGTGGTCATGCTGCAGGTGGAGGGACAGTAGCAGCAGCAGCAGCCGGGACAGGCTGCCCCAGTGCCTGCTGCCGTCCCGGGGGAGGAGGCACCCCGGAAAAGGGTAAGGGGACCGAAGGGGAGGGGGCCTGGTGGCACAGGGGCACCCAGGGGGGAGGGTGCCCAGCCGGACAGCAGGAGGGGGGAGGGGGCAGGCTGCGGGACAGGGGCAGAGGCAGAAAAGCAACCAAACCCCCGCCCCCTTCCTCCCACAGACACGGAAACAGGCCTGGGAGCCCGAGCCCTCAGAGGAACTGGGTGCTGCCCAGGTGGAGGAGATGGAGGAGGAGGAGGAAGAGGAGGAGGAGGAACTGGAGGGGAGAAGGGGGAGATGGCCCTAGCACAGAGGGGGGGCAATGGGGGCTCCGGGAGACCCAGGACTTTATACGGATCTGGGGGACCCTGGAGCATCAACTGGAGCTCGTGCTCAATCAGAGAAATGAGCATGTGTCCAGGGAGATAGTGTGGGAAATGGAGGCGGCGGGGCATCACCGGACCGTGGCACACTGCAGCTCAAAGGCCAAAGAGCTCAAGAGGGGGTACAAGGTCATCAGGGACAACAACCGGTGGTTCGGACACGGAGTCTGGACAGCCCCCTTCTACAATGCCCTGGACCACATCCTCCATATGAAGGGCTTGATAGTCGCCCCATGCCTCGTGGGGAGCGCTGTGGTCCAGGGAAGGGAACGGGCTGAGGAACCCCCTCCACTCGCCACCCCCCAGAAAGATACTGGCTGCAGGGCCCCAGAGCCCCAGGAGGAACGCCCTGGGACCTCAGAGACCAGCAGCCCCCCCAGACACCAGCCCGGAGAGCCCCCACTCCCTGGGCAGACAGGTGGAGTCTGAGGCCAACACACTCATCACCCTCAGCCAGTGGTCTCAGGGGGAAGCACAGCAACACAGAGGGGCCGGCCTCGGAGGGATTGGAGACAGACGTTGAGGGTAAGCTGGCAGGTGGGAGGGGAGGAAGACCAGGGGTGAGGGGGGGTGGGGGCAGTCCAGGCCAGGGGGCAGGCCCCACCCACCCCAGACACCATAGGACGGGCACCCGGGGGGCCTCCTGGGCAATCCGACACCCCTCCACCAGCCACCACCCCCATACTCCCACAGGGCATGGAATGCTCTGGAACCAGAGGCAGGCGGGCGAGGAGGCCAGTGCAGAGCAGCCCAGGCAGCAGCTGGAGGACCCAGGTGAGGCACAAAGGCAGGGTGGAAGGGGTGGGGTGGGGCCCGGGGAGGCCGGGAGGAGGACGTGGGACACAGGGGCCTGGGGGGTGGGACTGGGGCACCGGGTACTGGGGGGGTGTTACCAGGCACCAATCTGGGGGGGCAGAGACCCCTAAGTGTCTCCCAGGCCTGGGGGTGGGTTGCCAGGCCAGCAAATGACATACCTCCGTGTACCCTACAGGGCAGCCAGAGGGGCCCCAGCAACCCGTGCCCGTACCCCCAGCACAGCATATGAGGGAACACTGGGCCTGTGTACGGCTCTGGAGAACCAGGAGGAAGACATCGTCCGGACCACAACAGAACAGGGGAAGCGGATGATAGCGGCCATGGATCACATGGAGGCGGCCATAGAGCACTCCCTGCTATGGGCGGAGGCACAGGACCAGAGGCTCCAAGCAGAGGTGCACCTGGAACGGAGGCGGGAGCGCCGGGCGCACAGCAGGAAGATAGAGGCATTCGGGCGGCTGGAATAGACCATCGCGGGGATCGTGCGGGAGCATTCAGCCAAAATGGACAGGTTCCACAACATCGGGACCACCCTGCTCCTACACGCTGGCACTGAGTGCTTATGTTATGGCAGCCACCCCTCCGGGCACCCTGCCTGCCTAGGTCCTGATGCCGGGCCCCTCAGTGCCCCCCCTCCCCCCTGCCGCCTCCACGCCAGCAGGGGCTGTGCATCCACCTCCTAGGCCCCGTAGGTCTCCAGAGGGAGCAGCCACCTGGGGGGACCCGAGGGCAGTGGACCATGCCTTGTTGTGGCCTGTGGCCTTATCGCTTGGCCTTGGCCCCCCCCAAGTCCCCTCCTGCCCCTCCGGGGAATGTGGGCCCCCCTGTCAGTGCTATTATTCTCCCTGGCTGGCAGGAGCATGACTGGCTGTGCTTCCACCGGGCTCCCGGCCCCCAAGGGCCCCCCCATATGTGGACCTTCTATGAGACCATGACCCTGTGTGACCTGTGGCATACCCTGGCCATGCAATTGCTCCTGAACTGTCCGGACAGCCTGTCGGGTGCCTATGCGAGCCTGAGCTCCGGTCTTCATTACTTTGGCTATGAGCTGAGCGCCCAGGATTGCCGGCTGCATGCTGAGACGCTGGAGCTTTGGTCGCATCCTGGAGATGAGGTGCTCTCATGTGGGTTGGTCTGTGGTGGAGACCGTGTCTGCCCTGTCTGTGTGCAGCCTGGCCACCTACACGGTCTGTCTGGCAGAGAGGGCCCCTGCCTTGGCCGTGTCCTACTTTGGCTGCATTCACGGGGACCGTGGGTACCAGAACTCTCATGGGGTGGTGTATCACTGGCTGTTAGAGCTGGGTCACCTTCCATGGCCTCCTGCTGCAGACTACTGCGTGTCTGAGCTTAACGCGGTGGAGCTGTCAGCGCTGTCTGGTGTGTGGTCCATTCCGATGTGCAGTTGGGGATCTCCATGCAGGATCCGTTCCAGGTGTACTACCTGGTCGTCCACCACATGTCCGTGCTGGGGTACCGCCGGGGCATCCTTCATTGGCCCCACATCGTTCACCTGGTGGGGCACCCAGCCACTGGCCCCTTCGTGGCCCCCAGCAGCTGGCTGTGAGTCCCCCAGTGCTTTCCAGGCCCCGGCTGCTGGCCCCCCTGTGGGCGCCCGCCTCCACCCATCTGCAGTGGTCTGCTGCCTGCTCCCTCTTTGATGTCCCAGCCGTGCTGCTGTGCTGGCTGCTTCCCAGGGTGCCGCTGCCCCTGCCTGTGGCTGCGGGCCTCCGGGGTCTCCCCCATCTGCCTTTCCACCTGGTGTTCCTCTTTGTGGCTGCCTTCTCCAGTGTCTGAGTCCGGCTCTCTGCATGTCCCCCCAGCTCCCCTAGGTGCAGCTGACTGTCCTCATCTGCTTGCGCTCCCTCCTGNGCCCCTGCCTGTGGCTGCGGGCCTCCGGGGTCTCCCCCATCTGCCTTTCCACCTGGTGTTCCTCTTTGTGGCTGCCTTCTCCAGTGTCTGAGTCTGGCTCTCTGCATGTCCCCCCAGCTCCCCTAGGTGCAGCTGACTGTCCTCATCTGCTTGCGCTCCCTCCTGTGCCCCTGCCCCCCTCATGGGAGCCTGTGTGACCTCGGGGTTCTGGGGCCCCCAGAGTGCACCTCCTGCCTTCCTCCCGGGGGGGGGGGGAGATGTGAATTTGGACCTACTGCATGACCCTCGGCTCTCTTGGCTCCCCTCCATCGCACCCTCGCCTGCGCTAGGGGGCCGTGTGTGCCTCTTGGACTGTTCCTGGACCACTGCCAGTTCTGTGTGGCCTCCCCCAGTGCCTGTGCCCCGACCTTCTGGGGTCCCCATTCTGGGACTGCCTGTGTTGCTGGGGGGTGCCCGTGCGGACTGTGCTGTTGTGGGGGTTCTGGCTGCCATTGCCTGTGTCCAGCCCTGACCCCGGGCTGTTCCACCCCCCTTTTCCCTGTCCCACGCCCCCTCTTCCCCCCATTGTGCCCATTGTGCTGTGTGTGTTGCCTGTTCCACTGTGTCCCCCCTTCCCTTCCTTTCCCGTGTGGGTGTGTGCGCGCCCGGGTGTGTGTTTGCGCTGTGTGTTCTACTGTGCCCTTGTTGTCTCTGTGCCTGTTGTGTGCGGTACCTCGGTGGCTCTTCTCCCTCTACCCCCTCCCTTCCCATTTCCCTTGTGTGGGCATTCCCTTTTGTCCTTTCTGGCTTCGTTTGCCCTCAGCCGGCCATGTCTGTGTCCCACCCCTCCTTGGTGCCTTGTGGGTATTTTGACCATGACCAGAAATCGGCATCACGTCTGTTGCACTGCCCCGGGCCGTGATCTGGCATCCCAATTCCCTGCTGTGGTCCCGGTCCTGTCACGTCTGTTCAGGGCTCTCCTTGACCATGGGGTGTGTGTGTGGTTGTTTGGTTCACCACCACTGGGGATCCACTGTGGTGACTCCGGACCGCGTAACGTCTGAAACACCCAGATACTCCCATAAATTCTGCAACTGCCGTAAACTGCTGTAAACTACAGTAAATTTTTGAAAACTGCCGTAAATTGCCATGAAGTATTGTAAATTGCCATTCGTTGCCATTGGCCTGGTCACAGACAAGCAAAAAAAGCAGCAGCCCATAGCTGTTAGGGTAGGGGGGTTTAGGAAGAGAGGGAGATGGTACCCTGCAACTCAATCGCACTCGTCTAGATCCGAACCCTGGGCCGGTGTGGGCAATCCCTTTTACGGATGAGAAGACACCCCTCAGGTTCATATAGGGCCCAAAACCTCTGCACGAGAGACGTGGCCTATGTCATCATAGGGGGGGGAACCAGCAAGGCCCTGAGGATTGCCCCCACCGTCCGTGGGGCTGTAAACACAGCACCTATCCCCACTGTCGTCACACACACACTGATCACGTGAAATACAAGGGAATAGCGGGAAACACGTGCACACGACCGTGAAGGGACAGGGGCAAGACTCACAAGAGGGTATGGGGTTTAGGGCGCCACCGAAATTCACACACACACGTAGACAGGTAGGGAGACACAGGGGCCCTGAGGGAATCGTGCTCCCAATTTCCCAACACACACCACCCACACCTCTGACCTCCCCTTTCTCCTTACCTCCTTCCCCGCACTCGCACTCACACGCACACTCCACGCACACACCAACACCCACGCTCCGTCTCCTTCTCCTTCTTCACAATGCTCTAAGTAGTTCAACGCTGGGGCCAGTCTCGCAGCAATGCTGTTCACCGGCAGCGCTTTGGTGAGACTGGCCCTCCTTAAATACCCTATGAAGGCCCCGCCCTCTGACGCAGCCTCTCTGAGCGTCTTCGCGCTGGTCCTGGCTCCGCCCCTCCTCTCTCAGCTGTGCCTGATCCCTGCAGGGTTTCCTTGGAGCTTGCTGCTTCTGCGCACTGTGGTGGCCTACTCTCCACGCTACCTGAGCGTGGCAACGTTTCCCCCACCTCGTCCCTGCCGCTACATGGGGGCGTGGTTTCCTGTGGTTGCGGGGAACGCCGCGGCACCGCCGCCTGGCTTCTAAGGCGTCCCCGCGCCCCTAGTCTCCGCCGTTTCGGGGCCCATCGCCGTGAGACCCTGACAGTACCCCCCCCCAAGGGCCCCCCCCCGGACGGGGTTTCGCGGGGAAGCGACGGTGAAAGGCCTGTACCAACCGGGGGGCATGGACGTCGGCGGCCTTCTCCCAGGAACGATCTGCCACGTCATACCCCTTCCAATCAATAAGATATTGGAGGGATCCGCGATGGCGGCGGGCATCAAGAATGGCTTTAACCTCAAACTCTGGGAGGTCATTAATGCCAACTATTGGCGCGGGTGGAGAGGCTTCTGGGAAGGGTGGTGTATGTACTGGTTTTAGAAGGGATACATGAAATACCGGGTGACAACGGACATGCGGCGGCAGCGAGACATGATATGTTACAGGGTTTACTTGGTGATGAATGGGAAAGGGGCCCATATATCGCAGGTCGAGCTTTGCGGACGGGCGGAGGGACGGGTAATGCCGCCTGTCGACCCATACTAAATCCCCCGCAGCAAACGTTGGGGCTGGCTGGCGGTGACGATCCGTGTTTCGTTTATATTGTTGCCGTGCTTTCTGCAACATAACTCGAGCATGCTCATGGCCTTCCCGTAGTACACGTAACATGGCTCCTGCTGCCGGTACGGAGATGGTCGGCAGGTCGGGTAGTAATAACCGGGGATGATAGCCGTAGTTCACATGGAAGGGTGAGGTTCCGATAGCAGCATGCGGAGCATTATTATAAGCGAATTCTGCTAATGCCAAATAATCTATCCAATTGTCTTGCAAATAGTCAACATAACAGCGTAAGTATTGCTCTAGGGATTGGTTAGTTCTTTCCGCCTGCCCATTGGCCTGGGGGTGATACGCCGTAGTAGGGGCCAGGCGGACGTGTACGGCATTGAATAAGGCCTTCCAGAATCGGGCTACAAATTGTGATCCCCGATCGGAAACAATGACCGATGGGAGTCCATGGAGCTTAATTACGTGTTGAATGACCAACATTGCGGTCTGTTTGGCTGTAGGTAATTGTTTACAGGGAATAAAATGGGCCATTTTTGTAAACTGGTCCACCACCACGAGAATAGCTGTGTGTCCTTTCGCAGGGGGGAGTTCAACAATAAAATCCATGTTAATCCTTTGCCATGGTCCTTGAGGTAGAGGTGTCAATTGGAGCAATCCCATGGGTTTTGCCCGCGGTGTTTTGGTTAAGGCGCACATCTTGCACCCTTGTACATAGGCTATGACGTCCTGTTTCATAGATGGCCACCAAAAATGCCTTTGCAACAGCTGGAGGGTACGTTTTTGCCCCGGGTGCCCTGCAAGAGGGGCATCATGGTGAGCCCTCAAAACTTCTTGTCGTGCCGCGCTGGGAACGCTTGTCACCATAGGCGTGGACTCTGGTTGTAAGTTTCCTTCAGGAGTCCCGGTTCTAGCGAGACTTGGATCCTTCTGCGTAAGCTGTTGGAACTGTTGGAGCGTGAGTCCTGCGGCCAGCAGCCGTTGGTTTTTCCAAATTAACTCCCCGCGATGTGCCGGCTCTGGGGTCAGGTCGGGATAGCGGGACAAGGCATCTGCAATGATGTTGTTCCGGCCTGGTCGGTAGGACACCTGAAACACGAACCGTGCAAAAAACAGGGCCCATCGTGCATGCCTGGCATTCATAATACGTGCTGTCTGCAAGTACACAAGGTTTTTATGATCGGTGACCACTTGAACGGGAAACATGGCTCCCTCTAAGTAATGCCGCCAATTTTCAAAGGCCTCTTTGATGGCTAACAATTCCCGATCCAGAATAGTGTAGTTCTTCTCCGCCGCCGATAGCTGTCTAGAGTAGAACGCGCACGGCAGGGGCATGGTGCATCCGGGGGGTTTCTGAGAAAGCATGGCCCCAAGGGCCACGCTCGACGCGTCTGTCTCCACGATGAAGGGGAGAGAGAAGTCAGGGTGTTGCAAGATAGGGGCCTGGGTAAAGGCTCTTTTGATTTCCTCAAATGCTTGTTGTTGCTCTGGTCCCCATTGATAACTGACCCCCTTTTTTAATAGCTTGGTGAGGGGCGCCGTTACATGTGCATAGTTGGGGAGATACTGGCGATAATAATTCGCACTCCCCAAGAATCGCTGTAGGGGTTTCACGGCCCCGGGTGGTGGCCAGGCTACAATGGCACGAATTTTTTCAGGGTCCGTGCTAATTCCTTGGGGGGATATAATAAATCCCAAAAAGGGAACCACTTGCTGGTGAAAAACGCATTTGTCCATTTTACAATATAATTTGTTTTGTATCAAGCGGGTAAGAACCGTTCGTACATGTTGTACATGAGCTTCCGTGGTTTGGGAAAAAATCAAAATGTCGTCCAAGTACGCGACGACATAGAGGTCCAAGATGTCACGAAATATGTCGTTGATGAGATGTTGGAACGTGGCCGGCGCATTAGCCAGGCCATAGGGCATTACCAGATACTCAAACAATCCGTATCGTGTGCGGAAGGCCGTTTTCCACTCGTCACCCTCCCGTATCCGGAGTAGATTGTAGGCCCCTCGCAAGTCCAATTTAGTAAAGATGGAGGCACCGTGTAACCTATCCAATAGCTCCGGGATTAAGGGTAGGGGGTACCGGTTTTTTACCGTAATCGCATTGAGCCCCCGATAATCTATACAAGGTCGCAACCCCCCATCCTTCTTAGGCACAAAAAACAATGGTGCCCCCGCTGGGGAATTGGAAGGTCGTATGAACCCACTAGCGATGTTGGCATCTAGATATCCTTTCAGGGTTTGTAACTCCGGGCCGGAGAGCGCGTAGATCCTCCCATACGGCGGTGTCGTGTGAGGTAGCAGGTCAATAGGGCAGTCATACTCCCTATGGGGAGGTAACTCCAAGGCTTCTTGTTCCCTGAAGGCAGCTTGGAGATCTCGGTACGGTTGCGGTAAGATGTTCCCTGCAATGTGTACCCCTTCTGTGGTACCTGCGATTATGGTGGCAGCCGCCAGCTGTCGCAAATGGGCGCGACATGATGGGTTCTCAAAGGTTATTTGCCGTCGTTGCCAGTCGATTGTCGGATTGTGAGTCCTCAGCCATGGGACCCCCAGCACCACGGGAAAGGCGGGGGTGCGCACTACATCTAATCCCAATTCTTCGTGATGGGTGCCCAAGGTTGCCCCCATTAGGGGCGTGTGATAGGAAATAGGCCCAGACCTCAGGGGGGACCCATCAATAGTATATACGGGTTCTGGGAACTTCTTGCTTCGTAGGGGAATATTATGGCGCTGCACGAATTCTTCATCGATAAAGTTCCCCGAGGCTCCTGAATCAATAAGCGTCCATGCAACTAAGGTACGGTTCGAAGATATGGCCAACGTCAGGGGAACACACAAGTGCCCGGTGCGAGGAGCAATACTGCCCCCACAGAGGTGTAAAGGGGTAGGATTCTTCACCGGGGTTCCCCCTGCCCGCCCCGGCTTTTCTCGTTTCCCATCCGTCGCCGCTCTAGGGGCAACTGGGGGCACTCTCGGGAGAAGTGCCCGGCGAGCCCGCAGTAAAAGCACAGCCGCTCGGTGCGGCGACGTTCTTTTTCTTGCGCCGAGAGCGGTCCCCTGGAGGCCCCCAACTGCATCGGTTCGGGGGCATCAAGTCGTCGACCCTCATTGGTTCCTGTACCTGCCCCCGTGGGGCGGATGGGCCATACTCTGTTGCCTTCCTGTCGCCGCTCTCGTCGTCTCTCGGTCAGCCGGTCATCAATTTGGCAAGATAGGTTCACTAGTTTGGCCCACGTGGCCGGTACGTCTGTCATGGCCAAGTGGTCTTTTATTTCTTCATTAAGGCCTTTGCGATAGAGGACCTTTAAGACCTGGTCGGGCCAATCTAATTCCGCCGCCAACTGCTGGAACCTTGTTACGTAGTCTAAGAGTGGCCCCCTCCCTTGTTTTAGGATCATGATCGCTGCCTCCGCATCCTTCACCCGGTGGGGGTAATCAAAGAGAAATTGAAACTCCCTCAAAAACCCTTGGTAGTCTCGCAGCAGGGGGCTCTCTTTAACTAGCAACGGTGTGGCCCACTCAAGGGCAAGCCCCTCGAGGTGTCCGATAATAAAGGCCACCTTCGTTTCGTCAGTAGGGTACGTAAGAGGCTGAATTTGGAAGGCCAATTTACAAAGAGCCACGAACCCCGGGAACTGTTTCCGGTCCCCGCTAAACTTCATAATAGGAGGGTGTTTTGGTGCCCTACCTCCTACCGTAAGCGGTACGTCGGTGGCAGGAGGGTCAGGGACCAGGGGATAGGCCCCCACGCCACCCCCGCCTGCCGCCCCCTGCGCCTGTTGGTCCTTAATATCCCTAATCTCCATAGCTAAGGTTTTTATGGCCGTAGCCATTTCTTCTAATTGGGCTGCAAGGTCCATCGTTAGTGCCGGTGAATCTGTTAGGGTAGGGGGGTTTAGGAAGAGAGGGAGATGGTACCCTGCAACTCAATCGCCCTCGTCTAGATCCAAAACCCGGGCCGGTGTGGGCAATCCCTTTTACGGATGAGAAGACACCCCTCAGGTTCATATAGGGCCCAAAACCTCTGCACGAGAGACGTGGCCTATGTCATCATAGGGGGGGGAACCAGCAAGGCCCTGAGGATTGCCCCCACCGTCCGTGGGGCTGTAAACACAGCACCTATCCCCACTGTCGTCACACACACACCGATCACGTGTAATACAAGGGAATAGCGGGGAACACGTGCACACGATCGTGAAGGGACAGGGGCAAGACTCACAAGAGGGTATGGGGTTTAGGGCGCCACCGAAATTCACACACACACGTAGACAGGTAGGGAGATACAGGGGCCCTGAGGGAATCGTGCTCCCAATTTCCCAACACACACCACCCACACCTCTGACCTCCCCTTTCTCCTTACCTCCTTCCCCGCACTCGCACTCACACGCACACTCCACGCACACACCAACACCCACGCTCCGTCTCCTTCTCCTTCTTCACAATGCTCTAAGTAGTTCAACGCTGGGGCCAGTCTCGCAGCAATGCTGTTCACCGGCAGCGCTTTGGTGAGACTGGCCCTCCTTAAATACCCTATGAAGGCCCCGCCCTCTGACGCAGCCTCTCTGAGCGTCTTCGCGCTGGTCCTGGCTCCGCCCCTCCTCTCTCAGCTGTGCCTGATCCCTGCAGGGTTTCCTTGGAGCTTGCTGCTTCTGCGCACTGTGGTGGCCTACTCTCCACGCTACCTGAGCGTGGCAACGTTTCCCCCACCTCGTCCCTGCCGCTACATGGGGGCGTGGCTTCCTGTGGTTGCGGGGAACGCCGCGGCACCGCCGCCTGGCGTCTAAGGCGTCCCCGCGCCCCTAATCTCCGCCGTTTCAGGGCCCATCGCCGTGAGACCCTGACAATAGCAGAACGACAAACAATGCTTCCGCTTCGGGCCTAGCCAGAATATGTGCGAGGGGAGACGGGGAAGGTCTGAAAGTGGCCCGAATCTGCAATTGGTTGCAATCCACAAGCCAAAATGTGAGTGTTACAAATTTGTTTATATGGTTGTATATAGCCCTAAAATATGTGATATTCAGTTTGCCACTTGTGAAGGTGTCCCTACTAAGCAGGCACCAGTAAGCAGTCACTCTGCACAGATTATCATATGTAAATTATTATTTATTAACATTTATACCCTGCCCTTCTCTGAAGGCTACATAAATAACATCTATGGACATACAGCTATTAAATAAACTTGACTACAATTTGCCAGGTGATTCCAGTTGATGAAATTCCTGGTCTGAGCTCACGACTTCAATGGGACTACTCCAGAGTAAGTGTTTTGTGGACTACAGTCGATGGCCCTGATCCCATGCTCTGCAGAACCTACATGGAGCCACATGTGCACACAGACATATAGGCCTCATACGCATCCGGATTACTGGCCCATTGTGCCATGTGCAAACTGCGAATGCACACACGGATCCACAGAGCATGGGACTGCAACCATTGTCTCCAGCTGTTACTAAAAATAGCTTTGTCTTTAAACTGCTACATTATTTACAAGTGGGTTGTTTTTTTCTTAGTGTGATTTGGCTGTTGTCCAGTGAAACCAGCTGTGACAAAAACAGCTGTGCAGGAAGGCTGGATTCTGGTTTCTGTGCATCTCTCATTGGGAGAAGATTCCTTGTCTGTCTTGTGGAAACCCCTCTTTTCAGACGGCTGGTGTTCACAAGCAAGACCCTGATTCTGCAAATGCTCTCTCACATGATTAAGTATGTGAGATGTACTACTGACTTCCTTAAGAGTTGAACTGCAGGCTTGGGTGCCTGTAAGGTTGGCACCTCTCACAGGTTTGACCTTAACTCTCCCATAGACCAAAATGGGAGTGTCAGGGTCAAGCAACCCTTAAGCCAAATTCCTTGAGGTTTGCCCATTACCACATCATGGACTCCTACTTTAGAGATCTTCTAATGAGTCTCCTGATTTCATCTGACAGTCTTGTGATTTTGGGTGTTTTTCATAAAACCTCAATGGCTGGAGTCACGAGAATCTCAACTGTCATTACTACAAATGACTGTGGAGGACAGCATAACAGTGTGATCCAAATGTATGCTAAGGGCTCAGAAATAACATAAAGGAATAATATATACATTTATTTAAGCTTATATCCCACCCTTCCCCTAAGGCTCAGAGCAGGATACAATATAAAAACATACAAAAAATAGAAGTGCATAAAATATATATAAAATCCTCTAGAAACCTCTTCCCCATCTCCTATCCCCATCAGCCAATCACTTGGCCAAAAAGAAGGGTCTTACATTGCCTCTGGAAAATGTTTGGACTTGCACTCCGACAAACCTTGTGGGGAAGGGAGTTCCACAATATTGGGGCAGTAACCGAGAACCCCTGTCTGTCTGCATGGTCTCACTGTATGAGCCTGGCAGGCAGATGGCACCTGCAAGAGATCACTCCTGGATGACTGCAGGGATTGTGATGGAGCATGAAGGAGGAGTGGTTTTCAGATATGTGGGGCCAAGGCCATTTAGGGCTTTACAGGTCAAAACCAGCACCGTGAATTGTGCCTGGAAAGTTATTATCAGCCAGTGCAGACTCTGAAGCACAGTTGTAGAGTGCTCACATATATATAGTTGACATATATATAGTGGAATGTGTATTGGAATCCCCTTAAGCAGAACTTTCCTAGCTTGGATAAGTTGAATTAGTATGCATTACTTCTTAATTTGGATAAGTCAAATTCTGAACCCTGATAACTTAATTTTTAAGGTGTATGGAATATATCCACCCAGCTAAAAATATCAGAACCTTTGAATTATGGCTGAAACAAGATTTTGTAAAAATGAGAATTCCCATCTAAATCCTGGTTCCCGATACCATCTCAGTTGAATTGAGAACCTCTTGTTACTCGACAATGTCTCGATCGACATTTTATTTCTTGATTTACTGAATTTATGCTTACTGGGATCCCATTTACCACTTTGCTGTCAATTTTAAATCCAACACAATACCACATTTCTTCTATCTTCTCTGCACTCCATTTCCCCCCCTGTAGTTCCTTCTCACTCATTGGCTGGCAAGGCACTGTTTTTTTAAACTTTGTTTTGGCAGATGGGGGTAGGCTATTAGCTGGAATGGAGGCACTGTTTTTTAAAAATTGTGTTTGGGTAGGTGGGGGTAGGCTATTCGCACAGTGATTGACTCAGAAATGTGGAAACAACAAACCCAGAAGTAAAATGATATCCTCGGCAATGTGGTAAGTGGTAAATGAATGGTATATGGTAAACTGAAAGTTGGTAAATTGGGATGGTATCTCATGGTATTGTGAGAATCGAGAAATTGTATTGGTATTGGAAAATTGATCCTGGTTCCCAATATGGCAAAATTACTCATGAGTAAAAGTGTTGCTGTTCATTTCAGTCCTACTTGGAATGTATCAGTTCTCTCCCTCCCCAGATTTCCGGACATACAGATTCACACTGACAGCCATGTTTTGACTGGAATCTCAAGCATTGTGAGGAGAGTGAGCACCAGTTTTCGCTGTCTCCAGTACACCCCAAACTCCCATAGTGAGAACTGATATGATCACACACACACACACAGGCGACTTGGGGTGTGTGGGATTTTTGGAAGCCCTATAGAAACCTACAGAACATCTGACCAACCCCCACTTCTTTGCCCCCCCACTATCAACAGTTACTGGTCACCTATGCACGTTCATATTCATGCACACACACATGTGCACACACACACACACAGAGCTCGGCCTGGCTGGCTGTTCTGATTCTCTGTATCAGAGGGGAGGGAACGGGAGTGGGGACAGTGAAACCTGGTGCTAACTTAATCTGAGCACCAGTTTTCTCCATCTACAGGTCCATTTTTTAAAAGTCTGCTTAAGTCAAATTTCTGATAAGTCAAACATTTTTACATGGCTGGAAAAATTTGACTTAGACTCCATTGTAGTAATGTTGTTAGAGTTTGTTGCTTTGTTTGTTTACATATCTTTTGTTACATACTAAGAACACATCAGCTGGCACACTGCATAATGATATTATCTTTCATGGTTTTTTATTTTTAAAAAATACCTGAGTATCTTTTAAAGTATCTCAAATAATTTTATTTGGCATGTGGTATCTTTCCTACATACTATGCTGTTCCAAGCTGTTATCTTTATCTTTTTAAAAGAAAATTTACAACTCCAGCAACTTACCATTTGAAAATGTCTTATACATCACTGTCTATCCCCCCTAAAAGTGTGGTACAGAATCACAGATTTAGTAGTTTATTGTAGCTGCTGTGCTCTGGTATGGAGCAGCATAATGTTAATTAGACCCTAGGGGTGTGCAGAATTTTTTTTTTTGTATTAGTTTTTATTTTAGTTTTAGTTCTTAAAATCGCACTAGTTTTAGTTATTGTTTTATTAGTATTAGTTATTATTTTAGTTATTCTCATCCCATTGGTTTCAATGGGAAATGGATTTCCAGCTGCAACGTCTTCATTTGTCATCCCTACCAAATTTTAGAAAGATTAGATAAAGGGTTCTGCAGTGCACAAAATAGAGCTGACACACCAAAAACAGTACAGAACAATGTCAGTACTACACAGACAGACGGACAAAGGTTATAGACAAAGACAATTAACAGTGGGAATAATGGGAGCAAAGGGATGAGATACAGAGAGACAGAGAAATAAATCTGTTTTTATAACTGTAAAGACTGAAAGACACACCAGCAAGCATTCTGTTTGAGGCTGAACTAACACTGGCAAAGTTCCTCAGCTTCGCAGAAGGTTAAAAAGAACACTCACCATGCTCTCACCCCAAAGACATCCTGAGTTCCTGTTTGGCACAGAAAGCTTTACTCATGGTTCCCACTCCTTTCTGACCCCCTTCTGAACTCTTGTTTACAGCAAGGCACAGACAGGCTGGAGCCATAGCATGTGCTCTAGCCCTGCATGCAGCGATCAGAGCAGAGCTAATAACTAATACTAAAATGTATTTGTTTTTAGTTATTAACTCATTCATTTTAGTTATTGTAATAACTAAAACTTGTTTTGACTTATTGTGAGCTGCTCTGAGTTGCCTGCAGGCAAATGTAGTGGGATAAAAATATAAGGAATAAATAAAAATAAATATAAATATAAAACTAAAATGACTTTTTTGTTTTAGTTATTAATAATAACTAAAATGAATACACATCCCTATTAGACCACTGTCTCTGCACAACAGGTAAAATCCTGCTGTCTGAGGATCATAGTGTTGGCCAATCAACTAGCTCAGCCCCTAGGACTCTCGGAGGTTTATAAGGAGAGTTCTCAGTTTAGCCAGGAAAGCCAACAAGGAAAGAGATCTGAGGAGAGCACCTTTTCCCCAGTTACAGGCAGGGGACTCTGGCCTCAGATGCAGAGAGATGGCTCTCCCACAGCAGGGAGCTGTAGGAGGATGTCACAACCCCACAGGAGGAGCCACACAGTCTGGAACTTTAAAGTGGTATTGTTATGGTTATTGGACCAGAGGGGCCTGAGGTTGGACATTATAAAGGGGTCAGACAGTGGGAAACTGTGACCTGCTTAGGCACTACTGGTGGCAAAGTCTGGCTTATAGGGGTGGTTGGAGATCAGACCCTATACCCAATAGGAGAACTCTAGTCAGTGAACAAGCACCCTGTAAATACTTACTGCAAACAGGATCAGACTCTTGCTTGATAAACGAAGAACAGGACTGGGACTAAAAGTAAACGTAAGCTGGGGATCCTGCTGATTCCCCAAAGGGCCATAGTACCCCCTACAGTCTGGAACTGATCATTCGGCTACAGATACCATGACATGGGAAAGCCAATGGCCCCAAGTGAAAGGAAATAAATGACTCTAGGCTTGAGATCTCCCCAACAGACAGGGCTGCCAGTTGCTAAGAGGGAAGTTGGTCTCCTCTGACAGCTCCTGCCACCAAGCCCAGAAGGAAAAGGGGGAAAGGGATTAGGGAATTGATATAATGCACATTAGTGCTGACTGATCTGCAAAATCCAGCACACAAATCCCTGCAAGTTGGGCTGCTTACCTCTAAGCTGGTGCCTGAGCCAGTTCTGGTGCAGAGGCTGCTCACAGCCCAGAGTAGAGGTGGGACCCCAGGCCCATTACCGGCTACCGGATTTACCGGTTCCCGGTTCTGTAAAAACCGGATTCCCGGATTAAATCCGGTATACCGGTACCGGATTTATTTCATTGAGTTCAATGGGGCGCTGTGTCCCCATTGAACTCAATGAAATAAATGAATTCCTTCCCCCTCCCCCTCCCAGGCTGCGCGGGTGGAAGGGGGGACACCCCCCACCCACCCTGCCCAGCCTGGATTTTTGTTTAAAAACAGACTGAGAGGCGAGCCCACCCCCCAGCACCAGCGGCCGCGGCGTCCCCGCAGCCGCCGGTAAGTATGACCCGATCCCTGGGGGGGGGGTTTAACACCCCCCCAACCCCCCAGGGATCACCCCTACTAAAGTTCAGTGCGCTTACCTTGCGGAGCTCCGGCGGCGGCGGCGGGCGGTCCGGCGGCCTCAGCGCCGGCTGTGGCTGCCGGCGTCAGAGACGCTCTAGGCCTTCCGGGGAAACCCGGAAGTTCCCCGGAAGGCCTAGAGCGTCTCTGACGCCGGCAGCCACAGCCGGCGCTGAGGCCGCCGGACCGCCCGCCGCCGCCGCAGCTCCGCAAGGTAAGCGCACTGAACTTTAGTAGGGGTGATCCCTGGGGGGTTGGGGGGGTGTTAAACACCCCCCCCAGGGATCGGGTCATACTTACCGGCGGCTGCGGGGACGCCGCGGCCGCTGGTGCTGGGGGGTGGGCTCGCCTCTGGGTCTTTTTTTAAACAAAAATCCAGGCTGGGCAGGGTGGGTGGGGGGTGTCCCCCCTTCCACCCGCGCAGCCTGGACTCTGGGAGGGTTTGTTTTTTTTAACTTGGGGCTTGAAGTTTTTACATTGCAGCCATTTTTAAATGGCTGCAATGTAAAAAAATCCGGTACCCAGAATCCGGTACCCCGGACCGGATTACCGGGTCGAATCCGATAATGCCGGTACGCCCGGTACCGGCATTATCGGATACCGGATTTTACCGGTTTCCCGCCCCTAGCCCAGAGCTCTCTGCAGCTCTGTCCCAGCTCCATCTTCTTCATGATGTTTCCAGTTTTAGAGTGAGCGAGTGCCAGCTGAGTAGGTCTGGTGCTTGTGGAGGTATTTGACCAGGTCCCTTCCCAGACACTTTCCGGAGTGGTGTGTCAGTTCTTGCTTCCTGTCAGATTTTGCTACTATTAGCAATTTCTGACAGACTAGTCTGTAAAAAAACATACTTGTCAGAATTTCCTACCTGCATCAGCAGTTCCTCACAAATTAGCACTGACAGGAAATGCTACCCATAAAAAAATCCTACATGGTGTACAATGGTAGATTGGGGAATCTCCCAATTCTGGGGGGGGGCACTGCTTTGGGGGGAAGCTCCCACTTCTGGGAGCACTGCTGTGGGAGACGTTTGAACCACATGGGGGGCACTGCTGTGGGGGAAAGCTTCCACTCCTGAAGGCACTGCTGAGAGGGAAGTTTGGGGCAGTTTGTGCCACATGGAGGCAATGCTGTGGGGGAAGTCTGCACTGCATGGGGGGCACTGCTGTAGGGGGGAGCACCCACTCTTGGGGGGCACTGCTCTGGGGGAAAGCTCCCACTCCTGGGGGTACTACTCTGGTGGAAGCTTGCATCCCTGGGGGGCACTGCTCTGTAGTCTCCACCAATCCATGGGTAGGGAAATTACATGGTTAGGGAGCTATAACTGGCCAGGCTGACAGGGAATGCTACCCACCAAAAATCATACCTTCTCCAGCATCTCCAAGAGCATTACGTTTCTGGCAGAAGCTGGTGTGGTGCCAGTGCTCGTGTTTAGCAGCACAATGTTTTAGTGACCAAAGGAATCACACAGGCAGTATTGGTGCGCTGCCTGGATTCAAAAAATTTTGTGGCGGTTTTTGCTTTTTCCTCAGAGGGAACTGAGCGTTTGGAGATCCGTTTGGATAAATCAGAGATCAAGTATCGGGTTAAGTGTTGTTCTGTGGAGGAAGAATTGGTTGCAGTAAGATCTAATAGGATAGCCCCTTTATATCCTTTAATTAAGCAGCATGTCTCCCTGAAGAACTACTTAACTCAGATCTTGGATCCAAGACTTAGGAGGCAGATCACCCTATTGTGTTTTAATTTATTTAATACAACTGTTGTTAAAGGTAGAAGAGAGGGCCTGGCATACCGTCTTAGAACTTGCACCTGTGATGACTGCGTAGTGGAGTCCCTATCACATGTTATATTTGACTGCCCTTATTATAAGGATCTCTAAGCAGTATGGATCGACCCTTTATTTGTTAACTCCTCTCTCTCAGTTGAGGAGAAAATGATCTCCTTGGCGGAAACGTCCGACTTACAATTAACTAAAGCAGTTGCCTTTTTTCTTTTACTTGTGGAAAGGAGGAGTGCTAGCTAAAGAAATCAAGGTCTATCTGGGATATATTTCCCTAGACCAGTGTAAGTAGTCATCTGGCTGGAGGATACTATGTATGGGGTTAAGTACTATATTCTGACTCTCTGGGTTGTATTGAAGAAGAGTTAATTTCTGGCTGTGGTTATGTTTTAATTCAAATGGGTGGTTTTGATCTATTGAACTTGTTTTTTAATTTTTTTTTTACCTGAGCTGTTATATGTTTTGATATTTGTATATTTGTAATATTGCTATAGCAATATGGTGGGTAGCATTCCCTGCTCAGTGTGATAGGGAAGTTATATACCTGGTTATTACTGGATAAGCTGAGAATTTGGATGGGACAGTCTGGTCTAATTGCGCTTGAGCAAGCTGGTTTTTGTGCAGGGAAGTCCACAGTGGACCATATTATGCTGCTCTCTGCTTTGATTAGGAAAAATACAGCCCATAAGAATAAATGATATCTTGGATTCATGGACCTTGAAAAGGCCTTTGATTACATCAACAGGGAGCATCCGTGTGGGTTACGTTGAGTGCTACCACTATTGATCCCAGGCTCCTTTATTTGATTATCAGACTACATACAGGGAATTTGCTTCAGGTTAGGTCAGACCCAACGGGAACCTTATCAGCACCAGTTGTGGTGGAAAGAGGAGTACGACAAAGGTGTCTCCTTGCCCCCATACTCTTCAATCTGTATTTTGCTGGTGTGGTTCAGTAATTTATGAACTCTAAGGATACCCATGCCCCACGGGTCGCCCAGAGACACTTCCCAATTCTGCTGTATGCAGACGATTCGGTACTTATATCTCAAACAAGAATCAGCCTTAAGAAACAATTGGTCCTCTTTGATGAATATTGCGCCAGGGAGGGGCTGGTGATTAATTATTCTAAATTGAAGATTTTGGTGGTGGGTTATAGGACCAGGAATTTAAATCAGATCTGGTCCATTGGAGGGTGGAGTATTGAGCAGGTTCAAAGATTCATATACCTGGGGGTTACCTTTTCCATCAATACCAGTTGGAAGTCGCACTTTGATCTAGTTAAAATTAGAGCGAAGAAGACCTCAGCTGCTATTATGGGATTTTATTTTAGTCAAGGTGGGAAACAGATTGCTCCAGCACTCCTCTTATTTAGGACCAAGGTGCTGGGACAGGCCCACTATGCAGCCCCGGTGTGGTGTCTGAATTTTCTGGATAACTTGGGGTATTTTCAGACGTTACGAGATCACGCTCAACCACAGTGAACCACGCTCAACCCCGCGGCGGGGCCAAAGGGCCCTGAACGTCTGTTCGGTGCGTGCCAGATGTTCATCACACTCAATACCCACATGGGGTCAATTTCAACCATGCTTCCCGGGCTAGCCGGGGGAATATCCCGGGAAGCGTGGTCAAATGGACCCCCACCGGGAACCAAGGAAAAGTAACGTCTGGATGCCAATCCCCACGCGGAACCAAACAAAACGAGCCCCAGCAGGGAACAAGGCATGCAGCGTCGCTGCCGGGCAACCAGCAACAACACAACCACCGGAGGGAGATTTAAAGCGAAATCAGCAGCAAGCAAGCGTGGCGGGATGGAGCAAGGAGGGAGGCGGAAGAGAGCGGAGGCAGAGACAGTGACAGTGGCGGGGCAGGAGGCGGAGGCAGGGGCAGCGATGCAGGTGGAGGGGGCACAGGTGGAGGAGGGGGGCACACGGGTACACCCGACCAGGGAGGCGGCCCAGGCACAACACCCACAGCTGCAGCCAGGTCGTGATGCCCCGGGGACAGCGGCCGGAATGGGCCCGGAGGAGGCACCCAGGAAAAGGGTAAGGGG
>QEPC01005543.1:324456-348894 GCA_003113815.1 Sphenodon punctatus | reverse complement strand
GGGGAGGCAGATAATTAGTTTCGTTTCTTTCAAGCCTCTCCACCCCTGGTGCCTGGAAGTCTGCTCCTCAGTGACTGACACCTCCCTGTCATGTTTGACCTTCCAGTGAACCTTTTTTTGCCACCCGAACTCATCCGAACGCGATCCGAACTGACCGAACTGTTCAGCCATTTCGCCGTTTGGTGTTCGATTTGTTCAGTATGTTCGTGTTCAGGTTCGTGTTCGAGTTTGGTCGTCCGAACAGGCCGAGTTCGGGTCGAACTCCGAACTGCCGAACTGCGTTTGCCCATCCCTATAAATAAATAAATAAATGTCTGGGTGGAGACAATCTCTAACTTTATTGTGCACCTCTGTATGGTGGTTTGGGCCAGTGGGATACCCGTGGTCGTGGGCCAGGTACAGGTGGTGGCAACGGGGGGGGGGGGCGGAGCCCTCAGGCGGCGGCATCTCTGGAAACCTGCCTCAGCAGGGCAGCTCAGATTCGCTTGGGATAGTGGTACTTCCTCGGGTTATTGGCATTTATGTAGAGCGGCATGGGTCCGGGTGGGCGCCGGGGCACAGGGAACTCGAGGGCAGGCCCATCGGTCTCGCACACCTTGTGCAGCACACAGCAGGCACCGATCACAAGGGCTGAGGTCTCTACCATATAGTCCAGTCGGGCTGCTAGGCACCTCCAGCGCTGCTAGAAGGCACAGAAGTGTCAGGACTGGGCCTTGAACCCATGGCTTTTGGGGTGCTAGAGAGCCTGTCCAGCACCCTGCACTACCTGGTGGGCTTGTGAGGGTGTCTCCTTTATGTGCTTGCTCCCTGTGTTTCATGCCCCTTCCCAGCTGTAGCCAGTTACTCTAGTCCTGTCTCCCAGCTTCCTGATTGGCCACAGGAAGTATTTAAGCCTTGGTGTGGCCACAGGAAGCTGGTGGAGCAACGTCTCTTACCCCCTTCCCATTCTTGTCTGTTGTGTTTAAGGAGTACTAGCGTAGTGCATTGTGTGAGTGAACCCCAGTCCCCTTGTGCATATTTGAGTCCTGTGTGTCCCCCCGGCTACATGTTGTGAGACTGGGTCTTGTACTCCCTGTCTTCCTCCTGCGTGTTCTCCGTAAGGTGAGTGTTTGCCCTGCCCCTTCTTTTGGCCTTGCGTTTGGGTCTTGGCTACCCCCTCCCCATGCTTGCTTGTCCCCCTTGTCTTGTGTGTGTCCCATGCTTGCTTGTCCCCCTTGCGCTGTGGGAGCTTGTGCCTCATTTCCCCCCCTTGCGCTGTGTGAGTCTATGCGTAGTCCCCCTTGCTTCCCGGGTACTGGTTAACCCGCCAGCTTCCCTTCCTTGGGATCCTATCTCACTTCCCTGTGGTGGGTTCCCCCTCTGGCTTCGGACCCCTGACCTCGATGATGAGTCGCGCACCTTCTTAGACCAGCGTGCCTGGTAGCGATGCTGAGTACATAATCTCTTGGATATGAGAGAGCAACTGAGAGATTTCAGAGGGTTGCCTTGAGGACACCCCTCTCCCCCTGTACTCTGGCCTTGCTTCCTCCCTCCTTGTTTCCCCCTTCCTGGCTCCATTCCCTGGAGTCTGACAGTCCTGGCCTGCCTTCTCTCTCCTTGGTCCCCCCCACCCCCAGCTCCGTAACCCGGAGCCTGACAGATTGCTCCACCCTTAAACTAACCCTTTGTGTCCCCTCTTAGCTCCCGTGCTCCCCCAACTCCCCTATTTGTGGTGCGAAAATGAGTGTCAGTCGAACTTTGTATTCTAAGGCACCAGCCCCCTAGAAATGGTCGGCATATCACGATGTTGAAGCCTTTCTAGATAAACAACCAGGAACTCTTGACCCCTCTCCTATGATGTGGGACACTCACCGCCACGTGAAGGCTCATTTGAAAAAGGTGAATAGTAACCCTCAAGAAAGGATTGTAGTCGCCTCCTGCCCGTCAAAACCTAGAAATACAGCTAGGCGATCAACCCCATTTATGTCTCAGCCCTGGGAAATGGTCCAATGGTTGCACTTGGAGGAAGGAGAATGGGAAGAGTGCAGTGAGGAAGAAGAGGACTGTCCAAGCGAGGAGATTCCAGCACCCTCACATACGACTACTGTGACTTCTTTGGTGCCGGTGAAGGAATAGAATACCCCCTTGCCAGCATTCATAGGCACCACTATACAAGGTGTGGGCATAAAACATAGGACATTTCCTTCTGCTCCTCCGATGTCCCATTCTCCTCCACAGGGGTTGATTATGAGGAACCAAGTGCTCTCCCCTCCTCCAGCAGTTCCATCTTTGCACAGTGCAGTTCCGGGTGAAGAAAAGGGGTCTGCAGAGTTCAGGAAAGAAGCAGATTTCAAGGCTCTAGAAAAAGAGTTGAAGGTTAAAGGGAATGAGAACCTGAAATTGAAGCGTGAGAACCATCTTTTGGAACAAGAAGCAGCACAGCTCATAGCTGAAATCGCCAGGCTCCATTCTTTGTGCGATGAAGAAAGACACCTTTGGCAGGCTGCAGTGGAAGAATGAACACAGATGCAAGCCATTCTCCGGCAAAAAGAACTCGAAAATCAACAAGTCCACGAGAAGCTATTCACGCTAGCCACTTCCTTGCAGAACTTACAAGAGAAGATAGGCAAACCAGGAGACGGTTTTCCACCAACCTCTAACCTTGTAAAGGAAGCTCTGTTCCCTCTCGTTACAATGCTTACCTCACCAGAAACAAGTATGCAATCATCAATGCCAGTCCAGGATCTGGATCTACCAGCCCACCTTGAATGGACTGAGCTACTGTACAGCTGGAATTTGAGCCCACTGTCCGGCTTCTGCCGGCAGCTCCCCCAACCAGTATCAGATTTGGCTGCCAGGCCCTTGCCGGCAGCCCCTCAGTTGGAACCTGCAATTGAAGCGAGGCCGGTACGGGCAGACTCCCAGTCAACATGTGAGCTTGTAACCTGGCCACCACTGGCAGATCCTCAGCTGGCACCTCAGGCCCCAATGCAACCATTGCCGGAGGTCCTCCAGCAAGTACCTGGGTCCGCTGCTTGGCTGTCACCAACAACTCCCCAGACAGAACCTGAGGCTGTTGCCAAGTCATCGTCAGCAGTCGCTTGGCTGGAATCTGACACTGTGGCCAGGCCAGCCCTGGCAGACTCCCAGCCTGTGCCTGCATCTGTTGCCCGGCCATCATGGACATCCTCACAGCTGGAGATTGAGTCTGCTATGCCGCCATTACTGGAGGATCTCTATCAGGCACCTGCATCCGCTACCTGGCTGCCACCGGTAGACCCCCCCCCCCCCCCCGAACCATCCAAGCCATTGCTAGCAACATCCCAAGCAGACTCTGGGGCTCGGCTGCAACCTGAGACTCCCCAGTCAGAGCCTGGGGCTGCTATATGGTGGAGACCAGCATCCCCCCAGTTGGAGCTTGGAACCACTAGTCAGCCATCATCAACAGCTCACCTGTCAGGGACTGAGTCTGCTACCAACCTTCGACAGGCAACTATCTTGCATCCCTTATCAGCATTCCAGGGTCCAATCGCCACCTGACACTTACCAACAGTCCTTCAACCTACTGTGCCATGGCAGCCAACTGCTTCCCAAGCAAACCCCCATGTCCAGAGGACAATGTCTGAGGGTCTAGCCCAAGTGCCGTGTGAAGGGACTGAGGCCCAACATTGGCGGAATGCTCTTGAAAACATGTATGGGCTCCTGCCTCAAGACTGGCCCCACCAACTTGGCCGTCAATGACCCTGCCCTTTCCTTGTTTTCCCTTCTCCCTTCCTGTCCTAGGGGGAGAGGTCCTGGGACCCTGCACTTCATGTCCTTGGTACCTTCTGTTCCCCACTATATGTCTAACCCAGAGCACCTGGAATCACATCCAGGCTGTGTCAACCCTTCTTCAAGCCATTTTACACCCTCCCCAACCTGTCCCTCCTTTCTACTTGTAGATTGGGGTATCTGTAAATCACCATTCTAGGCTGTTGTAGGCAGGGAGGGTTCCTCTTGTTCATTTTCAGGGGTCTTTAGTGACTATAGCTCCCAATGTTGTCACCATGGTATAGGGTACCCCTTCCTATGTTCCCAAGTCCGTGTCCAGTCCTTTTGTGGTCAAAGGTGCTGCCCCTTTCCCTGCAGGGGGGGGGCTGGATAGGGGGGTACTGTCAGGGCTGGGCCTTGAACCCATGGCCCTTGGGGTGCTAGAGAGCCTGTCCAGTGCCCTGCACTACCTGGTGGGCTTGTGAGGGTGTTGGGTTTCCCCCCTTCTGTCTCCTTTGTGTGCTTTCTCCCTGTGTGTCATGCCCCTTCCCAGCTGTAGCCAGTTACTCTAGTCCTGTCTCCAAGCTTCCTGATTGACCACAGGAAGTATTTAAGCCTTGGTGAGGCCACAGGAAGCTGGTGGAGCAATGTCTCTTATCCCCTTCCCATTCTTGTCTGTTGTGTTTAAGGAGTACTAGCGTAGTGCATTGTGTGAGTGAACCCCAGTCCCCTTGTGCATATTTGAGTCCTGTGTGTCCCCCCGGCTACATGTTGTGAGACTGGGTCTTGTGCCCCCTGTCTTCCTCCTGCATGTTCTCCGTAAGGTGAGTGTTTGCCCTGCCCCTTCTTTTGGCCTTGCATTTGGGTCTTGGCTACCCCCTCCCCATGTTTGCTTGTCCTCCTTGTCTTGTGTGTGCCCCATGCTTGCTTGTCCCCCTTGTCTTGTGTGTGCCCCATGCTTGCTCGTCCCCCTTGCGCTGTGGGAGCTTGTGCCTCAGTTTCCCCCCTTGCGCTGTGTGAGTCTATGCGTAGTCCCCCTTGCTTCCAGGGTACTGGTGATGACAATAGGCAGCTAACACTGATAGCAGGGAGGTGATGACAACAGGCAAGCAACTGCAGACCGCACTCCCGGGTGCATATGGGTCCAGGGCATGAGCCCCCATGCCGCGAATGCAGGTGTGCTCAGGGGGGGCTCACCACCCAACATCCACACACCAGCCACCTAGCCAATGGGAAATTCTGTGCATGTGCAGAATGTCTACCCTCTTCCAAGATGGGGCTGCCGCTGCTGGTGCCATTTTGGAAGAGGGCTTCACATGCACAGAATGGCCTTGGTAGCCATTTTGCACATGGGCAGTGAAGAAGTCAGAAGCCTTCAACCTTCAGAGTTCCAGGACCGGCGTGGGACATAGAAGAAAAGAAGAAGAAAGAAGATTAGAAGAAACTAGGAAGAGAAGACCCGGCTGCCCGGCAGAGGAGTCACCTCCGCTACTGGTGGCTGGGTCTCCTTCACTGCTGGTGGAAGCCAGCTCCACTGCTTGGCAGCTAGGCCTGGCAGCAGAGCCAGCTCCCACCGGCAGCAGAGGAGATTCAGCCACCAGCAGCAGAGCCGGCACCCCAGGTGGTGGTGGCCATCACCCCCACCCTCTGCCGGGACCCGGGATCACAGGTAAGACACTTTAGGGGCCCTGGAAAGGGGTGTAACTCTGGTCCATGGCTGGTGGGGGTGGTATTTGATCCCCACGCTCCAAGGCCAGGAGTGGGGTGGGTGTCTGTGGATTCCCTGTGGAGGTCACGGCTCTTCACTCTTCCCACTGAAGTCAATGTGGATGATTTCCCATTGACTTCAATGGGAAGATCCGAGATGTGATAATCAGGTGCCAAGAGGGCCCAATTCTCAGATCTCTTGGTTTTAAACCAAGAGTAGCATTATCGGTCACTCTCTGTTTAAACCGAAACTGAAAGTTCCATCCCTACTAGCTTAGATAATGCACCATCCAGGCCTCAGCCCCAGTAAAAGATACAAAACAATTTCCTTTGTTCAGCTATTCTGGAAACCTGACTCGAGGTGACATAGAAGGAGCTGCTGGGGGCTACATGCCCTGGAAAATCTTACCCCCATGAAAATTTACAAGTTAAAAAGTCACTGTCTGGAAGTTTAGGGAAGAAAGGAAAAAAATATAGACCGAACTATCCATAGAAATGTTTCCTTCATAATAAAAATTGATGGAAAACAGTTTACAGCTTAGCCACACAGAAGCACCCAGAATATAGCCCTAAATATTTATTATTAATAGGAGAGCTATTTATTTTTAACATATTAAATAGGTCATAAAGCCGTCTCGGTGGAGCCCCTGCATTGGGTTCTCCCACCTGCTGGCTGGTGGTGGGAGCTTTGCTATTTTAGCTCGACGGGGAATGTGCAGGAGGGAGAAAGCTTTTTTTCTGCATTTTCAGGGCATGTTGCATTGCTCTGAAGCAGCTAAATCCAGGAGTGAGTTATGCAGGTCACCCCAACGAGAACAGGTGGGATCTTTAGCCTCCTCCACTAGGGGATCTGAATACTTGCTTACACCACAGGAGCGGAAAGCCTTTAACGTCTGTTTTTAAAAATGCTGCTGAGGCTGTTTACCTATCTGTACAGCCACTTTAGGGCCTGAGCCACGAAGGCATCTCTGCCCAGAAAAGCACTACAAACACACACTTAGCTTGCAGAAGAGGCATAAATCCCATTGAGATACCTGAATAGTCAAAAGAAATTGGGGCCTCAGGGGGCAGGGCCATGTCAGAAAGAGAGCAGCAAAATAACTCTCCCACCCCTTTTTGACATGACTCTAGTCCTTGCAGAGTGTTGTGATGTCACTATGCTCCAAGTGGGGGGTGTTGCCACATCGGAAAGGGGTGGGAGAGTTCCCCTCATACCACACCTGATGTTACCCTGCACCCTAAAGGGTATTACGGTGCTTTGAAGGTGGTGTTGCCACATAGGAAAGGGGTGGGAGAATTCCTTTGCCAAAGCATTGGGGGAAATGGCAACCCTTATTTTTATAGGCCGTAATGGCATGTGATGTCTAAGGCTTATGATTGGCTACGATTGTGTACTGTGTACCTTTTCCTCCCCTAATGTAGAAGCTCCTGTTTCCAGGGCAGGTTTAAGCTGGATGTTGTTCTAGTCTGGGGATCTCTCTCTGCATAGTCAGCTCTTCCCACAGTTAGCTGGCAGTGCTGTGGGTGGCAAGGAGGCTGCAGCACTGGTAGGTAGCTAGAGGGTGCAGGGTCTGGTAGGCAGAGCCAAAACGTACATGTCAAGATACTGTGGGCTTAATTTGTCAGGGCAAAGGTGGCATCTATTCAGATCTGCCCATCCACGTAGCATGGAGGTTAGTGACTAGGGATAGGAAATCATGAATTACCAAACCAATTTTTTACAGAATGTGACAAATTAATGAAAGTAATAATTTGGAAAGGAAATAAACCAAGAGTAAATAAGCAAACATTAATGAGACCTAAAGAAAAAGGAGGTATAAATCTCCCTGACCTGCACCTTTATCACAAGGCTGCAATATTGGGAACATTAAATAATTGGTATTACCAACCAAAGGATATAAAATGGGTAGAAATAGAACAACACATTTTAGCCACACACAGTCTGAAAAATATAATAACAGACGAGGGCACACCAAACAAAAAAATATGGAAGGATCATCCCTTTGCCTGGGGCACATGGATGACATGGCAAAATATAATTTAAAAAATCAAAATTAATCAAAACCATTTCCCATACTCACCGATAGACTTATTGTGCCTCCAAACACAACAACAGGCTCAGAAACTGAGGAAAAAATTAAAGGAGAAAGGATTAGGAAAAATTAGTCATATAATTAAAGACAAAGAAATAATTAGTAAAGAGGACATGGAAAAAATAATTAAAATACGAATAAACCCATTTGAATACATGCAACTTAAGCATGCAATAAATAGTAAAGACAAAAAAGAACAATATACTAGAGACCCCAACAAAATAGAAAAGGTATTGTTTGAACATACTAATAACAAAGGAAAACTATCACGCATATATAGAACTTTAAAAGAAATATGGTATCCCAAACAGATAGGTTACATACAGAAATGGAAAGAGGAGTTAGGAATAGAGATTGCAGAAAAGGAAGAATTAGAAATAATAGATTACATGCATAATAACGCCCACTCACTGGAAATCAAAGAATGCCAAATTAAACTAGTAATGAGATTTTACTTGACCCCTATGCAACTCAGACATATGGAAGAGGGAGGGGAAAGAGGTTTATGTTGGAGGGGATGCGGAGAGCAGGGAACGCAAAGACATTGTTGGTGGGATTGTGACCGGGTACAACCCCTATGGAGAGGGGTATGGGAAAAAATGGAAGAGATGACGAAATTGATCATACCGTTTAAACCGGAGGTAGCTCTGTTGGGTTTATTTCCAGCAGTTGAGATATTACAAAAACAACGGGAATCTTGCTCGGTGTTTCTCCAGGCTGCAAAGAAGGTCATCGCCCTACATTGGAAAGACACTAAAGAATTGTCGACTGGGGAATGGATGAATAGATTGTGGTACCACCTGACTATGGAAAAAATAGCAGCGAATTTAATGGACAAAAAAGAATCTTTTGCTGCAAAATGGTTCCCCTGTGTTTGCGTAATGACAAAATCAGATCTACCTGAAGATCAAAGAACATATTTATTTGATTATTATGTATAAGTAAAAGGCCCACCTGAACCCAAAGAAACACTACCAAGGAAAAACGTTTTGTAACCACAGTTTAATGTTTACAATGTTATAGCCACAGTTGAATGTTTGAATTTGTTTACAATGTTATATAAAATAAAAGAAAATTAAAAAAAAAAAAAAAAGAAAATCAGAAGGGGGTCAAAATTGATATCAGATTTAGTTGGATTGTATTTGAATCATTTCAGAATCAGAATTGGATCATATTTTTTCCCCATTGACTTCAGTTGGAAAATTTCCCATTGAAGTCAATGGGAAGCTGAACCTATTCAGTTCAATGGTCCATTCATCATTCTAAGCCACAATCCTAGAATGTTGAATGGGACAAAGAAGAGCCTAGCAAAGTTCAATGGCAGAGAGAGGGGGAAATGAGTGTGAGTGCACCCCTGAATTAATGTGATCCAATGAAAGTTGGTGGGTTGGGAAAATCAGGTGAATCGTATTAATCCAATTTCAATGAAAAGCGAGTGAGTTGTATTCATCTGATTATGATTTTCCCATCCCTATTTGACTGCACAAGGGGAAAGTAGGGTGAGCTGGCTCCCTTGGGTCTCTCCCTGACTCTCTCATGGGTTTGCAGCTCTGCCAATGGTAGGTGAAGGCTTTTCCACCCTCTGCCTCCTGTAGTGGTTGCTGAGACCTTAGGAGAAAGAATTCCAGTCTTAGCAATCCCTCAACGGTTGTCCAGGGAGGCTGTAGATTGCAAATCTTCTGAACACCAGTGCCTCAACCCTCAACACACTCATCTTTAACCAGGGCTGACCCACCTGCTGAACAAGCAAGGGCAGAGACCTATTGGGTGCAACCATGAGCAGCAGCACTGCTATTCCCCAGTTCCTCCTGGGCTGCCCGGTGCAGGGCTACTGTTGCTCTGTCTCCTGCAGCTGCTGGGCCTGGTTCTCAATCCCACCCAGGCTCCATCTTCTTCAGACATATAGCACCACTGTCGCCCTCTCCACTGTGGGAAGCAATGTGCAGTTCTCTCACTGTGCAGGCTTGATGCTTCCTCTTGGGGCTGCTCTGGACAGGCTGAGGGCTTCACAACCATCGTGGGCCTTGGAATAGTAGTCTGTCTCCTTGAAGACACCATGAGGGATTTCTGGTTTTGAACCCAGGTCTCCGAGATGCCACACTGACACTCCAGCCCCTATGCTACTGGGAAGTCACTTACAAATCCAATCTCTCTTACCTTGTGGCTTCTGGTTGGTTGACCTGGCCCTGCCCTGCCTTACCATTAGCTGCCAGGGCTATATAAAAGTGGGATTGGTAGCAGCAAGTTGTCCAAAACATTTCCTAGACAAAGGAGTGCGTGCTTTCCCGTCCCCTCCTTGACCTAGCTCCACATCAATCTCCTGCCTCAGATGCTTCCTCCTGTGTCTTGCCATGACCCTCACTTCCCAATTGCCTTGGACTTTCCAGCTCCTTATTTGACTCTGGCATCTTGGTTCCTGACTCCTGTGTACCAATTCGGTTTGGTTTTTCAGCTTCAGACTTCCTGAATTGACCTGCCATTGTTCCTGACCATGACTTTGGCTTGACTTTGGATTCTTACCTCCTGGTTCTAATCCCACTCCAGTACCCAACTCTGACTACAGCCTGAGCCAGGTACCTGACAACAGCAGCACCCTGCTCCTCCCCCCATGCTGAACTCCAGAGGAGCAGTGGCAGCACCTGGCCTTGGGAAAGGAGCCTGGTAGGACTCCCTACATGGATGTACTTGGCATCTCCTTGGGGAAGAAAGGCAGTGAAATTTATTTTGGCCAGGGCAGCAAAATAGCTAATGTTTTGCCTGTCTCCATCATAATAAAAACTGAACTATTTGGGAGAGGGGATGCAATCAATCTGGGTATTGAAAATATAGCACATCCTTTCCCTGTTACCTTTCCAAAAAATACATCCATCCAGCCCATCCTAATGTGTGTTCTCAATTTGTATGTGCCTGTCCTGAGCTGACAAATGGGAGTTTGTATGCATGCTAGTGTTCCTCAGCTCCTGAGATGGTGTTGGCTTTTTTCAATGCAAGCGAGTAAATAATATTCACTGTGCCTGTACATTTAACATGCTGCCCTGCTGCACATTAACATTTAAAACAAAATAGTTTGCCCCATCAAGCGCGTGACTCTGAGGGCTGCCAGTGCACTGCAAACATCGTGTAAGTAATTTGTTCAACATTGGTGATAATAAGCTACACAGAGCAATAAGAACATACATACAGGCTGGGCTTTGTGTGTGCATCTGTAGCTGCTCCCCCCACCCCCTTTTCCCTCTTCTTCTTCTTCTTCTTTTTTTTTTTTTAAAGGAACCTCTGAGGGGGAAGAAAAAGACATGAATGATTCATAGATGCAAGGGGAGGAAAAAAAGAAAAAAAAGAGAGAGAGAGAGAGAGAGAGAGAGAGAGTGAAGCTTCAAAGTGACTGGAGCCGATTTGAAGTCCTGAGCGTTCCTGTGCCAGGGTAGACAAGCAATTCACTAGAGAGGCCCCATCAACCTCTCTCCTCCCCACCCCTTCCTCCTCCACCTCCTCCTCTCCAGCAAACAGAGGCTCCAAATCATGAGTTCAAAGTTCACCGTCAGCTAATGATGTGTAGGCCTCCCGGAACCTGTGTGAGTGGCATCTGTTTATAAGCATGGCCTTTCCCTGGTGATTTAGCCCAGTTTTAAATAAATAAATAAATAAATAAAACCAGGAAGAGCAACAGAGTGTGGGAGCCAAGAGAAAAATGATATATGAGGGTTTTTTGATTCTGAATATTCAAAAAGCCTGTTAGATTTCAACATAATGGGAGTATTCAAGCAAGTGCCTTGATTTGTATTCATTGGCTAGAGCTCATCTACTTGGGGAATGCAAACAATGTATGCACAGTCTTACTGGTGTCTGAAAGAAAAGGGAATTTGCACTCTGAAAATGGGGTCCCTCACATCCTCTTCAGGTCAAAGGGGCAGAAAGCTTCTGCGGAGTGCAAAGGAGAGAGAGGGGAAAGGTGTCACCAAACCTGGGACAGTGTAGGACATAGTGCTATAGAATTGTACAAAAATATCGTAGAACCATGGGTCTGGAAGTGACAGGGTCGCCAGCTCACCCCCTGCATTGGGGGGGGGGGGGGGGTTGCATGGTGTCTGTGAGCCTCAGTTTCCTCCCAAACCAGGCACCAAACTCAGGGTTTCTTCAGTTTATCTGTATATTGTACAGTTCCTAAATACTAGGGATGGGCATTCCGGTTCTCTCGAGATCTGATATTGCCGGTATTTGGATGTATCGGCTTAATCCAATCAATCCGATATTTACCTGTACCGTCATACCAGATTTTTAACACTGGCCACGGTACCAGATTTTTTACATTGTGGCCATTGACGTCAATAGCCGCAATGTAAGAAATCCGGTACCATGGCCAGTGTTAAAAATCCGGTATGCCGATACCGGTAAATCTGGTACCAGGAAGATCTGATACCGGTACATCTGGTATCCGGTATTCTCCCTGGTGTCCCACCCCTACTAAATACTTCACATTCCCCAGTTCACTTCAGAGCTCCTCTCATGACTCCCACGTGTCAATGAATTTCAGTTCACAGAGTCATCCAAAAACACAGACATACAACTTAACATAAATTGCTATTCCTTCCTACAGTGATTACTTCACACACATATGATACTAGCATGGAGGCACTGGGTCACCATGAGCACATTACACCTGTGCTTTACAGTATGCACTGTCTACCTATAGCTTTCTGGGCACAATTCAAGGTGTTGTTTTTGACTATTAAAGCCCTAAATGACCTGGGCCCCACATATCTGAAAGACTGCCTTTTCTACTATGCTCCACTGCAACTCTTGCAGTAAGTCAGGAGCGTTCTCTTGCAGGGATCACCTGCCAATCTTATTCATGTGACAAGGGACTGCAGAGAGGTGTTCTTAGTTGCTGCTCCAGGATTGTGAAACTCCCTTCCCACAGACGTCCACCCGAGTCTAAGCATATTCCAGAGGCAGTGTAAAACCTTTTTTAGCAAATTATTTGGCAGGCAGAGATAGAGGTTGGGTTGGATGGATTTAGGGGTGAGGGTGGGGTTTTAAATGGATTTTCATGTTTTCTGTGTGTGTAATATTGCAAGCTGCCCTGAGCCATAGGGGAAGGGCAGGATTAATTATTATTATTATTATTATTATTAACAAACATTTATATAGCGCCAGCAGTGTACCTGACACTTTACAAAGTAATAAAATAGACACGGTCCCTGCCCCTAGGGCTTACAATCTGAGAGACAGGAGCTGGGGGAGAGACTTAGGAAGGGGAACAGAGGGAGAGACAAGGGGTCTAACATTCATGAAGATGCGAGGTCTCAAGTGCACGTACTTGGCTTGGTTACGATGAGAATGACAGCAGGCAGGTCCATGTTGCAAGGATAAGGGTAAACCGATCATAGGTATAGGAATAGTGGCTCAGCAGGATAAAGAGTCAGACAGAGCAGAGCGAAAGAGATGAGTTTTAAGGAGAGATTTGAAGGTATTAAGGGAGGGGGCAAGGCGGATGTGGACAGGGAGGGAGTTCCAGGCATGGGGGGCAGCAAGTGAGAAGGGACGAAGGCGCTTAGGGGAGCAGGGAAGGCGTGGAAGGGTGAGAGAAGGGACAGAGGAGGAGCGAAGTGCACGGGCTGGAGTA
The DNA here is from genome assembly GCA_003113815.1 of Sphenodon punctatus. Lineage (NCBI taxonomy): Eukaryota > Metazoa > Chordata > Lepidosauria > Sphenodontia > Sphenodontidae > Sphenodon > Sphenodon punctatus. The sequence goes on along the minus strand of QEPC01005543.1, from coordinate 335,742 downwards.
TGGAGGGCGATAAGTGCAGAGAGGTAGGGGGGAGCAAGGTTGTGAAGAGCTTTATAGGTGAAGACTAGGAGCTTGTGCAGGATTAGTTCAGGAAGGGGAAGCCAGTGAAGCGAAGAGAGGAGGGGCTGCACTTGGTTGAAGCGACTGGCGAGGTAGATGACCCTGGCAGCAGAGTTTTGGACAGAGATGAGGGGAGAAAGGTGGGACCGGGGAAGGCCAGTGAGAAGGAGGTTACAGTAATCGAGGTGAGAGATGACCAAAACAGGATAAAAAATTAAATGTGATTTTTTTTTTCATATTTAAAATTTGCCTATAAAAACCTGTTTATTTCACACACACCCCCTCTAGCTTCAGTGTTCTACAGTGCACTATTGTATAACACTGGACTTTCCAAGAACAGACTGTCAGAGAATACACTCAGAATTGGTCTATCAGGCAATGATCTCTACCTCCTCGGCCAAAACCCTTGTTCATGCCATGGTTATCTCTCACCTTGATTACTGCAACCTCTTCCTTGTTGGCCTCCCTCGCTCTCACCTGTCCCCCCTTATCGCAGTCCAAAACTCCGCTGCCAAGGTCATTCACTCTTCCCGTTGCTTTGACCATGTGTAGCCTTTCCTCTTCTCTCTTCACTGGCTCCCCCTTCCTGAACGTATCCTGTTTTAAACTCCTGGTTTTCATGTTCAAATTGCTCCATGACCAAGCTCCCTCTTAACTCTTGGACCTAATCTCCCTACGCACTCCTGTACGCGCTCTCCACTCTTCCTCTGTCCCCTCCCTCACTCTCCCTCGTTTCTCCATCTCACCTAATCACCTTCGACCCTTCTCCCTCGCTACCCCCCATGCCTGGAATTCCCTCCCTGCCCACATCCACCTTGCCCCCTGCCTCCGCTCCTTCAAATCCCTCCTCAAGACCCACCTTTTCCTCTCTGCCTTTCCCAATGCCTGTTAGATGTTCCCATATAACTATTGTCTGCTAGGGGTGGGAAGTTCGGTACATCCGGTATCTGATACTGCCGGTATTTTGCTGTACCGGCAGTATCGGATTACTCCGGTATTTTGGGGTACCGGTACCGGTTTCCCGTGCCGGATTTTTTTACATTGCGGCCATTGAAATGAATGGCCACAATGTAAAAAAAGAAACAAAAAAACCCCAACCACTTTCCCTCCCCAGTTCAGGTTGCATGGGTGGAAGGGGGGGAACACCCCCCAACACCCTGCCCAGCCTGGATTTAAAAATTTTTTTTTCCCCTGAAGTCCCTGCTAGTGCGGGCTCTGGGCCGCCACCGGCGACCCAGAGCCCACACCAGCAGGTAGGTATTGTGGTACTAGGGTGATCTCTGGGGTGGGGGGTGGTTTAACACACACCCCACCCCAGGGATCACCCTAGTACCTGCTGGTTCAGGCTCTGGGTCGCCGGTGGTGGCCTGGAGCCTGCACTAGTAGGGACTTAGGCTAAAAAATTAATTTTTTTTAAATCCAATGGAATAAATCCGGTACCGGTAAACTGGTTTTAACTGGTTTTAATCCGATAAACCGTTTTTTTGTAAACTGGTAACCAGTTTTTTTGCCAGATGTCCCACCCCTACTGTCTGCCCTCCTCTGCAGACTGTTGCAACCTGATTGTAACCAAGCCAAGCACACGCACCTGAGTCTTCGCATCCGCTTGAATGTTTGTTGGTTTTCTCCCCTGTCTCTCCCACTGTCCCCTCTCCCTGTCCCCCCTCCTTGTCTTTTAGATTGTAAGCCACAGGCAGGGACAGCATCTATTTCTATGTTCTGTACAGCGCCAGGTCACATGACTGGTGCTATATAAATGTTTATTATAATAATAATAATAATAATAATAATAATAATAATAATAATTAATAATAAATGAACTATCAGAGAGTCCATACAGAAGAAAAGCCCTTCCCACATGGTGGGGAAGGCTTTCCTATGAGCTCAGCCCTTATTAGATGCCATGTAACAAGGTACAGCCAATCTGTGCATATCCTTGCAGACCCCAAACCAAATCATTCACCACACTGTGGCGTTTCCCAATCTTTTATTAGCAAGTTGCACAGTTTTCTGTCTTTCTGGAATTAGCACTTTAGTCAGTCACATTTCACTGTCCCCTCAGGATCAACACTCTGACCAGCTCCTAGTCTCTTCAAGCAGTACTCTTTCCAGGCTCCTGGATCTGGACAGACTGACCTGAGGTCAGAGCCTACTGCTCTTATAGTCCCAGAAGGGAGTGTGGGCAGTGTGATGAACAAGCCCTTTTATAGGGGCCACTACCTGCTCTGTCACATGGCAAAAACTCAAACAAAAAAGAAACCCTATAGATTTTCTGATTGTGAGGAAAGTTTTATCATGAACTCAACCCCTATTACATAACAGAGAATCAACGTGTGCCAGGAGTATGACAAAAGCTTCAGTGGATGCTCCAATAGACACCAGAGAATCCATATATGAACATATCAAGTCCAGCATCCTGTCTCTGACGGTGGCCAACCTAGGTCACTTGGGAGAAGTACTCAGTCAGGTCACAATGGGCAATCCATTCACCGTTGTCTAGTCCCAGCTTCCAACAGCAAGAAGTTGTGTCCCCTAAACCTACTTATTTTAATTAATTAATTAATTAATTAATTAATTAATTAATTAATTCACGCCCTTCCCTGAAGGCTCAGCACAACTTACAAAAACCAAAACCCAAAGACAAAAATAGGAAAAATACAAAACAATATACTAAACCCCACTCCCTCCAAACCACCCACCCACACATGTGTTTCTATTGCTGCCAACCAAAAGCTCTGCCAAAAAGAAAATAATTACATCACCTCTGGAATATGCTCAAGCTCAAGCTCTGGCAGACCTCCAGGGGAAAGGGGTTTCATAGCACTGGGGCAGCAACTGAGAATACCTCTCTGTGGGCCCTTGTCATGGAGACAAAATTGTCTGGTGGTGCCCACAAGAGGGTGCTCCCAACTGACCACAGGGGTCACAGTGGAGCATGGAAGGATAGGCAGTCTTTTGGATATATGAGGCTCAAGTCATTTTGGGCTTTAAAAGTCAAAACCAGCACCTTGAATTGTACCCAGAAAACTATAGGAAGCCAGTGAAGACTATAGAGTAGTGCTGAAACTCGGTATTCGGAATTACTGTTTTTACCAAGTATCTCAGTATTTGACTCAGTTTTACTGAGTACCAAGTAACAGAGGAATCGACCTGGTACTCGGTCTAGTACTCGTTACTTGGGTAAATCATTGGCTGGGCAACATACGGGTCTTTTCCTGTAACATATGGGGCTTTTCCTGGTCCTTTATAAGGAAACCCGGTACTCGGAAAATACTTGGCACTTGGTTTTATTTTACCGAGTATTTTACTGAGTACCAAATATCGAGCATTCAGCTGAGTTACCAAGGATGAGCCAAACACTTGGAGTCGATCCTCAGAAACTTGAAAATATTCCCATTTTTTTTAATACTATTCTGTGCAGCCCTACTACAGAGTAAAGGCGTAATATGCTCACAGCGATCCTCCCCTGAAAGGAACTGGGCTGCCACATTCTGCACCAGCTGCAACTTCTGAACTGTCAATAAGCAGTTGCATCAACAACACTTTATGATCAACTATATCAAAGGCTGATGAAAGGTCTAACAAGATCAGTAGAGCACAGTTCCCTTTCTCAATTTGCATGCATAGCTCATCAACCAAGGCCACAAATGCCATCTTCATGCTATACCCCAGAGGAAAACCTAACTGAAATGGGCCCAGGAATTCGATAGCATCGAGATGAGCCTGAAATTGGTGGGCAACCACCCACTCAGTAACCTCCCCTAAAAAGGAAGATTAGACAGGGCAATAGCTGGCAGAAAGACAACTCCTTGAGCAGGGGCCAGACCACCACAGTTTTAAGGATGTCCGACAACCTAACCTCCCAAAGGAGGCACTGACAACTCCAGCCAGCAATGGCCCAGCATCTCCCAACTCTCCTGGCTCTCACCAGCCAGGATGGGCAAGGATCTAATTCATAACTGGTTGCCCTCATCACTCCAAGCACATTTTCTGCATCTGTGGGCAACACTAATTGAAACTGTTCCAAACAAATAAAACAAGGCTGAGCTTCCACAACCCCAAACTCTGACTCTGCAGTTGAAGTAGCAGCACCCAAGTTCTGGTGGATATGAACAATTTTGTCTGCAAAGTAATTAATTAAAATATGGCAGAAACAGACCGGATTAACCAGGCCATTCACCACCCAGAACAGCTCCATAGGATGAGACTTTGCAGATGTTACAATAGCAGAGAAGAAAGATTTCTTCATCACCATAATCCTTTAAAAATAATATATGCCTCAATCATTCTGGTTCAGCATAAGTCAAGCACCACCTGAGCTCTAACCTCCTACCCTCCCACTTCAGCCACCTCAGGTGCCCTGTATACCAGGGACCTATGCTGTTGCAGCAGTGGGAGTAGACACCTGGGTGCTAGGGATGTGTGAACACGGTTCAGATGTTCAGAGTGGGGGCCAAACTCAGCCTGTTCAGATGACCGAACTGAACGTTCGAACCGAACGTTCAAAAGGCTGAACAGTTCGGAAAAGTTGGGATGAGTTCGGATGAGTTCGGGGGCGGGAAAAATGTGACTTTGAGTGGGAAAAACATGTTTGGAAGGGGGAGGCAGCTGAAGAGCAGACTTCCTGGCACCAGGGGTGGTTTCAGGGCCAAATGACACCAATACAGAAAAAAAAAAAGATTTTGGTATCAGTATTGATAGCGCTATTTTCGGATGTTCGGCCGAATTCGGCTGAACCGAACTCCACTGAACTGAACAAACGAACCCAAACTTGGGTTTCGAGCTGAACGACCAAACGTCTGAACATCTGAACCACGTTCTGTTCGCACATTCCTACTGGGTGCAACCGTGTCAATGGCCATGGTTAAGATGTCATTTCAAAAGGCAACCAGGTCATCAATAGAGTAGCTGTCAAGATCAGTAGGTAGAGTTCTGGAAACCAATTGGATCCATTAGTCTCCAGGGGTGGACTAATCTAACTGGTCCACCACCCTGATGGAGGCACAGGAGGGCAGGAATATGGGCCTTCAGAAGGTGTTACAATATTGTAACAACACCCCCAATAATTGGAAACCCCATTTCCAAGATAGTGCAAGACAAAAGGTCCAATGTGTGTCCTTCATGTGTTGGATCAGATATTATTTGTTATAGACCCATGGTTCCCCTGGAGGCCAAAAAGTCCCACTCTGGTCCCAAAAAGTTAGTCTCAGCATGCATGTTGAAATCATCCAAGAGTTTGGGTAACCTCAAGACCAGTTCTGAGACCAACTCAGCCAGCTTGGTCAGGGAGTCTGCTGTGCAGGAGGATGGTTAGTACACCAGTAGAATCTCCAATCTATACCTGGCCACTAAAACAAGGTGAACACACTCTGAGTTGGATGAATTAGGCACTGGATGCCTTCAAAAGGCCAAAGTGTCTTTACAAATCACCACCATTCCACCTCCCTGGCCCCTGATCTTAGGCTGATGTGGTACTGACAATACTGACAATGATCCTTTTCACACAGACACTCTAACACTGCTAAAATGGGTGTTACATTTTATTATACATGTTGCAGGGCTGCAGGTGTGCTCTATGGGTGCCCTGCAACATGTATAATAAAATGTAACACCCATTTTAGCAGTGTTAGAGTGTCTGTGTGAAAAGGGCCAATACTGTGGTTGTCTAGGGGTGCTCTCCTGGAGGTTCCACAATTTCGTTTGGTGGCCACTGTGAGGAGGGTGTTCTCGGCGGCTGCTCCATTGCTGTGGAACTCCCTTCCAGAAGCAGTCTACTTCACCCCAGATTTGCTCACCTTCTGGTGACAGTGTAAGAGATGAAAGATCTAGTTTTTCTGCCAGGTGTTTGGTGTAGGGGATGGGTAGGATGGGGCGTTGAAATGGGGGGCGGGGATGGATTTTTAGATATGGTATTGTTTACAGATTGTTTTAAATGTTATATATTGGATACATAAGCTGCCCCGAGCTGCCAGAGGCAGGAGGGGTGGGGTATTATTATGTGTGAAAAATAAATAAATACATAAAATTAAATAAAGGCCCAGATACCTCTAACCTATGTCTCTGTGATGTATATGAAATTAGTGGCCTCATTATGAATAAGAAAAGATTTATTTATTTATTTATAAAATTATTTAATACTCTGCCCCTCCTGCTCCAAGCAGCCCAGGGTGGCTTACAATGTTAAGACATATAAAATCAATAAAACTATAAAATAAATAAAAAGGAAAGCACAAAACCAAAATGCCCCCCTACACCCAATCTCCTTATGCAAAAACCAGGCGGAACAGCCAGGTTTTACACATACGATGTAAGGAGGGAAGATCTGGGGCCACCCGGGCCTCCACTGGGAGGGAGTTCCACAGCCTAGGTGAAGCCACCGAGAATGCCCTCGCCATAGTGGCCACATGGGGGACCTCGAGAAGGGTGCCCCCAGCAGACCACAGGGGCTGCTCCAGAGCATGAAGAGCAAGGCGGTCCTGCAGGTAAGTTGGACAAAGACTGTATAGGGCTTTATAGGTCAAAACCAATACCTTGAATTGGGCCTGGAAGACTATAGGCAGCCACTGCAGAGTCCGAAGCACTGGTGTAATGTGCTCGTGGCAACCCGACCCCGTAAGGAGACGGGCCGCAGCATTCTGCACTAGCTGCAGTCTTTGGACCGTGACCATAGGCAGCCCCTCATAGAGTGCATTGCAATAGTCCAATCCTGAGGTAATGAAAGCATGGATGATGGTGGTCAGGTTACTATCTGAAACATACGGCCGAAGCTGTCGCACCAGATGTAATTGGCAAAACGCACTCCTCACCACAACCCCCACCTAGAAATCCAGGCAGAGCTGGGGATCAAGGAGCATGCCCAGACTACAGACCTGGGATACCAGTGGAGGGCAGACCCCTTCAATGATGGGAACCACCACATCCACTGCCCTTCCCACCACCATCACCTCCGTCTTGTCGGGATTCAGCTTCAGTCGACTCGCCCAACAGCCGCCAGATATCGGGTAAACAAACACCAAGACTGCCGACTCTGGATCAGATGAAAATGAGAGGTAGAGTTGGGTGTCATCAGCATATTGATCACACCGCACCCCATACTGTCTCACGACCTTGCCAAGTGGCTGCATATACACGTTGAACAAGAGAAGGGACAGGATAGAACCTTGAGGGACACCACAGGCGAGGTCCCATGGAGATGAAGGACAATCCTCAAGCACCATATGCTGAGTTCTCCCAGCCAGGAAGGAGCAGAACCAGTCAAGGATGATCTCATCCACTCCACCTCGATCCCGCAAGCGAGTCACCAACATATCATGGTCAATGGTATCAAAAACAGTTGACAGATCTAACAAAATTAGCAGGGGCAAACGACCCTGATCTAATTCATAGTGAAGGTTGTCGACCAAAGCCACAAGTGTCGTCTCTGTGCCATAACCTGGACGAAAACCGGACTGAAAGAGATCCAGATAACCAGTGCAGTCTAGATGCCACTGCAGCTGCTGGGCCACCACCCACTCAGTAACCTTCCCTAAAAGGAGACGGTTAGAGACCGGCCAATATCTGGCGAGGGAATCAACGTCAAGTGATTTTTTTTAACAGAGGCCACACCACCGCCTCTTTGAAGCAGCCCAGCACTCTGCCCTCCCAAAGGGAGGCATTGATCACCCCCACTGGCAATGACTCCACCGTCTCCCAGCTAGTCTTAACCAGCCAGGACGGGTATGGGTCAAGTTCACAAAAGGTGGCCTTAACAGCCCGAAGAACATCCCCCGCCCCGGTGAATGACACCAACTGAAATTGATCCCATGAAATCGAACAAGATGGCTAATGTTTTATTTACCAGTACCACTGACCTCACATTAAGCAGCATCAGTGTCAGATCAGGGGCCTCACTGACCTGAACCCCCAAATATGCTAAGATGAGATGGGGGGGGGAGTGGAACACAGGAACAAACACCAAGTGACTTTCCTGATATCCCTGGTGGTCCTTCCATGCCCATGCCATACCTCCCCATACCCAACATGATCCTAATTGGTTCAGTAGGTGCCCCCCTCATACTCCCCAAACAAGTTCCCCTATCCAGCCCAAGATTTTCCATCCTCATCCCCAGGAGATGATAACCCTCAAAAGGTCATCAGGTCATCAGGGGGATGGGTGGCCAGAGGGTACCCCCCACCCTGAGTCCAGAATTCCCAGAGGATGATTGGTAAAGGAGGCAGGTAGGGAAACCCCTCCATGCCCCCTCATTCCTTCCTACCCCTATGTAAAATAAAATGAATAAATAAATCACTAGGGATGGGCGAACAGATCGCGGTTCGGGTTCGGCTGTTCGGTTCGGCTGTGTTCGGTTCGTCCGTTCCGTTTGGCTGCGTTTGGATTGGCTTCATTCGGTTCGTCCGTTCGGTTAGTTCGCCAGGTTCAGGTTCGGCCGTTCGGGAAATGTTATGGGTGTTTTTTTTGTTTTTTATATTTTTTTTTGTTTTTTGTTGGGTTTTATATGGTTTTCTTTTGTTTTTTATTTGGTTTTTTTGTTTTTATATGGGTTTTTTTATTTATTTATTTTATCTAATATTATATATATCTACCTATACTAAATCTAACTGCTATTAACTATTCTAAATGCTATGAACTAAATGGATTATCTAATAAGTACACAGGCCTACTCCTACAAACACTAAAACTAAATCACTAACGCTATCTCTATCACTAAGCTAGCTCCTACAACTACTATCCCTAACCTATCTATCTATCTCTCTATATCTATATCTCTCTATCTCTCTCTATATGGGATGGGGGGGGGGGAATCACAAACACAAGGTTTCAGTTTAAGGTTTAAGTTTCATTTCAGTACAAAACTGAAATGAAACTTAAAGCAATCTAATAATCCTACTCAACGCCTGCTGTTCAGGAACAGTGACTAGCTCAGAAGGTGTTGGGAAGGGGGGAGGCAGATAGTTTCATTTCTTGCAAGCCTCTCCACCCCTGGTGCCTGGAAGTCTGCTCCTCAGTGACTAGTACTACCCCTCCCTGTCACCTTACAGTGAACCTTTTTTTGCCACCCGGACTCACCCGAACGTGATCCGAACTGACCGAACTGTTCGGCCATTTCGCCGTTTGTATTTCCGTTCTGTTCAGTATGTTTGTGTTTGTGTTCGTGTTCATGTTCGGTCATCCAAACTCCGAACTTCCAAACTGCATTCGCCCATCCTTATAAATCACCCTCTCCCCTGAAGGAAAGATCTTAAGGTCCCCTATGGCCACTTAACAGGCAGTGCCTTTGGCACCAGCCTTCAGTAGCCACCAGCAGGCAGCCACCAGCTGGGGCAGGAGACTTTTTTGGAAGGGGCTGGGAGGGAAGCATCCCAGGTGCAACTACTACAGTCCTCCCAACAGATCCCCCACATATACCTGGTGGTGCTAGAATCTAGGGAAGGTTAATGTGGCCTGGCCCTAAGGCTCATGGATACCAATATCTCTGCAAGGCCCACAGCTGGCTCCTATTAAGTGCCTGAGGCTACAATCCCGTGGTGGGGGGGATGAGCTCTGAGGAAAGGGACATGTTATGAGGGCCTTCTCCTGCTTTAAGGAAACCCTGGCAGAACCAGAGTCCTGCCAGAACCAGTCTCCCCACCCCCCATTGGAATGTGCCCCTTTCTGGTGGGTTTGGTGGGGGGAGGGGCTTGGAGGGATCAGGATATGGAGCTTTAAGGGTCAGGCGGTAGGACTTTGTAAAGTCTGACCCATCTCATTTTGTGCTGTTGCTGTTCCACAGATTGTAGGAATTATCTCTCTCCTTTTCCTAAATGTTGGGTAAATTCATTCTTGGACTGCAGTCCTGAATCCATTGAAGCCCAGCTCCCATTGACTTTAATGGATGAAGATATCACATTCGGTCTTGTTAATCCATTAGTGTGTTGTTTGCATCTAAGGCTGCTTGCCCAAGTTACCTAGAGTGGTGATTTTCCTGGCAGCAAATCTCCTGGCTGGGAATCTTACAGCGAGCTCCAGCCCTGTCATTTGTAAGAAAAAAAGCTGCATAACGTTGTTGATTACACTTTTAACCCTGTTCAAGGTAACGTGGGCAAGCAGCCTTATTAATCAAAGGTTTATGAAGATGCCCAACGAATAATCCCAACAAACATATCTCCCAATCGAGATCAGGGATGACAACACTTGTGAATTTTAATTTTTTAAAAAGGGCGGGGGGGGGAGCAAGATCCCAACATAAATAAAATTTATTGCCTTCAATATTTTATAATGGCACATGCTTTGTTTACTGCCTTACAGGTAAGAAACATCTCAATTCCCTGATGAGATTGGTACATACCACATCTTCAGTTGCGATGTAGCTTTCCTATTGATCAAAAGTTTGATAGAAATAATGAAGAATGCTTTATGGAAAATAGAGGTAGTTTCCACATCCACTGTGTGGTAGGATAAATAATTAGCAGATCACAAATGGTTCTGGTCTTATAGCAAGTAGGTACATATCCTGAAGCTGCTGATAGGCTTATGATTCCAACTCAAAGACGGGCGGCTGGTGGGTTTTTAGTTTGGAGGGGCAGTAAGGCTGGCCGGCGAGACAGCGGCGAAGCCGCCGGCAGGCCGGCGAGCCGGTGGGAGGAGCCAGGGCAACGGCGGGCGGAGCCAGGGCAACGGCGGGCGGAGCCAGGGCAACGGTGGCATTGCATAACCCAGCAGCAAGGATTTCCCAGGGTTAACAATGGATGGTCATTACACTGCTTAATGCTGCTGGGATGCTGGTGTGTGACACACTGCCACTGGGAAATAGAGAACCCTCTTACGTGGGTCGTATATGCTCTATTTCCCACTGGGTCCAAATTAACCATAGTAGGGTAAAAAAACCAGATCACGTTGACATCGCCTACCTTTATCCCGAATCCTCGATTTTCATGGCATCTTTGGCCACCTGTAGTCTTCTGAAGGTGTAGGGTTTGGGACAAGCCTTCCTTCTGGCTTGGAGAACTTGGGAGGACTGAGTTAGCTCCCTGTTCTGCGACAAGCTGAATCAGAAGAGAAGGAAAGGGAAGAGAAAGACAGGACAGGGGAGAAATAGGAGGGTACGGGTTTGGTTTTGGAGCATGAGAAGAGGAAGCGAGAAGAGATGGGTTCAGGAGGGAGACAGGGGAAAAGGGTGTCCTTGTCTGCAGCCTTCTCTTCTGCCGTGCTCCTACCTACTTTCTCCTCTGTTCACAAGGAAAGCAAGG
>QEPC01005543.1:307889-324356 GCA_003113815.1 Sphenodon punctatus | reverse complement strand
CCAGCACACACTGCTTGCCAATAACAATCCCTGAGTTTGGTTTGGCCCCCAATGGGCCAGGGGCTCCACTGCCGGCAAAGCCCCCTTGGCCCTACAGCAAACCAGTGGAAGCTCCAATTAACCTACCCCAACACAAACTGCTAGCCAATAACAATCCCTCACACAGACCCCTCCTGTGTCCTGTCCACTCCACACCCAGCAAGACACGTGTCGCCCTCTCCCCTCCCCATGTCTCTGTACACCCACTCCCCTCACTTCAGGTTGTCATAGACACAAATTGTAAGAGGGCACTAGGAGATATACAGGTTGCAGGGCTGCATTGGTTCCAATGCAGCCCTGCTACCTGCATATCTCATAAGTGCCCTCTTAGATTTTGCATCTGGCAAGTTGGCAACCATACACATACTCCTTTGCCCACTCCAATCCAGACAAAAATCCCTCACTCCCAGTGCACCCCATAATTTGTAAGTACATAAAATTCTTATTAAAATCAAAATTTAATTCACAAATCAAAATTAAAGCAAATCAGCATTATAACATTCCCCCTAAGTCCCTCCTGTCCTCACCCCACCCACGGTTCCCTCCCTAAAACAGCAAACCGGCCAAGCCCCAGATGGGTCTCCAACTCCACAAAGTACTTACCAGCACAGCAGGAGTCAGACTGAGTCCTCAGGGCAGGCTGAGCCGCGTCTTCTCTTCGCCAGAAAGCGAGGGCAAAATGATCCTGCCCTGGGTGGGCTTCCACGATGATGGACCCACTTGGCACTGCCAAGTGGGTGGCGTGGCACACTACATTACCTAGCTAGCTTCCTTGAGATGATTATTATTAAATAACAAAATACTAATAAATCTAATCTATCTAATACTAAGTGGACTGGAGTGGAAAAAAAGATCCAATTTCAGCCGGATGGCCAAATGCAAAACTCCCTCTGAGTCTGAGAGAAGAGCAACTGAGTCACAGTGTACACTCTCAGAAGCCAGAGCCAAAGAGAGCTAAAATGGCGCCTGGGTTCATATATATGCTTTGCTCCGCCTTCTCACTCAATCTCTGCAGCAGGCAGCCCCCACCCTCTCATCACCACGTGAGAGGGAAAAGCCATGCAGCAGAGAAACTATGCAGTTTAAAAATACACAGTCACACAAGCACTCTCTCCCCCCAGCCAATCACATCCACTCCTCCACTCACACATCACAGCAAAGGCACACAGCACATGGTTCTGCAGCTCTCCCCATCCACCGTACCACCCCTCCCCCTCCCCTGGGCGGCAAGAGCTACAGCCCCAATCACAGCCTGCCATGCAGTTTTTTCCCCTATTCGCCCCCATGCAAGTCTGCCCCCAGCAGCTGTCAATTTCCCTACTGTGGTCTGGGACTGCAATGCTAGCCGCCCAGCCCGCGTTTTGCAGACATTTGCCCCTTGCAGGGCTCGGTTAACTCTGGGCTTGCCTTCCCCCCACCTTTTCATAACTTATTTAAACTGTTCCGCTCAATCATTGGTGGTTCAGTGTCCCAGACCCAGACCCCCACCTCCCCCTCCTTCCCCCAATGCCGACAAGTCAATACTGAAAATTGGAGATCAATGCGCATGCGCGATCGCGTTGCGCATGCGCGATCGCGTTGCGCATGCGCGATCGCGTTGCGCATGCGTATTGACAAACCAGGAAGTTCGGGGTCCAGGCGTGGCTGAGACAGCCACGCCGGGGCTCTGAAGACTAAACGGGATGCTGGGGAGCCCGGGGAAGGGGAGGATCTTTAGTATTCGCCGCAGGGGGACCTGGAGCAAGTCGGGAGGGTGGTGCCCCGGCCGCCCTGATGCTAGAGCCGCCTCTGCTCAAAGATAATGCCATTATGTGTAATACAGTAGAGTCAAAAGCAAACAGAATTTTTGTGTTCATGAATCAAAATTGATTGCTTCCTTCAGTTTATGTCTGAATTTTTATTTATGCCCCGGGAGATCTTTGGTGAGATTTTTACTTTGTCTAGTTTAACCTGCCTACTTCAACTAGTTTGAATTTACATAGACAGTTCTGTTTGGGTCTACAGTGACAGGGATGGGGATATTTCTCCCTGCTGTGAGCTGGGACAGGTAGAGGGACAAGGTGTTCTGCAGCAGGACATGCTGGTGTGGGGGTTTGGTATCCTTTATGGGGTGCAGGTGAAAGGGGGTGCCCCTATGCTCTGGCAGTCTCTGTTCCCCTCAGCCTATGAACCACTTCATTGGTTGGAGAAAAATGGGGAAGGCCTCATACGGTCCAGGGGCAAATCCCCACATGATTCCCACCAATGATTTACACCAATCAAAGTCAGCAACAGTTCACTCAGTCAATCAAATCAAATAGCTCTCTAGTATGTGACATGTAGAGTAACATCCACTAATTACATAAATGTGGAACATGGAATCCCAAATCCACAACCACTGCATTACCAGATGCCATGCTTTCAACTATCCAATAGCCAAAAAACAAATTTGCAAAGAAAGCCAAAAATTAACATTTGCCCTTTCAAAGTGGTAACAATGGTCAAATTTGCATTTTGTGACAAATATTTGCTCCATCTCATTAACCCACAGGTCCAGATGCATCTTTGCCTTCACCTAGTGCAAAAGATTCCAAATTATGGGTTGTGATGACCCCAAGTAGGGGCAGGTGATTTGCATATGGGATCATGACCTCAACTGATATTAGATACACTTTGCATGTGCTTTGGTGCTCACTGGGGACATGGGTTTATATTTAACAGATCAGTCCTCCATTATTAATGTCAATGGGAGTTTTTCCATTGTTTTGAAGTCAAGGGCAAAATTCCCATTGATTTTAATCATGAAGGATTGGTCTTAGAATTGGCTTATATGGGCAATATGTTTGGGAATTGCTGCACTAATGGGTAGGATCAGGGAAGTGGATATATCCATCAGCTACTGCTCTTTGCTGACAGGCATGATCCATAAGCTCAGATGGCTGGCAGCTGTGCTAAGGAGCCTGGGTTCAAATCCCATTGATAACACACCATGAATGGTTATTACATCTTTCTATTATTATTTGGGTTAGCCCTTTGAAGCCCTATGCACAAACCAGCACCCCCTAGAGCTAGGCACTGGACAAACAACATAACAGCCCCTGCTCAGAGAGCTCACAATCTAAGCAAAGAGACAACATGGGGTTTCAGTGAAAAGACAGGGGGAGCACAAGGAAAGAAGTCTTTAAAATGTGTGGGCAGAACAGGGTCCAAACTTCCCACCTTAGTCATCCTCTCCAACCCGCAAGAACAATCATTCTCTGCCCCTCCCTTTTCAGCATCCTTTGAAGTAGGGTTATTGCCTCCCTTCAGACTTTCATCTGGAGGGGACAGGGCCACTTCGGCAAAGGTGGGGCAAAGGGGTTGTCTCACCTCTTTCTGATTTAACTCCTCCTCTTATGGAATGTCATGATGCTCTGCAAGGGCAGGCTTGTGTAAGAAAAGGGGGGAAGCTCCCTATGGCCAGGGACCCGAGTTGACTGTGTTGCTGCAATTTACAGTGTTTTTTTGCAGAATCAGTCAATCCTCACAGAATCAGTCAATCCTTGCAGTGCCATGCTGAAATTGCAGTGACACTGCAGTGGGGGCTGTCTGCAGGATCTTTAAATCCTGGCTCAGGCATAAACTTGTTGCCTGACCCCAAACTAAAACTGCTGGTGCAGCTGCCATCTGTCAGGGAGGTGTGACCATGACCTGAGGGTAAATAGGCCCCTGGGAGATGAATTGTGGGTGGGTGGGGTCTGAAGGCCCTATGCTTGGGTGAGGGAGGTCTGGGGTTTTAATATGAGGTGGGAATTCTGGGGTGCTGAAATTCCAGAGGATTTGAGTTGTGTTTGATTAGCAAAGTTGTGATTCTATGTCAAACCTGTTGCAAATTTGCTTCCCAGCATGCATAGTTATGCAAATCAAGTTAATTATGCAAATATTAATGCTCGTGGTGAATTTGCAGAATTTGGCTTCACTGGTTGCAGAATTTAAGATTTTTTGGTGCAGGGAACTCGGGTCCCTGCCTATAGCCAACCCCCTTCTGATGTGGTCACCTCCCGCCATTCCCAGAAACCTCAAATTATCTAGGTTACTAGGGATTCTCCTAGGTGACCCAGAGGAATCAAGACATTCCCCAGAGCCAAGAGACTTTGTTTGGATCAAAACCCAAAGTCTCCAAGCAAAACCTGAAGTAGGGATGTGCGAACAGGATGGAGTTTGGATGTTTGGCCATTTGGCCATTCGGACTAAAAACTTAGCTCAGTTTTCAGGGTTTGGTCCGATGGAGTTCAGACCCCCCGAATGTTTGGTGGAGTTCGGTGCTGCTGGGAGGCTTGGGGCACTCCAGGGACCCCCAGGTGTGCCCGCCATTGGAGACCCAGCAGCAACAGCAGCAGAGACTGGGAAGACTTGGCGCTTGGCACCCCGGGTTGCTTGGGAAGGCAGGCTTGGCGCTTGGCCCCTGGGGGTGCCCATAGCGGCAGGACTGGCCATTGGAGACCCAGCAGCAGCAGGAGCAGCAGCAGCAGACTGGGAAGACTTGACGTTTGGCACCCCGGGTTGCCCGGGCAGGCAGGCTTGGCACTTGGCCCCTGGGGGATGCCCGTGGTGCCAGGGCTGGCTGTCTGAGACCCAGCAGTAGCAGCAGACTCTGGGAAGGCTTGGGGCTTGATGGCTGTCCTGGCACCCCTACTTGGCCAGGCATTGCAGGCTGCCAGGCATCGGTGGAGCAGCGGCAGACATTGGGTTGCCCATTAGCAGAACCCATGGTACAGTAGAGGCAGCTGTGGCAGCAGCAGCAGACAGGCAGCGTGGAATGAGCAGTGGAAGGCAGGCTGAGGTAGGGTTCAAGGTTGGCAATCAGGGTGGGCAGACAGGCAGTGTGGCATGAGAGGCAGTAGGGAAGGCAGGCTGGGAACTTGACAGGGCACTCACATAGGCTTGCGAAGACTGTGCAGTGCGTGCGAGAGAGAGTCAGTCAGATAGGCGGGCTGGCTGTTGAAGTGTTCAACAGTAAGGTCAGGTAGTCTTTTTTATTGGGAGCTGAAATCTGGGCCCCCCTGGTTGCTAAAAACTTTAACTGTTTGCAAACCTGTTTCACCCAATGTTTATTAAAAATTCCAAATGTCACCCCTGCCGCAGCTATTAGACTAGAGCTTGGTTTGAGAAGCTGGTCATCAGTAGCTTGGGCACTTTCCTTAAAATTCTGGCTCCGGATGCACAAGTCCCTGAATAATGGTCTAATTAGGTTTATTTTTGAGGACTCTTTTGTAAATGATTGGTCAAGAGCCATTGATAAGCGCTTGAATCAGTTGGGGTTCACAGGTAATTATTTTGCCAGGAAAACTTTGACAGCAGTTAGAGCGGAGATTGCATTGAGACTGGGTGATATTGATAGGCAGGAGGACTTAGCCAAAATCAGAAATTCTCCCCATCTGCTTGGCTATAACTTATGGGTTCCGGAGCCTGGGAAGATGGCTAAATATTTGGCCTCTCCCGCTTCTTTTAGGGAAAAAGAGCTTTTCCTATGTGCTCGTTTAAACTCTTTGCCCACCAAGGTTTTAGAGGGTCGCTTCTGTGGTGTCAGGTATAGTGGCCATCTGTGCCCTTTCGATATGCAGATTACTGAGTCTAGCCAGCATATACTTTTTGACTGTCATTTATATGATTGTTTACGTGAGAAATTCTTCTCCGGTACGTTAGAGAGGTTTCCAGGCAGAACAGAGTTTTGTTTGCTAGAGATAGCCTTAGGTGATTCATCTCTTGATATGTTGTAGAGACAAAGTAGTGTAGAGATCTTTTATTGGACCAACTTAGTTTGGTGGAGGTTTGCAAATTTTCACAGGATCCTTTGTCAGGCAAGAGGCTGGGGAGCATTACATCATGGGAGGGTAAGGCCAGAGAGGGGTGGGGGAAGAAGTATGCATTTGTTAGGGAGTAGGTGTGGTATTATGTGGCAAGTCATTGAGAGGGTGCCTAGAAAGGGGAGTGGAAGGGAGTAAGGTGCCTGTGATTGTGAGATGATAGTGTAGAGGATGTAGGGTGGGGCAAATCTTCTTCCCCCACCCCTCTCTGTCTTTACCCTCCCATGATGTAATGCTCCCCAGACTCTACATATGACCCCCGTGTCTCGCTTTGCTCAGTGTACAGCTTGGATTTCTGACTTGCCTGACGAAGGATCCTGTGAGGTCTGAAAGCTTGCAAACCTCCACCAACCTAAGTTGGTCCAATAAAAGATATCTCTACACTACTTTGTCTCTACGACCTATTTTTGGGACCAACACGGCAAACACTCTCTGTATCTCTTGATATAATAAATAATGGTGGAGTAGGACGGATTGGGCACTCTGGCCAAGCTGTGACACCTGTGGGTCTTGCAGAGCGGAGATGCCGTGGGGATGTCTGTGCTGATTCGGCGACCTGACCAATAGAGGGGCGGGGCTACCTTACACCGAGCAGTACTCTGGGCAATAAATTCCCTCACTTGCCTCCGGCGGTTGTGGAGTAGGATGGATCGGGCGCATTGGCCAAGCTGTGACACCTGTGGGGATTGCAGAGCGGAGATGCCACGAGGACGTCTGTGCTGATTCGGCGACCTGATCAATAGAGGGGTGGGGCTACCTGACAGCAAGCAGTACTCTGGGCAATAAATTCCCTCACTCGCCTCCGGTGGTGCTGGGGCAGTGCGCCTAAGGGCTGCGCGCAAGGGCGTGCCCTTGTGCGCGCGGCCTTAGGTGCAGGACGGACGCTGGTGCTTTCTCCCCTGTAGCATATAAGAGCTGGGGCTTGAGGGATGGCGGGGAAGTCAAAGCACCAGAGAAGATTGTTAGGGGATGACTCTGAGGTTCCGCCTCTGAAACAATGGGAAATGGACCAATTCGCTACATCTATTTTGTCCCGCTCGGTGGACTCGTTGGAGTCTCCATTACCTATAGCGGACGTGCAGCTAAGTAATCAATTTGCTCCTCTCTCGACCGATGTAGTCGGGGAGGGAAGAGTGGCAGCTACCCTGGGTGCTGGGCAGACTGAGCCAATTTGCCTCGATTAGGACTCTGGTCCACAGCCGGCCCATCCTCATGTTATGAAGGGGCAGGGTACCTCTGCTATACTGAATATAGGAGACTCAAGTTGGGCAACAAAAATGATTGACCAGACTATGCTTATATGCAAAACTCTTCAGTTTATTTTTGCACAACTTAAAATTCTGACCCAATCACTGGAGGAAGGGAAGGCTGGGTCTACTGGGGGAACGCATATTTTTCACCCTATTTTTCGGGGGAACCCCAACAGGGAGGAAAATGTAGAAGGGGATCTGGGGCAAGAATTAGTTACTCCCAGGTATGAGGGGGATAAAGCTCCGGAAAACAGTCAGAAGCTCCCCCAACAAGCAATCCTGGGGGCGGGGGATTCTAGATATAGTTTTTGTAGGAGCTCTGTAGTTTTCTCTGTGTATCCCCTTCCTACAGGGGTAACTCCCCAATGGTCTACTCCTCATTTAGTCGCACATCATTCGAGAACTCTTTTGTCTACACCATGCAACCCAAGGGACATTGTGAATATTAGGGTTATTTTGAGGGACCCAGAGATTTATAAATGTGTGGTTTCTTTTAGAAATAGCAGGATTCCAGAATGTGTATGGACTGATAGTCGGCGATTGGCTGACAATGGTGTGTGTTGCTAAGATTTATATTAATAACAATATTCTAGAAATGGGAAAAACAAAACAGGGTAAGCGGCTCCAGAGGGCCTTGACCAACGGACCCCCTCAGGATAGACCCACAGTAGCTAGTAGTAGTAAGGGCCCATTTGATAGTTGTCCTCCTGAAACCCTTAACACTGGGTGTGGTATGGGTCCTAACAGCACAATAAAGACGGCAGTAGTGCATGAAGAGATGGATATAGCTGCCCCACTGTAAATCCCCAAGTTTACCAACAGTGTTCCACTGACAACAGAGGAAGGGGCTCAAGCCCAGGAAGATAGAATAGTGGGATATGGGGATGGAGCCTCTTTGAACACCGACCTTCATATAGTTAGGTCTAGGGCCCCATTGGTTAGTATTATTGAAACAAATAACTTTCACCCATTAGAGGTCAAAGTTGAGGTGGTGCAACCAGCCTTGCATGAGAGTTTGGAGGTCATATGTGTTGAAGGGGATCTGGACCCCGGCCGGGTGTGTGAGGCTAACCTGGGGCTCAGTTTACCAGAAGTAGCCAGTATGCAGTGGGATAAATTCAGGGTTCTGGATGAATGGGAGGTGGGGGAGCCTTCCAGGCCCCCTCTCCATAGCTGCTCTAGCTGGGTTTCTGAGGGCCTTAAATCCCTCCCCCCCAACCCTTACCCAGTGTTCCCTCCCGAAGAGGTCCCCTCCCCAGTTCAGGTACAGGAGGAGGGGCCCACTGATAGGACAGTTACATCTTGGGTGGTTTGGGAGGCCATGTCACAAGGAGGTGCGGGGAAGGGGGCTAGTACTCAGGGGGAAGTTGGACACCCTAGTGGAAATGAGGATTCTCCCTGTTCCAATAAGATGAAAATTGATTGATGTTCCAGTGAGATGGTGGCCCCACTTCTCAAACTTCTATCCTGTAACGTTGCTGGGTGGAGGACTAAGACAGTCAATCCTGACTGTCTAGCCTTTCTGAGGGGCCATGATATCATCTTGGCCCAGGAAACTTGGAGCGCTGATGATATTATATTGGGGGGCTATGTAGTGTATTCCACCCTGGCTGATAAGCCCGCTGTGAGTGGCTGCCCAAGAGGCAGCACAGCTTGTTTGGTATCATCAGTGTGGGAGGCTTACCTTGCCCCTCTTCCTGGGATGGTGACTGGTTGCTGTGGATGCCTTATTAACCATCCGGAGGCTTCCCTTTTGTTGCTTTGTGTATATGTTCCCCCCGATAGCTCTCCCTATTACAATGATAGTTTATGGCAGGAGGTAGTCTCCCTTATAGAAAACACCTGTAGAGGGTTTCCAGAGATGGGTATATTAGTGGCTGGGGACTTTAATGCAAGAATGGGGGCCTCAGATATCGAGCTGTGTAGGCAAGGGGGCTTGTGACTGAATGATGATAGTTTCCCACTCTTGCCTCGGATGATGAAGGATGTGGGTATAAATAGGAATGGCCTTTCGTTGGCCAAGATCTTGGAGCCTCTGGATCTGTATATGTTAAATGGTAGATGGTGGAGTGATCATCCAGATTACTTCATCTATCTTTCCCCTAGGAGATGTATCTCTATTGATTTTTGTTTGGTGTCTGCCAACCTTGTCTCCCTGGTGTAATCTTTTGAAATCAGACCCCGTTGGGAAAGGGATCACCAACCAGTCACTTTAATCCTATGCACTGGCCTTGCGGACCAAACTGGAGAGTCTGACCTTAGGAATACAGTTCACAGGGAGTCTGTGATTCGTAGGCGATGGGATGAGACCATTGACGCCTCCCTAAAGTCTTGGACAGGCTCTCAGACTGGCCAGTGCTTAGCCGTCAGGCTGGTGGAGGCCAAATCTCATGATGAGTTATTGGCCAGATTTCAGGAGATAGTGGATGGGATGGTCCCCCTTCTAACTAAGCAAGGAGATATGCACCATAGGAACGATACCCCTATTTCGGGGTGGTTTGATAGAGAATGTAAAGAGCTGAGAGGTGTTGTGAGAAGGGTCCATTGATGCTGTAGAGTTACACACTGCCTATCTTTGATTGGGGAGCTGAAAAGGCTTAGGTCCAGATATAATCTGTTGCTGAAAGCAGAGGGACCAGTATCAAGCCCACCAATGGTATATCTTAGATAGGGCATCCAGGGCTACCGATACCAGGAAGTTCTGGGGGCTGATGAGGGGAATAGGTCGCCTGGGATGTGCAGGGAGTAGGGTTTCAATAAAAGCCCGAGTATGGGAAAACTATTTCTCAGCCCTCTTCTCTTCACAGGTCGGTGTGGATGTTAGGGCAAATTTGTTGAATTCTATACCTGATTGGGATCCAGTCGAACCAGCTTTGATTTTGGTTTTAATTGGAAAGTTAACTAGGGGAAAGGCACCTGGAATAGATTACATCCCGCCTGATTTTTTGATATCAGCATCGGATTGGTGGGCCCCTATTCTGGTTGCCCTCTTCACTAGTATTAATAGAACGGTCTTCTTCCTCATTTATGGACTCAAGCTATAGTGGTACCAGTTTTTAAAAAAGGCAATCCCAGGGACCCCGGGAATTATCAGCCAATTAGCCTTTTATGCATAATTAGCAAATTGTATTCTAAATATCTACTGCATAAATGTATGTCATGGCTGAAAGTTTCTGGGATTGTTTGTAATGAACAAATTGGCTTTAGAAGGGGATGTCTACTGGGGATCACTGTTTTCTTTTGTCTCATCTGGTCCATAAGCATATTAGCTCTCGAGAACTGCTATTTGTGGCCTTCATAGGTCTGAAGGCCGCTTTTGATTCCATCTCGCGGGAAAGGCTTTGGCAGAAGTTGGTTAATCTTCAAATAGAGGGTAAATTATTGTACCTTATTCGCCAGCTGCATACTGACATTTCTGTAAGGGTAAGGATCGATAACCAGGGGACACTATTTGATATCATTCCATCAGGGAGGGGTGTCAAACAGGGATATATTTTGGCCCCTACACTTTTCAATGTCTATCTGAATGATATTATAGAGCCCTGACCGGCCCTCAATTCCATGCTCCACATTTTAAGGATACTAGCATCTCTTGTTTACTTTACGCCGACGACATGGTGCTCCTTTCCCGTACATCAGTTGGCTTGCGCCGTCTTCTGGCAGCAGTGGGGGAATATTGTAAAGAAAATCTGTTGCATATCAATTATGACAAAACAAAAGTTTTGGTGTGTTTTTTAAAAAAAATAAAACACATCATAAGTGGTCTGTGGATGGGGTAAACATTGAGCAAGTTAAAGCCTTTAAATATCTGGGCTTGGTCTTCCAGGCCAACGGCAACTGGTCTTTGCAAGCTCAGGCTTCTATGGATAAATCAAAAAATACAATGCGTACTTTGCTATCTTTTTTGAGTCAAGGGAGGGCAGTTGGTATCTCCGGCTATTAAAATCTTTAAGCAGCGATGTATTCCACAGCTAGTATATGGTTCCCAATTCTGGGCTATGGACAAGATCAAGGGGTTAGAGAATCTTCAGGCTGCTTTTCTAAGGACCCTGCTGGCTGCCCCTCCTGGCACTCCATCGGTGGTCCTTAGGGCGGAGTGTGGGCTTCCACCAGTGAGAGTGAGAGTTTGGCAGGGAGCCTTCACTTATTGGCTCTGTTTATTCTTTAAGTTAGCAGCACCCCTTTCACTCTTGGTCCAGGAAGATAAGTTTAGTAATATCTGGATTGTTTGGGTTGAGGCCAACCTGAAATCTATGGGAATAGACCCCTGGGTGTTGGGGGATTTGGGGCTTAAGGGGGCCAAAAAGCTGATATTTTCTAGGCTATCTGATATCACCCTCCAAGAGAAAAGTGCTGCTTTGGGGGAAATCAGAGTGCTGGGCCCGTATGATATCGTGTCCCGTACAGTAGGCACTCCAATGCCATATTTGGAGAACAGCTCAATGGCCAAGTTCAGGAGATCCTTTATGTTAGCAAGGTTCAACATGTTCCCGATTGATATCACTGAGGGTCGCTATAGGGGTATTCCGCTTGCAGAATGGCTATGTTCTTGTGACCTAGGCTCAATCGAGACCTTGGAGCACATGATTCTAGATTGCCCCTATCATGGTCTGCTGCGGGAGAAATATGTGTATCCCTTGATAGCCAACCTTCCAGGAAGAGCTCCAAGAGTATTAGTTAAGTTTTTGCTGGAAGACCGCTCAATTGAAGTGTCAAATAAAATGGCCAAATTCCTTTGGAAAATTTATATGAATAAACTCAAAGTGAAGTCTGCATCTACATAGAAGCATGGGTAGGATCCACCACTCCCTCCTGTGGGCCCCTTAAGTGTGTTAGGAGATATGAGATAGGTGCTCTGATGTAGTCACTACATAGCCCTATTTCTAATAAATAAGTGGGTTGGAGGATACAGTGATACGTGGGCAAAGTAAAGAAAGCTGGTAATTAACTATAGGATTTTGGGCTGCTGACTTGTATGTGGTCTACTCAGTATTTACCATTTAACTATCCCCCATGAATAAGATATTAGAGTTAGCTCCGTTAAGGTGGTGAAGTGTTTGAGTTTTCGGTCCTCTCTCGTATTTCTTGGAATTTGTGATTTATTTTATAATTTACTGTATAATGTTGTACTATGGTAGGGGTTGTATATAAGCTACGATAGCGTTTTGACTGTCGTATTTTAATTTGTGTGTATTGTTTTTATGTTTGCAATGACTTTATTGTCATGCAATAAACTTTATTTATTTATAACACATAACATAACATAACATAACATAACATAACATAACATTTTAATTTATATCCCGCACTCTCTCCGAAGACTCGAGGCGGCTCACAACATCATAAATACAATTACTGGGATTTCTCTCCCACGCAGGGGACCCAGCATAAACAATATCATAACCATACATATCAAAAACAAACCCACCCAACTAATACCTCCTTTGACCAGTGCCTACACACCAGGAAAATAGTCCCATCACTCAACCAATCTATACCCTACTGCCACTAGGGTATCCAGCTGCCTCCACCATTCTCTCACTGGGGGGAGTCAGTCACCTCCACTTCCTCATCAATAAAGTACCCACCCCCTCCATAATACAGTCCTATCAAAAAAGCCCACCTTGGCCCCATAACCAGCCAAGGCAGACCCCCTGAACAATATTAAATAATCAAACATTTGCAATTCAGCAATTCCCCAGGCAGCCTCTCCTTTAATACCCCAACAACTTTCTCCCACCTAATCACAAAAAAATCAAATAAATAAAAAAAAAATCATGAAGTTCCTAACTTCCTGATGGCTGCCTTAGATTTGAAGCTCTGGTTTCCTCAAACCGGGGTCCCAGTAAGCCTCTGAGTCAGCTATTAGCAGTACTGGCCCGGGAGAAGATCGACAGTGAGTGAGACATATAATGGTCATGAAGCCTGGTATCCTTTTTGATGTTAATCTTGCTGTTTAATGTTGATTTTTATGTTTTGACGTCGTTTTGTTTTGTTTGTCCATGTTGGCAATGACCTACAGTCACGCAAATAAATGATTTGATTTGATTTGATTTGATTTGATTTGATAGGCAGGCTGAGATCGTCTAGCCAGAGGCCAGCTTGCAGGCTTACAGCTTGCCAATGCCACCTGGTGTCATGAGGTGAGTCAGATAGTGAGAGTCAGTCAGATGGTGAGAGAGAGAGAGAGAGAGAGAGAGAGAGGCAGGGCGGGCACCGGGAATTGGGAGGAAGGGACAGCACCTCAGCAGCAGCAACCCAGATTTCCCATTTCACCCCATCGTACCCTGGAGGTGCCCCAATGTCAGTCACCAGTTGAATCTGATGCAAGGCGGCTTTCTGCTTGAGAAGCCGCTCGAGCATCAGGAAGGTCGAACTCCACCGGGTTGACAGTGTGGACACATCCTACACCAGCTGGTGCACTGGGGAGCCTTGCTCTGCCTTCTTCACCTGGAGGAGGTCGCTGCCCTTCACGCAGCGAAAGAAACCAACCAGCTTCCTCCCCCGCTCGATCAGGGAGCTAAGGGTGCCTGCCCCAATTCCCTTTTCCCCCAAGCCCAGAGCGTCCCTGACCACCAGGTGAAGGGTATGTGTGGTGCAAGGAATGCTGGTGAAGCTCCCTTGTGGACTGCCCTAAGTATATTGGACGCATTGTGCTTCACCACACACCTCTTGGTGTGCCTGGCGTGACCCACTCCCTCACCATAGCGGTCAGGGCTAACTTGATGTTCCAAGTGGGGTGGGGGCCGTCCATTACTTCTGTACTGCAAGAGAGGCTTTGGAGCAAACTGAGAGGATATGGCATAGATTCTACTCTTCTGGCTATATTAGAGGCCATCCATGAAATAACATGGCCAGAGTGAGGGGCCGGTCTCTGACTCTGGGGAGCGCTGCAATTTTAATAAAGAGAGGTGTTTGCCAGGGTTGCTCCCTGGCGCCCCTCCTTTTCAACCTTTACGTGGCAGATTTGGTGGCTGCACTTAAAAGTAGTAACTTACACCCACCCAAGATTCAGGAGTACCATCTGTATGCGTTACAGTATGCAGATGATCTTGTTCTTTTTGCTCAAACTGAAAAAGGCATCAGAGCAGCCATTATGGGGCTAATAGAGTATTCTAATGTAAATGGCCTCGAAATAAATGCAAGCAAGTCAAAGATCATGATAATGGGCAGAAGATTTCGCCCCCAGAAGTGGGTAGTGCAGGGTTATTCTTTTGAGCTGGTGAAGGCTTTTTCATATTTGGGTATTCATTTTACCCCAAAGGGCACATGGCTGCAACATACTAATTTTAGAGCGCGGGCAGCCAAGGCGGCAGCTAAAGCACTGTTGAAAGCTTATAACGTCTCATATGGATTAGTCATCTCAGCAATGCTAAAGACGTACCAGACTAAAGTGCATCCTATGTTATCTTTTGGTGCAGAAATAGCTGCAAATTCGGAATGCCTGCCTCTGGAGAGGATCCAAAACTTTTTTCTTAGAGGGATCCTCAGAGTGGGGACCAGTACGCCTGGTGCAGTTGTCCGGGCAGAGCTGGGAATGCTGTCAATCAAGCACCACTGTAGGATGGTGTTCCTTAGGTACTGGCTTAGGACCCTGGAATCTTCCCCTGATTCCCTACAGGCTCTGTGCCTGGGGGAAAAGCTGAAGCATGAGGGAGATTGGGTGTATCCATGACTAGGGCATTTGGCGGGACTGCTACGCTATTTGGGCTTTTCACTTCAGGGTTTTCAGGGCCATTTGATCCCCTTTATGAAAAGAGCTTTAGAACAGCGGTCAAAGGATGTGGCAATGCAGGAAGATTTGGTGGCTCTTGAGACATGGAAGGTAGCCCCTCTTTTGGCTTTCAGTAAGGTCTGGTTTAGAAGAGAACCCTATTTGGATTTTCTGAGCAATAAACAACTGAGGCGCTACTATACCTTACTACGATTTGAGATGATTCAATCTGCAGTTGTGGAGGGCAGGTTTTCCAAGGTTCCGTATGAAGAGCGCAAATGTCACTGCTCCCTGGCAGAAATTGAAACAGGGGAGCATATTCTCCTTAGGTGTACCTATTATGTCCACTTGAGCGAGACCTGGTTGGTTCCAGTGTTAGGGGGCAGGAAGCTTAGCTTCTCGGACTCCCTTACATATTTGACTCATTTGACACAGCCTGAAGATCTCTGTGCTGTCACAACATTCCTTTTGCTGGTAGGCAAAAGACGGGTAAAAATCTGTAACCATCTGTCAAAATTTAGGTAAGTTTAGTAGTCACTAGACTGGTGTGAATATTGTGGATAGCAATTTAGGAGAGACGGGTACTAGGAAGCTGAACGGTCTTTGCTTGCATAGAATGCTTCCCAAGGAATCTTAATGTAAATGATAGCTTCCGCCAGATGTATTTAATATATGGATGTTTATTCACTTTTATGACTTTTGAAATCTGTTTACAACGCTTGACCTGAAGGTACGGTATGTTGTACTTTGTGGTTATGCTCTATGTTTATTTTATGGTTGTCAAGATATCGTCGTGTGTTTTTGTGTATGTGTCTGGCCATGGCGAAAGTGAGTGCCAAATAAATAATTTGATTTGATTTGAAGCAGGGCCCACCTATACCCTGCTTCGGGACCCCTCCTGCCACTGCCAAACACTGCCTCCGGGTCCTTCCACCAGTGCGCCATGACTGCCTGGTAGGCATGCTGTACATTCCTGCTCGACCACAGGTTGGTGGTGAAGTGGACTGTTGCACCCCCAGCCCTTGCCAGCTGCTCCCTCACCTGCTCCTATAAAGCACGGTACAGGGCTGGCACCACCTCCATCCTCAGGGTGCTGCACGAGGGCAGCTTAAACTGGGGAGCCAGGAACCCAATCAGGCACCTAAACCCTATGCCTCCGACCACTGAGAAGGGCTGCCCATCCAGCACGATCATTTCCCCCAACATGCGCATGGCTTTCAGTTGAAAGCCACACCGCCTTCCACATCCTGCAGCTGCCAATGGACTTGGAAGTTGCCCCCACCCCAGCTCCTCCATGGTTAGGGATGGGCGAACGCAGTTTGGTGTTCGGACCAAACTCGGCCTGTTCGGACTACCAAACATGAACACAAACCCAAACGCGAACATACTGAACAGAACCGAACACCGAACGGCAAAATGGCGAACATACCGAACAGATCCGAACACTGAATGACGAAATGGCCGAACAGTTCATTCAGTTTGGATCGCGTTCGGTTGTGTTCGAGTGGCTAAAACGTCATCTACTGTCACTCTGTAACTCAGATCACTGGAAGGCCAAATGTAGCAGGGAGGGGGAAGTCATCTGACTCAGCTAGGAGCAGACTTCCAGGCACCAGGGGTGGAGGGTGGAGAGTGGCAT
>QEPC01005543.1:274055-296663 GCA_003113815.1 Sphenodon punctatus | reverse complement strand
CAAATCCTGCCATCCCAGGGGTGTTAGGGGATGCTAGATATTGCAACTAGAAAGCCGCCCCCTGGCTGGCACACTCTAACTAAAAAACGAATACAGCCTTTCTTGTCTTAAAAGTAAAAAAAAGGTTTACAAACCTGGCAGGAATGGCAGTAGAGCCCCCCGCTTCCTCCTCATCCAAGGAGGAAGACAGTGCCACCACCAGTGCCACGGGAGGTACAGGGGCAGCGGCCGCCACCGCTACCTCCTCGTCCTCCTCCTCCACCGGCAAATGTACCCCCAGCCAGAGGATGTGACCACCAGAAAAAGTTTTCTTCATTTCCCCCCCCTTTTTTTCACAAAACCCACACACCAACAGTCACCCGCAACACACACCAACCCACCCAAACACACCCGCCAAAACCAACACAATTGCAACCAAAACACTTGAACAAGCAGCCACTGACACAAACACACACTCTCTCGCCTCACTCACACACCACACACACAAATTTCCGTTTTCCGCCACAATTTCTGGCTTCCTGCGATCTCGCGATATTTCTGGCCGAACGCTGAATGGACGAACGCGAACGTGTGATCCACCCGAACGCCAAACGGCCGAACACGAACGCACGACCCAACCACGGCTGAACCGAACGGCCGAACACGAACGCGTGATCCACCCGAACGGCTGAACATGAACACGTGACACGAACGCAGCCGAACTGAACAGGTGAACACAAACGCGCGATCCGCCCGAACAGCCAAACATGAACACATGACCCGAACGCGGCTGAATCGAACGTCCGAACCCGAACTGCGATCTGTTCGCCCATCCCTATCCATGGTGCACTGATGCTGCTGCTGTTCCCCCCTAACAGCGATACCGCTCCTGCTGCTAGAGGCAGCTGTTCGAGCAGGACGCTTGCCCGCTGATGGAGACAGACGACTGGCTGCTACAGTTGGGAACCCGCTGGTGTTATTATTATTATTATTAACAAACATTTATATTGTGCCAGCAGTGTACCTGGCACTTTTGGTGTCTACTGCCCCTGCCTGCCTGCTTAGCAGCACAGCGCTGTGGCATCCCTTGTGGTGCCTCACCGTGGCAGTTGTGCCAAGGTTGATGTGTGAGCACCTGCCCATGCTTCACCACCTTCTGGCACAAAGTGCACTGCACCTCCCTGGGATCATCTGCCTGCACCAACTTAAAATGTGCCCAGATGGAGGATTTTTTCCCCCCTCCTGCCTTCTGGCCTGCACAGGGTGATACACCGCTGACAGCGCTGCTGGGCGGGGCAGAACATGGTGGCGACACAGCTCTCAGAGGGACAGCCATTGGTTCAACACCAGACATCTCCTCTGCAGGACTAGTGTCTGCCTTGCTGTCCCCAATCAGAGTGATGTCCCCCTGCGAAGGGGAGTACTGGGACTCTGAGGCTGATGGACTTCCATGCTTCTGCCACTCACCCTGTGCCCCCTATAGCTGCTGCTGCTTCTGTTACTGCTGCTACTCTTCCTGCTGCCATTGCCCGGGGATCAGGCCCTACCTCTAGCAGCTGGGATGGGATCCACCAGCTGGGGATCACATCAACAATGGGGGGCATTGGTGGCCCTTGAGGAACAGCCAACCCCGAAGCACCTGCTCCTGCAGCTGCAGCAGAGACAGCCACAGCCGCCTACACTGCAGGCCTTCCAGTGCCCTGTGTGGCAGTGGAGGACATTGGCAGGAGGCACCGCCAAACCACACCCCAGCTAGTGCCACTGCTCAGAGCCTCTGAAGTCTGACTGCCAAAATCAGGCCTGTGCAGTTTGGGGTGTGGTGATGCACTTGGGCTGCTGTTGATGCCTGTCACTTCGCTAGCACAGCCTCTGCCACCTCTGCCACATGCCCCATTGCCTGCTTTATGGGCAGCACACCGGCTTCTCCTGCTTCCCTTCTCCATTTCTCCCACCCAAATAATGTACACGAAGATTTTTTATTTTTATTTGTATTTATTTATTCAGAATTTGAATATTATAAATATCTACTACACTAACTCTAACCGCTATTAACTATTCTAAAACTTATGGAACTAAATGCAATATTATCTAATATGTACAAAGGCCTAGTCCTACAAACACACTATAAAATATTAAAACTGAATCCCTACCTACACACTCTATCTATCTCTATAACTATGCTAACTCCTACAACTCTCTCTCTCTCTCTCACTCTCTCTCTCTCCCCCACACACACACCCATCCATCCATCCATCCACAGGAATGGTGGGGGAGACACAGACAGCTCACAACAAACAATACAGGGAGGGGTACAAAACTGAAATGAAACCTAAATAAATCTAATGCTACTCTAAATAAATCCAAAAACGGGAAGGGAATCAAGGGTGGAATATATACAGGGAGGAGATTCAATGGAGGGTACGGAGAAAGAACATAGGGAGGAGTAAAAAATAAAAATAACACCTAAATCTATCTAATCTAATCTAAATAAATGAAACTATGGACATAAATGTGTGGAAATGGGTGAAACAGGAGGAGGATGGCAATGGATTGGGAGGAACACAAACTGCTGGGAGAGGGAGACTTCTGAAAACTCCTGCTGACAGGATCAGTGGCTAGCTCAGAAGGAATTGGAAGGGGGGAGGGCAATGACTTTTGTTACTTGCTGCGCACGCCTTACCACAAGCCCCATTGGCTCTGTGCAGCCTAGCCTGTGGCCAATCGCAGACTGCGAAACCAGTGGTCTGAGGAAAAAAGGGATGGTGATTGGCTAGGCTGGCTGCTAGTCCAAGCCTTTCCACCCCTGGTGCCAGGAAGTCTGCTCCTCAGCTACCCCCCCTCTCCCTGGGCCTGCCAGCCCTGTTTTCCCTGCTCGAATGTGTTTGAACTGTTCAGGGCTTCGGGCGTTCAGTTTGGCTGTCTGAACGGGCCGAGTTCCGGCTGAACACCGAACGGCCGAACCGCGTTCGCACATCCCTAACCTGAAGAGGTGGAAACCCTACTCTTGGTTTCACAGAGGAGAAGGTGTGATGTTGGGGAAGGTGCAGGAGCACGAGGCGAGGAAGACAGTCATCCAGCCACATAGCACTATGCAAGAGTCACATGGACCTCATCTGTGCTGCCCTTAGAAGGCTGCAGGTCCTGGAACTGCAGTAGATTCCAGCAGATCACCCCACTGTTTCTAACCATCAATGGAACAAAATCAGGTCAAGCTGGCTCCCCAGAGATTCCTTGAAGGAGACTAGCCCTATGCAAAATGACCAGCCTAGGAAAGGAACAGGAGAAGCCGGTACTTAAAAGGAAATGGAACAATTGAGATGCCAGGCAACTCTCTGTTGTGTGTAACCTCCAGAGATGGGATCCTCCTCCTTAGTAATATTCCCTGGGTTACGAATGTGAATAGTATGCCTTTAACCTGCTCAAGTAACCTGAATGAGCCATCAGGCCTCACCTGGAAAGTTACTGAGGAACAAGATTCTTTCCTGTCCCTCTGCCCAGCCTGATGTTTATCCAAATACATCCCTTTTCCTGTCTTCTGGGACACACCTGGAACGACCCCATTCTAAACACCCATTGCAAGCCTTTATCTAGTCCTGGGAGCCCCAGAACACACCCAGGAAGCATCTTTCTAGTATCCCAACTCCCATTAAGAAGTTTTTGTGAGTATCCCAACTCCCATTGAGAGTTTTTGTGTGCCTTTGACCCCTGGTCCCTACAAGTGACCTGAGCTTCCTATTGTGGAGTTGAGTTGCTTTTGGATATGGATACGCACAGGTTCCCTGTGCAAGTTTGCCCCAAGGGTCTCCCAGGCCTAGGTCTGTCCCCCCCTCCCTACTGCCGAACCACCGCAGGATCTCTGGGGCTCAATCGTCCTCTCACAATGGGCAAAGGAGAGGTAATCTCTTTTTCATTATACTCAAATCCTCCTATCCTTTCTCCCTCTTTCTTTCTCAATTCGCTCTAAACTCAAGGCTTCAAATCTCAACTCCTTTCTTGCTACTTAAATATTTTCACCTCCCCCCCCTTTTCTCTTTCTCATTCCTGACCTTGGACCTACTATCTGTTCTCTAGAACCTGAAATCTATCCCTACACTATCCAAATTTAATCCTGTGAATGCCAGTCCATGTTAGGCAGTACTGTTTGTGTGTTTTTCCTGTAAAATAAATATCCCCTCTTGCTTTGAAATACTTCTGGTGAAATCCCTGTGGTTGAGCGTGTCAACGTCACGTCTGGCTGATTCCGGGCTGTGGTCAATTTCCCGAGGCGGGCGGGCGGGCGCAGCGGCCAGATTGGCCACAGCGCCCACCCATCTCCGGGAGGGAGGGCTGCTGGGGGAACGTGGGGGGCGGAGCTGTGCGGCCGCGCATTGTGCTGTGCGGTCTGCCCCCTCCCCAGATTCCCCACAGGGATTGACCACCGCGTCTGTTAGCCCGTGACGTGGTGGCCCCCGGCAGGAAATCACAGGGTTGTTTCCATGCCGGGACCAATCAGT
This sequence comes from Sphenodon punctatus, assembly GCA_003113815.1. Taxonomy (NCBI): domain Eukaryota; kingdom Metazoa; phylum Chordata; class Lepidosauria; order Sphenodontia; family Sphenodontidae; genus Sphenodon; species Sphenodon punctatus. The sequence goes on along the minus strand of QEPC01005543.1, from coordinate 292,191 downwards.
CCCGTCACGTCTGAAAATACCCATGGTAACAGTGTGTGTCTGGGAAAGCTGGTGAGTGTATGTGTGTGTGAAAATTTGCCACACTTCTGTTTTTTTGTTAGCAAACAACAGACTACCAATTGTTAAAGAGGTGGGGCTATGGAGGACACAACGGGTGCTCATTTTACACATAAAGTGTTTAAAATAAATACCTGTGGGCAGTTGAGGGGACTCCTTGAAGGGTTCAGAGGTGGTGGCGAAGTGTGTGTGTGTGTGTGTGTTTCCTACTCGGGGCTCAGGTGGGGGCTCCGGGTGGTGGGAACATCAGGAAGTGTGTGGGGAGGGGGTGCAGGTCAGCTCCAATTTCTCTTTGGCTAGACCTCATGTTGCCCACACAGGATGTAGACTAGGGTCTGGCTGGGAGCTTCGGGAGCTGTAGTTCTGATTAGCTCCACCTGCCATTTCCTAAATCTCTAAGAGCTTCTTGGAACTAGACCTCCCAGAAGCCCCTGTCAGCCCTCAGCCTGCAAAGACACCATGTCTAAAGCCAGTGTCTGAATATTAGGATGAGATTTTCATGGGGATAGATTATCCCAATGTGTATCAAAGGGGAGGTGCATGTGGCGGGTGCAGAACATAACTTGGGAATCAGATGGAGCGATGGGTATGAAAAGGGTGGCATATCAGCAGTAGGAAATGAACTGAGGACCTCTTTCTCTGGTTGCATAGAGTCCTCTCTACCTTCTGAGTGACAAGAGCTAGTTCTGTAGGGTGAATCTCATGAATCTGTGACTCTACAACACCATGGGGAGTGGGGGGCATAGTACACTGCTTTCTGAGGATTATACCCCGTAACTTCATCTTGTTTGAGCGGATGGAATTTCCATACTAAAGTCCTATCCACTTCTTTAAAGATGATAATGAGGCAAGTTGCACAGCTTTTTGCATGTATAAGGAACAGTATTAGAGAAGGCACAATGGTATATTGTCCACAAAGCTAGCATGTGGCCCATGGGCAATGGAGCTGGCATCTTTCACACACTCTCCATGCGTATCTCTTGAACAGTTAACACCAACCAGAACTGACTGGCTGTTCACAAAGAGCGTTAACAAATGGGATGATAACCCACTGGGAGTCAGAGTTTGGTCCGTGCAGGCCACACACACACATTTAGTGTGTAGCACCTATAAATGAAGAGCCCCCTGCGTTTAGTTGTTATGCATTCATGCAGCCTTACTTCTGGCAGCAGACAGGTTTAGCGTGACCAGTCTAATAAACGGACAGGCATTCTTCCCTGCCACATTCTCTCCAGCAGCCCCCCCCCAATCAGTAACCCATCCCCTATGATGACTCTCATCCACAGTGAACCATGGGAAGAAGGGTGAGGCCACACAAGATGTTATCCCACTTTGGGTAGAATTATCCCACTTTGGGCAACCTTACCCTGTGATGCAGCAGATCGTATGGCCAGTGACCACCAGATGTTTGCTCAGCTCTGCCTTGGGGCAGGCAGGCAGTTGCTACACAATGGCCGCTTTTAGACGAAACACATTTGCGCATGATTGTTAAAAAAATGTGCTTGTTTTAATGCTAATTTAAACACCTAAACCATTTTAAAATGTGTATTTGCCGTGAACGTGTAAAAGTCCAAACCGTTTTGAATGTGGTTTTTAAATAATGTGCATTTTTAAAAACCAGTTTTGAGCAACTTTGATGATTGGGGGGATGCCAAAACCAGTTTTTAAAAATGCGCATTATTTAAAAACCACATTCAAAATGGTTTGGGCTTTTACACATTCACGGTAAATACACATTTAAAACGGTTTAGGTGTTTAAACGAGCATTAAAACAAACGCATTTTTTAACAATCATGCGCAAATGTGTCTCGTCTAAAAGCGGCCAACGTGTCCACTGGAGAAGGCTGGTGATAAAGTGTGTATTACTTCCTCCAAAGTCAGGCCAAGGTTGCACAATGTGGGATAATGGTCACCTTCTGTGTGGCTGGTTCTGTGTAGCCTCGCCCCACGGTAGGGTCCATTGGTACCATAGAGTGGCAGGCACAGGTCACCATTCCTTTGTGTCCACGTTACAGCCAGGGGTGAGATAGTGAGTGGGGCAGGGAATGGTGGGTAGGACCGGGCACCCATACATATGGACAGCAACTTGGCCTGACCTGGGGCATTGTGGGAGTTGTGACAGTGGCCCATCCACCTGGTTTCCGTGCAGCAGGGCAGATTCATTGGCTTGCTCTCCCTGCCATCCCAAAGTGTGGTGGCTGCATTCACCCTCCCCAGGGTGGGTGATTGGACTTGCCTTGTCTTGCTTGGCTTTACCCAAAGATGCTGCCCTGTCTAGGATCCTGAGTGTGTGGCATCCGGACATAGGGGATCAGGATACAGGGCCAGGACCAGCAAGAAGAAACCAGGAGACAAAGCTGAGGCAGGGGTTAGGAACAAGAGAAAGGAGAAATGGAAGCAGACCAGACAGGGCCAGCCTTAGCGTAAGTGGGGCCCAGGGCGGGAAACAAATGTGGGGGCCCTATCATCTGCCAGTGGTCCTAGGGGTGCTTCCCGGCTTAGGGGGCACTCCCCAGCCTGGGGGCAGCATGCTGCCTGGACTCGGGGATGGGCAGAGGGGCACTCCCCTCCACCCATCCCCAAGCCTGAGCGGTCATTCGGATCACTTACCTGATCTGCTGTCACCTCTGCTGCAGCCACTGCCACCACTGCCACCACCTCTGGCCTGGGCCCCACGCCAGGCAGGCAGAGGTGGGGGCCAGTGGCATGAGGGAGAGGCAGGGCCTCTGCCTGCTTCTCCCTCACTTTCAGCAGAAGTGAGGGAAGAAGCAGAGGCCACGCCTCTCCCTCACTCCGAGGGTTCCCCCCCCTGCCTGTCAGTCTCTCAGCCAGGGTAAATGAGGGAGAGGCGGGGGTCTCTGCCTCTCTCTCCCTCATTTCCCCTGGCTGAGACTGTGACAGGCAGAGGAGGGGGGGTACGGAGTGTGGGAGACTGCCTGTCAGTCGGAGTTGGCTGGGGGTCCTGCACTCAGGGTTCCCCCCAGGAGCAAGCCTGGGGCAATTGCTCCGAGCCACCCTGTGGTAGGGCTGGCCCTGAGACCAAGGGCAAGAGCAAGGGACCCAGGGGACAAGGCTGGACACAGGAAACTAGAGGGCCTCCGGGGTACAGATAGAAGGAAGTGAGGGGAAAGGGTGAAGGGAGAATGGAGGGGCCCAAGGGCCAGCAAAAGGTCTAGGAATAAAGGAAGGGAAGAAAACCCCTCAGTCGCTTGCCAAGGTCAAGGGGAGCAAACCTCCTCAGAGGTCTATGATCTCAGGGAGAGAATACAGCTCATCACTGAGGTTTCTAGGGAAAAGGGAAGCATACCCTGGATCAAGGGCCAGGGAACCCAGGATAAAGGGACTAGATAGAGGGGAATCAGTACAAGGGACTGAAGCACAGGGAAGCCAGGGAACCAGGATACTAGAGGCTAGGGGCCAGGAGAATTAGAAACAAAGAATCCGGGAGTAGAATATGGAGACTGGAACATAAGGGAGGCTGGAGCTAGAGCACAACAGAGGATGGGAACAGAGACACAAGAACAAGACACATAAGAACAAGACACATAGGGACTATGGCATGAGGAAGGCAAGCAGCCTGCAGAAAGTGGGATTTGGAATTGCTTTGCCCAACTTCCTGCTGGTACCAGCATGCCTTTTATGCTAGCTAGTACCCAATCAGGAAGTTGTGAGGTGGAGCTGATGTACAGGGGAAAAACCTGTGAAGGGTGTGGTTGAAGCAAGGGCTGGAAAAAACACAGAAGGAGCCATTGGGAGGACAAACAGTGCAGTTGCTTCAGGGGCTGAGGGAGTGCTCCAGAACCCCAAGGATGGGGGCTCAAGACCCACAGAACCTTACAAGCCCCAACTAATTCTTTCTTCCAGGCTATGACTCCAGATGGCATTCCAGCACCTGCTATACCCACCGACCCCTGGAGGTTCACATGGGTTCATAGCTGCAAGCACTTGGTGAATTGAACTAAACTTTTGTCCCACACCCCAAGAAAGACAATGACACCAAGAGTTGGGTTAAAACTAGGCCGCACCAATTTATTAAAATTATTCTATTAAGGAGGGGGCTATGCCCCTTCTCGTCCTGCGAACCTTAACTATTAACTGAGTTAATAATACTAAATATAAACTTGAGCAGTCTGAAGTTCCTCAGTACCGCCATAACGCTAACTATAGCTGCTGCAAATGTCACACCTGTCCGGCCGCCCAAAGCCGGATCAGGAGGACCTTGCCAACTGTGACCCCAAGAAGGAATCATGGAGATGCTCCCCTGTGCCTTGGACCGCCTCTGTCCTAAGGCCCCGGGGTTGTCCTCCTTGCCCTCGCTCTGAAGTGATGCTGGCTGGCCGGCTCTAGCCTTCACTCAGAGCCCACCTCTTAAGGAGATGACTTGGCAGCAGACTATCCCTATTTCTAAACTAACTACAATGCAGGACCCCTGCCACTAAAGACTGCCAGCTTCTGCTTGGCTAGTCTTGCTCCCTCCCTAACTACTTAAGTAACCTATCTAATTGCTCCTGTATGGCCTTAAGATAGATTTCGAGCCCTTCATCGGACAGGTGCACACCGTCTACCCTGTACAGTTCGGGCTTGCTAAATTTAATTTGGGGATGCCGAATCACCTGGCCACCCATTTCCTGTACCAGTTTCCCAATTTCCTTGTTCACTTTCCTTCTAGCCCTATCGACCTTACTTGGGCGCACGGCGTTTCTCCAGTTTATGCGTTCGAGCATCTCAGACCATACAAACACCGTTTTTGGGAGAATCCTTCTTGCCACGTGCAAGTCCTTCTTGATACTGGTGACCAGGTGGAGACCTGTGTCAACCGGCAGGTTGTTCTCCCCCAAGTGGATAACGAGTATGTCTGGATGCTGTTGTGATGCCAAAGAGTGGATCAAGGGCAGGAACTGGGCCCACTTCATCCCGCTCCGGCCTCTCCACGACACTTTTGCCCGGTGGCCCAGACCAAGCTGGGTCCCCCAATAGGAGCATCCTGCTCGTCTCCCGGCCCAGTAGACAATACTGTGGCCAGCTATGACAACTCGCTGCTGCCGGTCGGGCAGCTCGCTCCCTATGAAAAACATAGTGATTGTTAAGCGATAATCACTCCCTGTGTGTCCGTCCCACTTTTTGCGTTCCAGTCCTTGCTATAACTGCACTTTCCTAATGTACGATCGATACGCTCCTGATCTCCAACGACCTATCACCTTTATTTGCTGCTCGGATAGTCCCGCAGCCGCCGCGCAGCTAGCTGCCCCAATCCTAAAGGAATGTGAGCCAAATTCCTGAGATGGTAAACCCAGCCCCTTTAACGCTCTGTTCATTACTGCCGAAAATTGATATCTTGTAAGATTTGAGCCATTTTCGTGAATGAACAGCTGACCCCCTCTTTTTGGGCGCTTACCCATATATATGACTACGGCCTTAACCGGGCAAATATCCTCGTCGGCTGTCCTAGCTAGTCTTATTAATTGTCCCCTTCTGCGTTGATCTGTCTTAGACCCCCTCATCACTATCTCCAACCCCTCTGTCGCCACCTGGACATCTTCTATGCCTATTACTGGACCCGCTAGATTTTTTGACGATGCACATGCCAGCTCGCCCACCCGGAAGGCCCCAAAAAAGGCCAGTTTAAAAACTGCTTGAAATAACCGGGTTTCGAATTCAGAAAAACACACCTGGTGAAGTTGCTGGCACATGCCTCGCAATATTGTTGGTGTAATGGGCTTTCTGTTATCTCCGCTTCTAGGAGACTCCCGTTCCCACCCTTCTAGCATCTTTCGCATGAAAAATCCTCCATTAGGAGATTGAAAACCGGCGAGTTTATTATAAAAGGTTAATGCAGCCAATTTCCCTGAAATAGTGCCTGGGGCCAGGCCTCTCTTTTTTAGGTTCACTGCAAACTGCAGCGTTTGGGCTTCAGTAATCGGGAACTGCGTTCTCCACCCCTCCTTAAGCCTAAACTCTTGGAATTCAGCCAATGCCTGACTGTAAGCTGTCCTTGTGCGTGGGGCAAGAGAACCTTGTACTGCCTGGAACATTGTCACAGTCCAATGTTCCAAATCCCCTCGGGCAGTTCCTCCGGTTCGATCCTGGCTCCCGGTGCCAATTGCCTGAATCGCTCCATCTGTTGGCGAGAGAGTGCGTCGGCTATGCCGTTGTTAATACCCGGCACGTGCTTAGCCGTGAACAATATGTTGTTCGTCAGGCATTGCCGCACGAACCCTCTCACCAATCCCATCACTCTTTTTGAGTGGGATGATAGCGAGTTCAACACCTGTACCACTGCGAGGTTATCGCACCAAAACAGGATCGTTCTGTTTGCGAATTCCCTCTCCCATATGTGTATTGCTACCACTATGGGGAATAGTTCTAAAAATGTCAAATCTCGAGTCCAGCCCTCCTGAACCCACTTTGACGGCCACAAAGCAGAACACCATCTCCCTGACCAATAGACACCGAAGCCCAGTGACCCGGCCGCATCAGATTGCACCTGGAGCTCGGCTTCCATCAGCCACCTCTGCCGCCATATACTAACTCCATTGAAATCCTTTAAGAAGTGGAGCCAAATTCTTAAATCGTCCCTCATGTCGGCAGAGATCCTGATGTGGCAGTGCCCCGGTAGGTTGGACCCCGCCCTCTCGTATAACCTGGATAGAAAGGCGCGGCCTGGGGCCACCACCCAGCACGCAAAATTGAGGCTCCCCACTAGGGCATGGAGCTGCTTAACTGTTGCTTTGGGGCGCCCTAGTATTATTTCGATATCCCTGACTAAAGCCACCAATTTATCAACCGGCAAGCGTGACACTTGCTGCTCGGTATCCAATTCGATCCCCAAAAATGTGAGTACCGATGATGGTCCCACCATTTTTTCCGGTGCTAGGGGGACCCCTAGCTCCCCTGCCATAACCTGGAAATCCTTAAGGGCGTTCCTACACTCCTCTGTATCCTTTTTACCCAAGAACAAAAAATCATCAATATAATGCAGTATATATTGTGATTTTGTTCTCTTCCTGGCCAGCCATTCCAGCAGGGAGCTAAAGCACTCGAAGGCCGAGCACGATATGGAACACCCCATGGGCATTGTCTTATCATGAAAATACTGGCCTCCGAACTGGAACCCGAGTAGCTTAAAGCTGTCGGGGTGGACTGGCAATAAGCGAAATGCGGATTTAATATCGCATTTCGCAAGGAGTGCCCCTTTTCCACACTCTATTGCAGCATCAAATGATGCATAACGAACTGAGCATAGCTCAGGGGGTATGGCGTCATTCATCGACCTTCCTTTGGGGTAAGAGAGGTGGTGTATGAGCCGGAACTCACCTTCCTGCTTTTTGGGTATGATGCCTAGGGGTGACACATGTAAATCAGGGAAGGGTAAGGCCGTGAAGGGGCCCGCAATACGGCCCTCTTCTAGCTCTTTCCTAAGCTTGGTGGCCACCAAGTTCTCCCTCCCTTCCACTGATTTCAGGTTCCTTACCCAACTTCTTGTTGCTTCAAATCTGGCCGGGATGATAAAACCATCCCTGAACCCTGACACCACATACTCCACCTCGCCAATCATTGGGCAGCCCGCGAGGGCTTCCTGTAACGCCCTATGATTGACCGGCATTGGGGCCCTTTCCTCCTCCTTGGGGCTGGTTACCCCCGGTCCCTTGTTTTCCTTGCTGTCTACCCTGTGATGGGCCCCGCATTCTGCTACAGCTAATCTCCAGGTGTCCTCCCCCACAGAGGGTGCAAGCATGCCGAAAACGGTACACTGAGCGGGCGCAACCCCCCGACCCGTTAAAATCCCAACAGGTCGTTCCCCTCTGACCTCTGCGGCACCCACCCTCCCGAAAGGGATCATTCATAGGGGCCACCCCCCCTCGGGCTAGTGTATGTCCGCTGTCGGTCCTGTGCGTCCCAACCGTATTGGACATGCACTCGAGCCATAGATCTGTAGCATAAACGTCCCATATAATTCCTGGTGTGATCGCTGCCCGTTTTCTGAAACCCTCGTCGTAACATATCCATGCCCCCGGGCTACCGGAGTCGTACGCCCTGCGCACGATATCGAGGTACTTAATCAATTCGGTTGCCCTTTCAGGGGCAGCCTGAATCATTACCCCCATCAGCACTGAAAAAGCGGCTGACCAATTTTTCCAATTCCTTTCCACCTTGGGATGCTTGAATCTCTCTTTGTCCTTATCCTGCTCCTTTGAATTTGGGTCTGGTACCGGTTCAGTGTATAGAAGTGAGAATACGTCGACGTATTCTCCCTTCCAAATTTTTTCCCTCGTATGGTGAGCCAAGTGAGCACCCACAGGAGCCCCTACCGCCGCCCAGGTCCCCGGCTCCCGCTGAGTTGTTGTGGTCGTATCGACCTTCCCCCTACACTTAGTGCATGCCCCTTGTTGCTGAATGGCTGCAGGGGCACCTAATTCTCCCTGTGCCCCTACACCTGCCTGTCTCTGACCGCCCTCAGGCGCCCTCGCCGTTTCCTGGTCAGGCCACGGTACCCATGAACCGACCCACCCCATTCGAACATCCCCCTGGGGTTCCGCCTGTGCGGATTGGTCCTTGCTCCCCACGTTATCCCCCTTCTCACACTGGCACTGCTGACAGTGCGCGCACTTACCTGTGGACTCGCGGCTAGGGCCTGCTCCCACGTTCACCATTGAGTCGTCGTGCGTCTGCGGGCGTTGCTCCCTTTGTCTTGTCCCAGTCTCAGCGGGTGCCTGTGGGTGTGCTGTACCTTCCTGCTGCCGAGTGGGCGGAACCACTGGTTGCTGCTGTGCCTCCGCCAGTCCATCCACTTTCTTCTCGAGCGCCTCAAAATGACCCATGAAAGTGTTGAGGGTCTCCAGGACCGCTGCGAGCTGATCACCTCGTGCACGATGTGCTGGTGGCCCCTCATCATCGTCCCTGTGTGGTGACAAATGGCGCCTTCCCCCTCGCCTGGGCGAGGGGGGAGGCCCAGCCGGGGGGTGCCCGGCTTCTTCTGCTGGGGCCCGGGTGCCCATTTCCCCTGGCTCTTGTGCACTCGCAGGTATTAGGCTCCCCGGTGCCGCTTCGTCCCTATCCGGCTCTTCCCTATACCTTGCCGGTGGCTGTACTGTTCTCGTACTAGCCCTCCTTCCTCTGTTCATAGCCTCCCTTTCCACCCTGGTGGCTCCGAAGCTTTCTCCTCCTTCTTCATGCCCCCCCTGCCCCTGCCCGCCCGTGGCATCGCCACTCTGCTCCGTTCCAGGGGCCAGACCTGCTCTTTCGGTGGCTCCCGAGCCCCTCTGCAGATCACCAGCGGCCTGTTCATGGCTCGTCAGGCTGGTCAGGGTGGATTCACAACCACTCATTTGAGCCTGCAGAGCCTCGAGGACCATCTCAACCCTCTTCGAGAGAGCCTTTCTGGTAGGGCCTTTGCCCTTCTTTCCCCCATTACCTTTGGCCATGGCTATATTTATAAAAGCCTCGTTGGTCCCTGAGGCTGTGATCCCCAGAAATGGGACTGATTAGCTCGTTCCCTCACCCGGGCCCTCCCCAGTGCCTTCCTTATTGGCACTGTTGGGGCACGTTCGCGGCTCGGGCCCACCCGCTCCCGGTCAGAATCACCCTGCTAAGGGGCCCCTCTTGTTTATTTTCCACAGGGGTTCCCCTCGATTATGGGCTTGCTGCCCACAATTCTTGCCCCCCTTACCTGAAATAGATGGGCCTTCTGTTGCTGAGCAGCCGGTTTCTTGAGGGGTCCCCCACGCTGTTGACCCTTATCAGGGGCTCTGTCTGAGCCTTTCCTTCCCTGCTGGGGGCACTGGGCCAACTAGCTCCCTGTTGCCCCTGCCCCCCAAATAGCGCTTCCCCTCTGGGCTTTTTGGCGCTCTTTTGTCCCCCTCCGGGCCTAAACTCTCCCCCCGCTTTGGTGCAGCCGACTAACACGCTGCACACACACTGAGTTGCAGGCGCGGAATGGCCGCTTCGCGCCTGAATCCAAGATGGCGGCTGTGAAATCTCCTCTCGCGAGACTTCGCCCAGGCTGCTTCCTTTGTTGCCGTGCGCCCCCGCCTGCTGCTTTCTTCGCTCCAGCTGGGGGGGAGGGACAAAAACCGCCGCCCGTGAGCCGCTGTCCGTATCGAGCAGGGCCACGTGGCGACGGGGCTTGTTACGTACATAATGCAGAGTTTATTGAGCATATTGCATACTTAATTGAGTGCCTATAGTTAAAATTGAAATCGAAAGCAAGGAGACTTTCTATGTTGTCACACGTTTTCTGGCATCTATGGCTCACAGCAATGTATGGGCAGGAAGCAGACCACAGTTTCATTGGGACCTCACCTTCTTTGGTGTTAGAAATCCCTCTTGTTTAGCATAATAACCCCAGTCATACAGGTGCCTCTTATATCCTCTCTCTGTCATCTTCTGCTTCCCATACAGTGAGGGTAGAAAACATCCCCTCGAACATGCTGTGTATTTCTTTGAATGTCCAAACCTCGATAGCGCATCCTGTTCTTCAGTCAGATCACATTTCCTTTACTTCTTTCCCTGAAGAGATTAATCTCTGTGACCTGATCAAGGCCCTCTTGGTGGCCCCGCGGGTATCCTTTTGCTGTCGAAAGGTGGTGATATGAAAAAATGGCATGGAGGTCCAGACTCCATTAGTGACTGCCTTACTTCTGGCAGTGCACAAATGTCAGACAAACTCTGTTTCTCATTTGGATCCTCATCTTTCATCTCATCTGGCGATCTCAGGCTTCCATTCTGCTGAAGCTGTGCAGCATGGTTGCAGAGTGTCTGCACACCATCTTGCATACTTGTTACTCAAATGTGTGCATATGCCACCCACATATCCTTGCCTTGGAGGATGGGTCTACCACAGAGATGAAACAGGTACCTGATATGGTACTTGTGGGTAATACCAAAATGTTGGGGTATCCAAATTGGTCCATGATTACCATTCAAGTACTCAAAGTACAGAAATACCAACAACTGGTATACTGAATTTCCCCCAAATCCGGGACAAAATCCAGGACAAAATTGGGACAAAAACAGGATTTAGGTATACTGCTATTTGTACTTTGGCATTTTGGGTACCCAGTCAAAAAATGGTTCAGGTACCAAAAAATGCTCAAAATAATTAGTTTCATTCAGGTTCCAGAATTTCAATGAGTATACCCTTTTTTGCGGGTACTCATTTCAGCTCTAGTCTGTCAGTTCACTCTGTACATCAGGCCTCATCCAAATGTCAGCAAAGGCTAGAGTATCCATTATGCCCCATCTTATCTGTCCCGGGTACCCCAGGCACTCACAGCACTTACAGATGGAATCCATTTGGCTTTCCTGGGTGGACACCCGCAACAATCACTTTCTAATGCATTATGACCCCTCATGCTCATTGCAAACAGAACTGTTACTTTTAAAAGACAAGAAATTAAGAGTCACTTTCAACTAGTGGGCAATAGTGTCTCAGCTCTGCTCCTACATACATTCCTAGCACAGTAACTTTCACTGCCTTGCATATCCTGACACTGCCCTCCATTTCTTAACATTCAGTGATTCCTCCCACCCTAATTAAGAAATAGCATGCTTCTGTGATGCTAACATCTGTAATCTTTTTAGAGGAGTTGGCTTGTGCACTGATGTGCTTATGACAGGAATATCTATGAGTTTAATAGCCACTTGGATTGGCATGCAGGTGCACCAACACACACACAGCCAGCAGGAATTTGGCCTGCAATGACATGTGACCAATAATAGCTGACATGCAGCACACATCCAATCCTAACATGGAATCATGCCATCTCTTGATGCTGTTCAAAATACTGGGTGTGTGATCTGCAGAATCCACAGAGGCTGGAACTGCAGCCATGGTGATACATGCAGAGAACTTTCCCATGCTCTGTTCGTTACTGCACTCCAAACCTCTGTTACTACCCTTGAACAGAACCTGAGACTGATCAGGACTGGCCTTAGGATTTGTGGAGCCGAGGGCAAAGATAAAATACAGGGGCCCTGGTGGCCCCTCCCCTTTGGGGGCAACCTCTGTGGTGCCCTGAAGCTGGTCATGTATGGGGCTCTACTGAGAGGGAGTGGTGCCCCCACAATTTGTCATGGTGAAAATAGAGGCCACTGTGGAGCCCTCAGAAAGAGTGGGGCCTGGGGAGACCACTCCAGGTTGCCCTGTGGTAATGTTGGCCCTGCGACTGATTCAACATATTCAGGCCTATTGTAGTTGTTGGCTTGATGTGTGGTCACAGTGTATTGAGGTGCTCTCATTTGATCTGTGGCCAGAATAGCAGTGCATGCGACACCTTGAAGGTACTGGCTTCTGCTTCTGCTACTGTGCACTTGCCTCCCTCCAGCATTAATGGACTACATTGGGAAGATTAGAGTCACAGAAGGGCACCTGATGTTCACTGAGGTACCTGTTGACTGACGCTGCTTTGATCACCGATGGCATGTGCGGGACTGTACTGACCGAGAGGATTGTCTGGGTGAAGGAGAAAAGCACAGACTGGTGGGAGAATGCGTTTTGCTCCTGGGGAGACGCTGAATGGAACTTTAACTTCAGAATGCCCCATTACCTCATCCTGTAGATAGTCAAGATTCTCAGGCCTCAACTGGAGAAACAGAGCATGGTGATGTGGTCATCCACCCCAGTGGAGGGCTTTCTGTGAGAAGGGTTCCCAAACTGCATAGGGACGATCAATGGGAGCCATATTGCCACAATCTGCCCACCCCATAGCAAGGATGACTGTTTGAACCGTGGTTCTTCAGGCTGTAGTGGATCACCATGCCTGTTTCATGGATGTGCTGGCCAGGTGGTCTGGGAAAAACCACGATGCCTGCATTTTCCTTTGATCTCCCTTCTTTGACCACATGTACACTGGAGACATTGGACCCTTCACTGAAATCTGCATTGAGGGAGTGTTCCTGTGACCAGTTGTTCTCGGGGACCGTACATACACACTTGAATCCCAGGTCATGAAGACATACAGCATTGCCCACACCATGTAGCAAAGGTACTTTAACCAGAAGCTCAGCACCACAAACTGGAGGGCAATTGTGGTCATAATTAATTTCCAGCTGGAGAACGCTCCACTGCTAACAGCCATCACCTGTGTTTTCCACAACACCTGCGAGACCAGCAGGACCAAATTGGAGAATCCCCTGCCAATTAGTTTTAGCGAGTCACTGTCCCTGTTCTGGGATCAACTGAACTGTGCAGAGTAGCACATAGCCAGAGAGATCTGGGATGCATTGTGCCGGCATTGATGCACTGATGCATTGATCTGCGATGCATTGTGTTGGCACATCATCTGCAATGTACACTTCAACACCCACCATCAGTGACTTTTTAATGATTGTATCAAGCATTTCAAAATGTATCTTCTTTGTTATTGTGTTAATTAAGGCTGGTGGCCTTTGACTGTAAGATCCCATAGCCTTTCAATTAGCACCCTGCTGCCTGCCTTTCCCTGTGATTTTTCTATTGCCATTCCCAGTGTAATTGTCATTGCCACACAATGCCACTGTATAAATCTTTGGTATGACCCCACCTTGAATATTGTGTGCAGTTCTGGTCTCCCCACCTCAAGAATGATATAATAGAACTAGAAAAGGTTCAGAAAGGGGCAACAAGGATGATAGGAGGGATGGATCAAATGAGGAGAGGCTCAACAGTTTGGAGCTGTTTAGCTCAGAGAAGAGATGATATGTTATGATTATGATATGCAAAGAACATGCAGAAATCAACCAGTGCCATTTGTGCCATGTTGCCCTGCCCTTGATGAGCTGCCATGTTGCCTTCTACCTTCCATGCCAGGCTGCCATGTAACCTCCCCGCTACTCACACGCCTACTGATCCTGTCCTCTGGTCCAGTGTCCCTGTGCTTTTCCAGCTCCTTCTCTGTGTTTTTCTGACCATGTGTCATTACAGTAAACAATGAAAAAGATAATTAAACAACAATAAATGTTTATCATGCAGCTGTATAACACAACCCCCCCCCCCCCAGTGAATTAACTCACTGTTCTCCACTGCCTCCTCTATAAAGGTGGCATGTGGAACCTCCATGTTCTGAACTGGAACCTTGAGTGGCTCCTTGAATAAGGGCTGGCTCTCAGACAGGAGGGGTACACCGTGAGAGTCATGGAGTTCGTGTCTATGTCAACCTGTGCTGGTTCCAGGGTGGTGACAGGCAGGGAAGGATGTCCGCTGGCAGTCATGGCTTCTGGGGGTGGGGGCGGTTGCGGTTTCAGCAGGAGGAGCTGAAGCTGGAGCAGCCTAAGCAAATGTAGGCAGTCGGGGAGCCTCATTCACCCACTTCTGGCCTCTAGAAAAGGTGCAGACATACAGGCTGGATGCAATGATGGCTCCATCCACACACAGGAAGCTGCCCAGGAGCTTGTTGTATGGCAATGTTTGGCTCCTGTGGCCAGAGGCAAATTTGTTGCCCCAGGTCTCCTTTCATCCACGCCTCAAGTCTTTGGCCCACTGCTGGCACGCATTCATATCCCAGTTATAGCCCTGCTGTGACATTTGGGCTGATATTTCCTGGGACACCACCTCATTTCTGTAGCACATCACCATGGCAAATTGGACCTTTTTCTCCCCCCACAGAGTGATGAAGGCCTTGGTCTCTTCCTTGGTCCAGGGAATGTAGGGTTGGCAGGCGGATAGGTAGGTAGCAAGTGCCTGAGGTTAGACAATGGAGCTAGCACCAAGCACTGATGCTTGTTGCTTGGATGTCAGTATGAGTCATGGAGCCAGTGATGGTAATCCTTGGCAAGTCATTCTGGAGAAATCAGCAGCTGGGAAAGAGCAAAGACTGGGCACATACTGCCAACCAGGACAAGCACAGAGGACACATGTTTGAAAATGGCAATGGAGCTTTTAAGGCAGACATTTCATACGTGGCAGTAAGAGTGAGATGGGTAGGAAGTGGCCACTCAGTGGAGCACCCTAAGCTTTTCACCCGTGACTCTATGGTGCTAGTAGACCTGGATACAAGGAGTCTGCATAAAACCTAATTGACCAGACATGGACACATGGGCGCATACTAGCCTGCATTCACCCACATGATGGGTTCCGCATTCTCTGAGAACCTGCCGGGAGTGGGGGCTGCGTGTCCAGTGGGTGGTGGCTACGTGGTGGGTGTGGACAAACACCTAATAACTGAGTGGGCAGACACACACCTGGTGTGGACTATCATCTTGCTTGTTAACACCCTATGTGCTGCTCTCCCCTCTTTTCTATTTGTTTCAATTAGTGCTGAAATGAATATGCACAATTAACCTCATATCTGTCAATTTCACTATAGTCAATAGCCACCAAAATGGCTAAGAATCAGTCTTTGGGCCGATCTTCACAACATCCCTGTTTCAGGTTTTTGGATTAGTTTTTTTGGGTTGTGGTTATTTGTTTGTCTGGATCAGACTTAGAATAATAGAATCATAGAGTTGGCAGTGACCTCAGAGGTCATCTAGTCCAACCCCCTGCTCAATGCAGGTAATCCGCAGCTACAGCATCCCTGACAGATGGCTGTCCAGCCTCTGTTTGAAAACCTCCAGGGAAGGAGATCCCACCACCTTTCTAGGCAATTTGTTCCACTGTCAAACTGCTCTTAGTGTTAAGAAGTTCTTCTTAATGTTTAACCAAAATCTGCTTTCTTGTTATTTGAGCCCCTTTGTAGCAGGGGTTTTTCCCAGGGTCACCCGGGGTGCTGGGACCTCTCTCAGGGGTCACCCTGCTCACCCTGCTGCCATGCTTATTCAGCCCTCAACCAGGCTTTCTCTTATGTCATAGTCAACACTCCATAGTCTCTGGGCTTCCAGCCCGGTCACCTCCACCCTGTAGGCCTAGCATAGTCTCTCACAGGTACAGGAGCAATCCACTAGCAACCCCCCAAAGTCCATACAGCCAGGCCTCAGATCCCAGGTTCCGGCAAAGCCTTTCCCAGGCAGGAGGCACCTTCTGTGGGCATAGTTCTCCTCAGCACCTGAGTCCCAGTGCTTCCTTCTGGTTCTCCTTCTCTTCAGCACCCTGGAGGGCGTAGAGTGGCCAGCAGCTCCTAGGCTTCTTCCTGGGAAATGTTGCCCCTTCAGCTCCCAGAGAGAGACTATCTTCTCTCTCAGTCCTGCAGCCTCCTATACAGGCAGAGTGGGTGGGGCCAGGCTTCCCCTACTGAGTCTTAAAGGGTCAGCATCCTGCCCACTCTGTGTCCCTTTTTCTCCCAGCCTCTTTCCAACTCAGACTGGTCACTTGCTATGGACTGGATCAACCATGCCAATACGCATGTGCACAGCCCTCTGGCTGGCCCATTCAGTCCCCTCTTAAATGGGCAGCAGCCCCACAGGTCTGCTCCCTGCTACACCCTTATTTTTAGTCTTGCTTTCAGGGACAAGAGAGAACAAGTTGTCACTATCCTCTCTGTGGAAGACCACTATCGCGTCTCCCCTTAGTCTTCCCTTCTCTAGGCTAAACATATCCAGCTCCTTCAACCTTTCCTCATAGGACTTGGTTTCTAGACCCCTGATTGTTGCCCTCCTCTGAACCCGTTCCAACTTGTCAAATGTCCTTAAAGTGCAGTGCCAAAAATTGGACACAGTACTTCAGATGAGGTCTGACCAGCACAGAATATAGTGGAACTATTACTTCTCATGACTTGGAAATGATGCTTCTGTTAGTGCAGCCTAAAACTGCATTAGCGTTTTTTGCGACTGCATCACACTGCTGACTCATGTTCAGTTTGTGATCAAGTACATTCCGCAAATCCTTTTCACATGTATTGCTGCCAAACCAGGTATCCCCCATCCTGTATGCGTACATTTGATTTTTCTTACCTAAATGCAGAACTTTACTTTATCTCTGTTGAACTTCATCTTGTTAGTTTCAACACAGATTTTAAACTTATCAAGATTATTTTGAATTTTATTTCTATCTTCTAAGGTGTTAGCTATCCCTCCCAGTTTTGTGTCATCTGCATGTTTAATAAGCATTCCCTCTACTCCCACATCCAAGCCATTACTAAAGATGTTGAACAGTACTGGTCCCAGCACAGAACCCTGCAACACCCCACTTGACACTGCCCTCCAGATTGATGAGGAGCCATTGATGAGCACTCTTTGAGAATGGTTGTTTAACCAGCTGTAAATCCACCTAATAGGGGTGTGCATACCGTTTTTGTTATTATAATAACAATAACGGAAATTGTCATTTTCATTTTTGTTTTCATTATTGCAATAACAAAAATGACAACTGAGAATAACAAAAATGATAACACCAAAAACGACAACCAAGAATACCGATAACGGTAACGATAATGCTATTGATACCAATAATGATACTGATATCGATACCGATACCAAAGATGATACCAAAACAATACCAAAAACGATAACAAAAATGATAACAAGAACGATAACAAGAAACAAAAAGAACAATGTCGTTATCATTGTCATTATCATTAGTGCTGTGGCAGTTGGGTTTTGGAGGGAAAACGTAGAGAGGGGAGGAGGGAGCAGACATCTTGGAGTCTTAATAGGGTTGAACTCTTGAACTGTGCCTGTGTTGGTAGTGGCTTGCATTTCAGCAGTATCTGATGGATGTATCCCTGGCCAATGAGCAGCACAAGCAGGCCCCAGCAGTCTCATGGGACTCTATGACTGCTCAATGCCTGCTGCCTCACACAACCAATCAAAGGGGCTCTGGGGGAGGGCACTGCAACCCTTTATAATGGGAGGGCCAGGTTTTTTCTCTCCTCTGCTTGTCAGGTTGTGTTTACAGAACTGTGGTGCTTGCACATAAAAAATCCTCCCTAGCCCTGCTTGTATTATTTATTGATTTATTTATTGATTTATTTATTAGGTATTCCCTCCAATACCTTTCCTTCCTCATACCCTACGTTTTACCTTCTCCCTTTCTCCCCTGTACATTATATAGAGATGTACAGATGTACGTTCTGCTCTGTCTGACTCTTTATCCTGCTAAGCCACTATTCCTATACCTACGGTCTGTTTACCCTTATCCTTGCAACATGGACCTGCCTGCTGTCATTCTCATCGTAACCAAGCCAAGTACGTGCACTTGAGACCTCGCATCTTCATGAATGTTAGACCC